>CM059226.1:11248994-11591494 GCA_030347435.1 Clarias fuscus
GTTCAATGTCGTTTGAAGTCGAGTCGGTGCGCGTGGGCATTGTCACGTCTTCACGTACTGTATACCATTCATCGAGCATCACTATTTTTTTTTTAAATATGTGTGTATACACGGACATTTCTTTCACACAGTCATATAACAGTTATGATTTCCCTCATTATTTATTTCTAATTGTTGTATTAAATGTGGACATGACATTCAAATTGCGTCCTGAGAAATAAAATATATGTATTTATTGATTTTTTTAGAATTTTTATTCCACAGATTGACTACTGGTATTCATGTTTACGCCACAAATAAAACTTCTTTCAACAACGCTTTAAGAGTAGGAAGTGACACTTCCTGTTCATATTCCCGCGTTGCTGTGTAACTCAGCTAGCAATGGTCATACATATACAGTACATATACATCTGGGGGCACTCAGCCCTGGACATATCTGCCTCACTGCCATTTTGCTCTATTTTTAAACCAAAGTTCTACTCTGACTGTTCATCTGTTACTTTGGATCCCTTTTCATGAACACACTCCAATCCACCCTTCTTAAAAATGTAGCTTGGTCCTGATCTAAAAGCTGCCTAACCGGTAGAACTTTTTATTATTGACTTATAACTTCCTTATTATTATTATTTCACCAAGCTGACAAAGAAACATTTGCCTTACTGTAGTTATTATTTAACGGAAGAAAATGTCTCTCATCTATAGTATAGCCATAGGTCAATATCCACTTAATTACTAAAGGAAAGAAAGACACACCAGTTCAAGTTGGATTTTTCAACAGGGCCCAGTCTTGAATTAAAACTTTGTAAGGACACTAGGCTGAAATGCTGGAAAAGTATCCCACTGGGCACACAGACTAGCCCTCGAGTCAATCTGTACTGTAGGACTTTAAGACTTACCTAACTCCTCCATGCTCTCAATTCCCTTCCCCTCTCAGAGCATGTAATTGTGGATTTGCACAAAAAGAAAAAGAAATAAACATGTATTATAACTAGATTTCTAATTGTGTGTTCTCACTATCATATTGTAAACTATGTTTGTAAAAGAGTCAATATACACTAATCAACCATAACATTAAAACCACCTGCCTAATAGTGTACAGATCAGTCCTGCCAGCAAAATGGTTCTGAAATGCTAGGGTATCTGGCACCCAGACATTAACAGCAGATCCTCTAAGTTGTGAGGTGAAGCTTCACACACTCACCCAGTCATCCACATGTTGTAAAAGAAAAAACAGGATTCCCAAGTCCAGGCCACTTTCTTCCACTACTCACTGGCTCAGTTCTGAAGCTTACATGGCCCTTATTGTTGCATTTAATACTGAACAGGGGACAGCATGGGCACTATGACCGGTCTGCAGCTAGAAAGCCCCACACATAACAATGATGCACTGTGTTTTCTGTCATAGCCAGCAGTAAATTTCTCACCAATTTGTGCCAGAGTAATCCTGTGCAATCAGATCACCAGACAGGCTAGCTTTCACTCCTCTTAAACATCAGGGAGTCTTGAGCACCCATGTTTCTGTCATCATTTGGCCAATTCTCATCCTTGGACTACTTTGGGATTTACTGACCACCGCATATTGAAAACACCCCAATAGATACTCGTGGAGACCCAGTCATCCAGACATCACAACTTGCACAACTTTTATTGTTTTTGCTTTCTTTCTGATGAGTTTCTGTTATTGTAACTTCTCGCAGCCGGAGGTCTAGAGAGAGCTGATTGGCCGAGCTCTCTCAGAGGGAAGGGATGAGAGGTACTTAGTGCTCCCACATTAATCACGGCTCTAAAGCCAATCGGGGCGTATGTGAGCTCATGCAAGCAGAGGGAGTGAATAACGCCATCCTCAGAGTATGTTACGCCGCCTCCAACAGTGCGTGAGCGAGAAGTGTGAAAAGATGCGATCGGCTGGCGTCACGTGGTTCGAAGGAAACATGTGATAGTCTTCGGCCCTCCTGACTGAGTGGTAGTATAGTAGCAGCATCATGTGGGAGTCCCCTAGTGACAGAGAGGAATTGGACACGACTAAATTAAGGAGAAAATCTGGGGAAAATCCCCCCCCCACCCCGCCCCCGCCCCCGCCCCCCCAAAAAAAGACTAATGATTGGTTGCTTCACTGCTAGTAACAGCTCTTGAGATTTTGTATTGAGAATTAACAACAATTTCCAAATGAAAATACCACACTGAAAATCAGCTATAGAATTTTTATCTTCAGTTTACTCATAGTGTAAGTGAATAAGCAGTCAGTAGGCTAATAACCTTTAGTCTCTTACAAATGGGGGTTTCATTGATTACTTTATTGTCTCAGGCAGAACAATTGATTTAAAATCGATTTTCTTTGTATTTCAGGTACGGCATGTGATGGTATACAGCTTAAATATTGCCTTGGTGATATATAAATACATATACTGCCTGTATACTGTACTTCAATTTGCAAAGGCTCATCATCTTGCCCTGATCGCAGGGCGCACACACATACACACTCACACACGTTCATTCACACGCTATGGGCAATTTGGAAATGCCAATTAGCCTAATCTCCATGTCCTTGGACTGAGGGAAAAAACTAGAGTACACAGAGGAAACCCACCAGATATGGGGAGAAGAGGCTACAGACCCGAGGCGGGAATTGAACAGTTGGCAGCGTCCTCACTGAAACAGTTATCTATGGAGAAACCACGTACGTTCGGCCAAGCTCCTGGTTTGAGACAGTCACAGACAATTATAAGTTAAAAAAAAAAAAGACAGGTACATCAGGCCGAGCTCAAAGCTACTGAATCCCCGAATCAGTCTGCAACACATCTGCAGTCACGTCAAGTACAGTAGGCAGAGATAAGGGCTGTCGAAACATTGGCAGCATGTGCCACTGTTTATGTAGCATGTCACAGGCATTGTAACGGTAGTGAAAAAGGGTACATTATCCTGAGCTCATAGCTACTGAAACCCCGGGTGAGACTGACACATCTACAGAGACGATGCATATGACAATCAAAAACAATGTCTGCCAAAAGTTGTGAAGAGCGGCAGCGAATTGATCGCACACTCCATTTGCAGGTAATGGTAGCACACCAGTGTCAAGATCTGCATGTGTGGTGATTGAAATCTTAGAGTGTGTGAATGTTTTTTTTGCCCAGGCAGTGTATTTCTGGACATGATTGTGTTTGTGCATGAAAAAGCAGTATCCTATTCATGGTGTACTTGAACCTCCCAGTAAAGGCTCCAGACCCACAATGACACAATGCCTGAAGAATGGATAGAATTTTAGGCATTTATTCTCTGCCTCCGCTTTTTTTAGATCATTGATCAGGGAGAAATCCCAAAAGGCTCTTCAACAGTGTGTGTGTACCTTGTGTACCAACTGGAACTTTTTTATCGATTATTTGTGACATCTTAGACATTTGCTTAGAAAGTCAATATCACCTTCTTTGGTAAAGCTTACGAGATCTTTAGGATTAACCTTAAGAGATCATGAATTTCAAATAAAAATCTAAACGTTAAGTCTCTGCTGATGGACAAGTGACGTTGATGAAAAGCAGGTACAATATGCATATTCTGTATGAGGGGGTCCATAACAAACAAAAATAATAATCATAAATATAGTTGCAAGCAACGATGAGCGGGCCCAAGCACCCTGTGCCATCACCTCCCGGGCGCACTGCACAACATGTGTTATTTGAGTGTGTTAAGACCTACAAAAAGCCATTGCCGCCCGCGTGCACCGCACAACCTGCACACTTCTGTCCTGTCTCAATGTGATGTCACTGAACATGTCACTCAATATACACTGTAATGCCACACAAAGTTATTAACCACTTTTCAGTGAAAGTTTAAGGTGTCACGGCTGACCCGTTTGAGACATCGAAAATATCCCTTTATAATTTTGCATCCTCAATGTCTTTAGATCATCTTTAGATCACATCAGCCCAGTTTGGTGGCGATCGTATGAACTCCCTAGGAGGGGTGTATCAAAATCCATATCGGAACGACCCAAAATTACTGGCCTCCTGTTGAGTTGAGCCCAGTACATGCAGTGTGATCTCAACAAGTTGTTTAGCTCAATGAGCGCTAAATGTGTACAGGGCTTCGTGTGTATACTGTACATGCAAGTGTGTATGAGCTATGCAGAAAAATCTCGAGACTCTCAGGCATCCTAATGGCAGCAGATTCCAGCCTGTCTGCCAATTTCCTTGAGATTTTGAGCATGTTAAGTCGCCCAAAAAGACCAAAAGTGTGGGAAAAAAATCCTTAGGGAAAACAAGAGGATCCTGCAGTTTTGCAAAGCGACCCAAAATAACCTCCTGTTGCGTAAAGCCCATAACATGCACAGTGAAAATTGTTTAGCTCAATGAGATATAAATGTATAAATGTGTACAGGGTTCTACATGCATACGTCATATGTTCAAGTGTGTACGAGTTCTGCAGAAAAATCCTGTGTGAGGGGCCCTGTGCCACTCAGGGCTCAGACTCTCAGGTATTGTAATGGCAATAGATTCCAACCTGCAGATTGTCATGACTTTCTTATCATGTTAAGACCCCCTAATTATGACAAAATTCCCCCAATTCTAAAATATGTTAAGACCTCCAAAAAGCCCACACCAAGTTTTCATTTAATTTAATGTCACACAAGGAAATTATTAGGCACTTTTTGGCATAAGCACAATACTTTGCCACGGCTAAAGCTTTTGAGATATCAAAAATCCCTTCGCAATATTGCACCCTCAGTGTCTTATGATCACATTGGCCTGGTTTGGTGACGATTGTATAAATCCCTAGAAAGAGTGTATCAAAACGCATTGGATGTGTTTTTCAAACAGTGAAAATTGATCAGCTCAATGAGATGTAAACGTGTACAGGGTTCCACATGCATACTTTCAAGTGTGTACAAGTTCTACAGAAAAATCCACCCAGTGCCACACCCAGGGCCCAGCCACTCAGGGGTCCAAACGGCAGCAGATTCCAACCTGTGTACTGCTTTTTATGAGGTCCTGAGTATGCTTGAAAAAAAAAAATCCTGAGAAGAACAAGAGGTATCTTTACACACCATGATATAATAGGGCTGATGTCAGTGCTTGAGCCCTAATAATAATACATACACATAATAATAAAAGCACAATTCACATTACTCAAAGATTCAGTAGCATGGTTTATTGTTTTCCAAACTGCAAAATGGAAAAATAAAATCAACCCACAATGTTGAACCATTGTAGTATATTATTCATGCCAGTGACGTACATTTTCAGTGGACATGAGGTTTTAATCAGTGACCTTTACCATCAATACAGTCACAATAAAGACGACAGGACTTGCAAATGAAAATCTTTAATATCACAAACATAAAAATAGACCTTTCTCTGGCACTTCGTAGATATCTCACAAGCTCTTCCTATGTACAGTACAGCTGATACAGAGTATGAGGGGGTTTGTTGCATGCCTCTGGTTTACCTGGAGAGAAGAAATAACTGCTTGTAGGCAGCGGCTGCGTTTTTTTTTAAATTGCACTCAACGTCAAGTCATAAGAACGTTATTTTTTAATGCATAGGGGCTGAACGCATTTTCCCATCCCACTTTTAAAAAAAAATTAAAATTAAAACTAATAATAAAAGTACAAATAAATAAATCATTGAATCTACGTTTACAGCATCATTCCAAAAACATCTTATTGAAATTAAACATTTTAAAGCAAAAAAAAAAAAAAAATTATATTATATAAACTTAAAACTATTAAAAATGACTGACAATATATTCCAAACATTTTGGTTTGCAGACACTTAGACATTCGACTTGTTTCGTTTGAACATTCGCTATTCTTGCTTTCTCTTGGCCATCCATAACGGGCGACATCTGGTGGACAGAAGGCACCATTTAAAAAAAAAAAAAAAAAAGAGGGAAAATGTATGTTAAACAGTAGAAATTGTACAGACCAAAAGGACAGTTTCAAATGTGCAAGTAAACCCACAAGCCAAAGCTGTGCTAGAAACATGGAAATGAAACAAACCAATGAAAAAAAAAAAAGCCAGTCCTAAACTGCTCGTGACTAGAAGGAATCCCCTCAGGATGATGACGATGGTACGATCCAAACCATAACCTTCAGTTTAGTACACATAACAGACACCAGATGGCGATGTTTCACATGTAGTGATAGTGAGCGTGCAATAACGGCTTTAGACACTGAGCTCTGCGGAATCCCTGCGAGATCCTTGATGGTCCACCTTGTCGCCCCTGTAGCTCATCCATCCATCCATCCATTCCCCCATTTCATCATTTGACCTTCAGCAGCATTCAATTCGCACCCCCTGTACCCTTTTCCTCTTCTTTCTAGCCTTTAGTGGGCCGCATAGTCATCCCAAACTCCAGCTTTATAATCTACTTTATGCTTCCTCCTCCAGCAGCATGACAGAATCGAACAGTTCTAATGTGGTATCACTCAGCCTCCTCACTCTCCTTCCTGGTCAGACCTAGAAAGGAAATGAGTATAGATTAGTGTATGCGAGCACATTTCCTAAACAATTATAAGAAGTCTCAGGCACCAGACAACTTAAAAAGTAAATAAAATACTTTTAAAAGTTAGTTTTAGATTTATGCAATGTCTTGTACAATTATTACAAGCTCCTAAAAAAAAAAAAAAAAAAAAAACACTGAATTCGTATTTTTTTTAGCCATACAAAGGTTTGCATCATCATGTACGCTCCTCCTGTTGGTGGCTTTTAGACAGGAGGTATAGCGATCTCTATAGACAACCAAAGAGCTCTTGTAAGAGCTAAACTTTATTCAGTGACAGCTTGACTATGACAAACTATAATATTTCTACTTGTCTCAGACATATTGTTCCAAATAAATATTCCTGAACACTTCACATTTGACATGCTAGGGACAAAAGGAACAGAAAACACAAGTGCCAGTGTTAGCACAGAGTCAAGTGCATCATGCTGTAGTGAAGGAAGTGCATTCAAGGCTTGGAGTACAGTACGTCTTCGGATTTCATCACTGTTGTAAGACAGCATACTGTATAACTCAAGTGCACTTCACATGAATCATACTACAATTCTTTTATCTGGAATGGTGTAAAGTACCAACAGCACAAATATTACATGTTAAAATTTTATAGCGCACGTCTTTTAATCTAGTGGCTAAAATGCCTCTTAAAAACAATCCAATTTGACGGCCATAACATTCTCAGGCCTACTTGTGTGCGATTGTTCATTAAGCCCACTGTGACTGTGCTGATTTAATGCACCGGCGGAAAAAATATACACAAAAGAAGGAGAACGAGAGGCACAATAGAATCTGATTTATGCATATTAACTGAAAAAATCACAGCTATCCATCTGCTGATTAATATTCTGGACATTTGTTGATTTGTATTCGGTGTAAGATATTCACACCACACAGAATGCACTGAGTAACGTCCCACAATCTGAATGCTGTTGTATTTCTGAGGGTAATAGCGTAGCACAATAGAATACAGCGCAGATACACGGTTTCATTTTCCTGAGTGAACTCTACAGACTGTTGGGTGTGGAAGTTTCAGCAGTTTCTGTAACGTTCAATTCAGCCCCTTGTGGAACAGACGACACCATTGTCACCATGCTCATCCCCCCCGCCCCCAGTCTGATGTTTGATGTAAAGATTAACTAAACCTCTTGACCTCTTATCTGCATGATTTTACACACTTCCTCATAACATGGCAGTTAAATGCATAACCTAAGCGAGCAACAATTGTGAAAGACAATGTGAACGATTTGTTAATCGTCTTCAATAAAAAGAATACATCTGACCGTCGTAGCAGTGTTACCGGGACTTTGGATTGAGCAGAATAACATAACACTTACGAGAATGAACTCCCTTAATACCCCAAACATGTTGAAATGGCTCAGAGTGAGGTCTGGACTGTACGGCGAATGTGGCAATAACTCGAGAGTTCCTGTAATGTGCACATGGGGTTGAAAAATGACTGCGTGGCCTCCGAGTGGCGCAGTGGTTAAAGCGCTCGCCCTATCATCCGGAGATCGCTAGTTCGAATCCCGGGTGGTGCTGTAACCTCTCGCAGCCGGAGGTCTAGAGAGAGCTGATTGGCCGAGCTCTCTCAGAGGGGAGGGATGAGAGGTACTTAGTGCTCCCACATTAATCACATGGCTCTACAGCCAGTCAGGGGCGTCTGTGAGCTCGCGCAACGGAGGGAGCGGTGCGCGAGCGAGCAGTTAGAAAAGATGCGGTCGGCTGGCGTCACGTGGTTCGGAGGAAACACGTGATAGTCTTCGGCCCTCCCGGCTGAGTGGTAGTAGTAGCCTTAATGTGGGAGCCCCCTAGTGACGGGGAGGAATTGGACACAACTAAATTAGGGAGAAAAATTGGGGAAAAAAAAAAAGAAAAGACAAAGAAAAATGACTGCGTGTACAGTTCCCACAGACAGTTGCATCTCTTCTGCAAGTCAGTAACAAAGTAACTTGATTTTCACTGACAAGGCGTTCCACTCGTTGAATGTTCAAGGCTCAGAGCTGCCTTGGCCAGAATGGTCAATCACATGGCCTTCTTTAAAACATTCACATTGTTCAAATGTTTTACTGGGCCTAAAAGTCTCATCTTCTGTGATTTTTTTTTTTTTTACACTTTCTGTCATGAGAAATTTCATCACGTCCTGGTTTGACTTGAACGTCTTTAATAGATTTCTGAATTTGCAGTACAGACCAAAAGTTTGGACATACCTTCTCATTCAAAGAGGTTGAATTTGTATTATGGCAAGAAAAAAGCAGCTAAGTGAAGAAAAAAAACGAGTGGCCATCATTACTTTAAGAAATGAAGGTCAGTCAGTCCGAAAAATTGGGAAAACTTTGAAAGTGACTCCAAGTGCAGTCACAAAAACCATCAAGCGCTACAAAGAAACTGGCTCACATGCGGACCGCCACAGGAAAGGAAGACCAAGAGTCACCTCTGCTGCGGAGGATAAGTTCATCCGAGTCACCAGCCTCAGAAATCGCAGGGTAACAGCAGCTCAGATCAGAGAGCAGGTCAATGCCACACAGAGTTCTAGCAGCAGACACATCTCTAGAACAACTGTTAAGAGGAGACTGTGTGAATCAGGCCTTCATGGTAGAATATCTGCTAGGAAACCACTGCTAAGGACAGGCAACAAGCAGAAGAGACTTGTTTGGGCTAAAGAACACAATAAAGAACACAATAAAAAAACTCTTTGAATGAGAAGGTGTGTCCAAACTTTTGGTCTGTACTGTATACATACAGTACTGCGCAAATGTCTTAGGCGCCATATTATCTGTAGTCCAAATTTTGTTATACAAGTTTATTATGTCTGCGTTATTATGCAGACAGGCACGCATCTACCACCACCAGCCTGTGCACCTGTGAAGAGGCAGAAAATCCTGAATGGCAGCAGTTAGGTTTTTACTGAGCATGCTGGAGAATACGAGTTCTTTTGGTAACTTCATCACACTCGCTCTTTTCTATTTTCATGCAAAACCCAGGAATCTACATTTAAAAAAAAAAATTCCCATCTGAAAACTGGTCTGTCATGTAATATGTCGCTTTCTTTACAGACATGCAAATATTCTTTTGTAATATTATTTATTCATCACTTTTATCTTTGTAGGAAATGGTCTTGTACATAATAATGCAGACATAATAAACTTGTATAAGACAATTTGAACTACAGATCATATGGCGCCTAAGACTTTTGCACAGTACTGTACATATAATATAATATAATATAATTAACACTATCTGCATAGCACGAGTTCTGGCTTGCAAGGCTATAAACTTACTGTATGATTATTTAGAAACTTGTCGTTTTCAGTCAGTGCATTAAGACAGAACACACACACACACACACACACACACACACACACACACACACACACACACACACACACCATCTTTCAAGCTGTGCACGTCTAAATGGAAAGAAGCTCCAGGACTTGTTAGGACTAATGTCACCCTCACCTGCATGCATGCACACACATTTGCATCACACTTATTTATCAGTGTCGCACTGTGTGAAGCGTAAAAAAATCTCACACGAACAGAGCAGTAGGTTGCAGTGACAGCAGTGCAGCACTCCTGTGGGTTGGGGGGGGGGGGGGGGGGGGGCGGGGGGCAGGGGCATGACGGCGATACCTGTGTGTATGTGTGTGTTGGGGTGGGAAGAGAGGAAGAGTCCGGGAACAGAGAGGAGCTTTAGCAGTGCAGAGCGTCTATACCTGCTGGAGTGAGGACCAGGGCCTGCAGGATGTCAGACAAAGACACAATACCCACGATGCGGCCGGCCTCGTCTACCACCACCAGCCTGTGCACCTGCGAAGAGGCAGAAAATCCTGAATGGCAGCAGTATCGGGCCACCTTGCTGTCTACAAAGTGTAACCTACAGCATAAATATACTTGCTATTAAATGTGTTAACATGCAGCAACGCTATTCACATACGTGCCCATATACAATGTGTGTTACAAGAAGATTCCACAAGGGGGCATACCAGAGAATTCGATCACAGTTTTGTATGAAGTAAACACAATATGAAGAACTTAGTTACTATGTTGACATTTAAGATAGTACTTCTCTCAAGACAACTGGACTTATTTGCTTAAACATTTAGGGATCCAAGCATAGAAGGTGCTGATAGCTAGATTTATTAATGAATTATTGCTAAAATAGGAAATTCTCTTTTCTTTTTTTTTTTTTGGATTTTTCCCCGATTTTCTCCCTAATTTAATCATGTCCAATTCCTCCCCGTCACTAGGGGGCTCCCACATTAAGGCTACTACTACCACTCAGCCGGGAGGGCCGAAGACTATCACGTGTTTCCTCCGAACCACGTGACGCCAGCCGACCGCATCTTTTCGAACTGCTCGCTCGCGCACCGTTGGGGGCGGCGTAACACACTCGGAGGACAGCGCTATCCGCTCCCTCCGTTGCGCGAGCTCACAGACGCCCCTGACTGGCTGTAGAGCCGTGATTAATGTGGGAGCACCAAGTACCTCTCATCCCTCCCGTCTGAGACCAATCAGCTCTCTCTAGACCTCCGGCTGCGAGAGGTTACAGCACCACCCGGGATTCGAACTAGCGATCTCCGGACGATAGGGCGAGCGCTTTAACCACTGCGCCACTCGGAGGCGGAAATTCTCTTTTCTGACAAAATATAATACATATATATGACTACGTATTCTTCCATCTAGAAATCATGGTAGAAAAAAACTTGCATTCCTCCTTACAGCTGACCTGCCATTCTTAGAATGATTCCTTGCAACCAAATGTTGTATCGAACATCATGTAAACTATTACATTGGTGTGTGTTTTTCTCACCCAGATGCAAATACACCTCTTATTTCACTATGTGAAAGTGTGCAGAGCTCAGAGCCTCACCTAAGTTTCTCTATCCTGTGTGTCTCTCGCAGGAACTCACCTCGGCTTTGACTATCCTGTCCACTATAGTCTCCAGAGTCTCCAGTCTGTTGCACTTCATGACCCCCTCGAAGTACTGCGAGCGATGCATCAGAGCCTGAGTCACGCTAATATCCAGGTTATTGTAGGTCTTTTCAGCAGCAAGATTCTACACAAACGAAAGGTACATACAGAGCATTGAGAACTATCCGGTTCTTAATAAATCCTAGTACAAATGAGCTACATATATAACAAAAAAAGACACTTACAATGACATCAAACTTGGAATAAATATCTACAACCTTTCCTGTGAAGAAAGCAGACAGTAAGGCACAGTGAGGTCTCATGGTCAAGCTCAGCTGCATTAGTATGCGAATTCATTTAGAAGTGTGAAATGCTGTAGGACCACGTCTTTACCGGACTCGTCTACCACAGGCAGAGCTGAAACCCTCCTCTCTACAAAGATGCTCAGAGCTTTGATTATTGGGGTGTTGGGGTGAATGAAGGCGATGTTGCTGTACGTCCCGATGCCCAGTTCTTCCAGGGTCTTCTTCATGAAGGCAGGCTTTGGCATCTCACACACCTGAGCAGAGGAAGAAAAAAAAAAAAAAAAGAGGTTTGAGTTTGTCTGATGTCTGGAGTAGTGTGTGCTCAAGCGGCAAAAAACAAAAACAAAACACCACAACACACACATACACAAAAAAAAAAAAACGGTTAAAGAGGACAACAGACATGGTGCAGGTGTGGATAAATGATAAATACATTCGACTACTGGGCCAGTAAAGTCTCCAGTGTGCTTGCCCAGTTCCAGTCTTATCTAACTAGGCTAAAGTGTAGACGTGAAAAAAAAAAAATATAAACAGAATTAATATAAATGCACATGTATAAAACAAAATTGGCCCCTAAAATATCATATACCTATAGCTATATTGACATTTTTAAAAGTCTACTTTAAAAAATATATATGTAGCGCCTGAAAAAAGTTTTATAAGTATAATTTACAAGTATGGTTACCAATCTCAAAATGTTAGCCATCAAAGAACGTGTTTTTCTCTATTTCGGAAAAATAGAGATTTAGTTCGTGGAAAGTTGTATTTGAGATGATAAAATATTACCATTCCTCAATGATCCTACAGGTGGTGTGCTCTAAACTATTCACACATTGGCAGGAAGCACAACATAATTCGGAGCAAATTATTTGTCAAGTTTATCTAGAATTGTAACAATATCGGGGGAAAATATTAAATAATAAATGTTTGGAATTGTTTGGATTGGAATATTTATAAAAATCTTGATGGTAACAGAATTGCAATACAAATCGGTTTCGTTGATTCTACTGAATATCAGCACGGCTGTGATATCTTTGGTACAACAGCGCTCCCTCCCTCCCCTACTTAATTAAAAACCTTACATCATTGTTTTCACCTTTGATTAAGAAGAAGCATAATGTTTACCCTCCACACTTCAACCTCTCCAAAATGCTTCTGTTTGCTCATTGTCAAGTATTTCAATAGGTTTTAAACTCCTATCACTAGTGAGAATGCCAATGTGACCAAGAAATGTATGTTGTATTCATTTAAATTGCATTTTATTTGTAAAGCGCTTTTATCAATCGTCATCGTCGCAAAGCAGCTTTACACAATCAAAAGCTTGGTGTAATTCCTTGAATGTAATATTAAAATCTCCTGTCAGCTATAATGAAGAAAACCTTAATGTAACCAGGTTTATATCAGAACCTCAACACTGCCTTAGACATCATCTATTATTTTGTCATTTAAAACCGAAGCTAAAGATGTAAGTGTGAATAAGTCAGGGGTGTAAAGGTGTATAAAGAGATTAGTGTGAACATGGCCAGTCAGACAGATTGTATTAATCTAAGGACAAGTCTAAGGGTCTCAGACAGACCTTACCCGCCAGCTCAGGTCTCTTCACATCTCTGCTCCTCCTCATCTGTTTTAAGGACAAAATACTAAACGCTTCCATCTATTCCTTTACACAATTAGGCTTTATCCCCTCATTAACGTTAAAACTAAGGTAAAACTAAAGGAAATCTTTAATGTGATCTACTTGTTCTCAACTGGGAATTTTAAACTTTTTTTTTTTTTTTGCAATTGGTGCTGATTTTTGTTGCTTTGTTTTTATCAAGTGGTGAGGTTCAACACACTGGACAGGGCAACACAGTAGTGCTGATTTTTTTACAGCTTAAAATTTTTTTTTTTTTTTAAAGAAATTAGCATTTGTGACAAATCTGGTTGAATGATTTATTCATTTTTGATTGGACAAAGGCAGGGGCATGAACTAAATAGAGAACATGCAGCAATTTTGAAACAGTACATCCATTCCCTCTAATGCATGACTTAACAGGCAACGTTGCATTTACACAAGTCCGCGAATTAATGAGCAAACAGCCGCTCAATCAACTTATTTAGGGAGTGAAAAAACTCTTAGTTGCTTGGCAAGATTTTACTCTAAACCCTGCACAAACTATTTGTTTTGGAACGAAGACTGAAGAAACAAACAAAAACACAGTCTGGTGCCTTCAAACCCAGGAGCAACCAGACACAGACACAGAAGCGCCAGAAGGTGCAGTTCCTTAAATATCCACTAGGAGCTGCATCCAATTGTGAGTCAATCCCCATAGGGCCCCATGTTCAACGGAACAACGGAAATTAAAGTTTATAGCCTGGCGCGCGCGCACACACCCCAAAAAAAAAAAGGTTTTCACCTCCGTAACTAGATTTTCATTCATGACAAATGTATGGGGGTGAATTCTTATTCACCCCCATTCACCCCCACTAGTTAAAATTATAATTAGGTGCATGGCCAATTTGAGTGACTGCTGCATTGCAGGTGTCAAACCTCCAATGCATCACTTTAGCTAACCTGCAATCATTTTAGTTTAACTTCCCACAAGTAATGTAGATGACACAGGGATGGCGTGTAGTGTCTGGATGAGGGAGTATAATCAAATGCAGAGTAACATTAGCATATAAATGAACATTAGCCACTTTAGCATGCTAAGCTAAGGTTACCCGGTAGTGTTCATTCTGCCCATTTTTGAATTAACTGGGGTTTAGGCGGAGCTACTGTAGCTCCTTGCCAAGATGGTGATGACTAGAGGTCTCATAGTTGAGCTTCAAAACTCTTTGGAAAACCTATAGGTGATGTCATGGAGGGTTTGTCCAGTTCTTTTTATACAGTCTATGCTTCGAACACATTTTGTTGGTAGTAGAACTGTTGTACAAAAGCAATATGACACGTGTGTGTGTGTGTGTGTGTGTGTGGTTGTTAAAGGATATACCCACACCATATCCCTAATAATATTAAATAAATATATTCCTGAACAGCAACAAAAAGAAAAGCACAGTATGTTCTGTGTAATACAGTAAATTATTACCCAAGGCTTTCCAAAGACATTATTTAAAGACAAAAATACTCTAGTCATAAAAAGTTTCAAAAGAATCTTTAAAATGATCAAAAACAGGGGCGCTTTTGCAGGGCAATGGAGTAGGACGTGTTTGGCTCGTGCTCTCGCCGAACTATTGTTTTTTTATATAAATAAGCGCTTTATTTTACAAAACGCTATATAAAATCTCATGATTTTCGCTTTGAAATAAGGGGAAAATTAATATGCGGGTCAATGGCGGAAAAGCTACGCAAATATAAATACGACGCATCATCCACCACCAGGCCCAACGTCGCCTCGTCTTCGTGCTCCACCGTCACTCGGTCTCTAGCAACACCACCCCCTCCAGGCAGTCCAGAGAAAATGGATGTTGAGGCCTTAAATCCGAGATTCTTCGCTCATTAAAAGAAGACATCTCGGCAGTAATTAAGGCTGAACTGAAAAATGCGCTTGCCCATGATTTCAGCTCCCTTAAAAACGAGATACAATCCGTTAAAAAGGAAATTATAAATAATGCGGTGGCGTTTCACTCCGAAATAGAGCAGATGAAGACCGTGATACAGGAGGATCAGACGAGGTGACAACTTTAAAATCTGTGGTGACTGGTTTAAAAACAGAGATAGCTGAGCTGAGAGGGAAATGCGAGGACATGGAGGGAAGAATGAGAAGATGTAATATCAGGATTGTGGGAGTAGCTGAGACGGATGGATCAAACTCCACTGCGTTTGTTTCGAGGCTGCTGAGAGAAACATTAAAAATGGAAAGAGATGTGCTTGTGGACTACTCGCATAGGATTCAGGCTCAAAGAAGATCGGATGGGAAACCGCGTGTCATCATGGCTAAACTTCACTATCACCAAGACTGTGTCGAGGTGTTGAGCCGTGCGCGCGCTCGGGCTCCGCTGAGATTTAACGGAGAATCAGTCGCCATCTTTCCGGATGATACTGCGAGCGTCGCCAAGGCCAGGGCCGCGTTCACGGAGGTTCAGAAATTACTGCGTAACCGTCAGGAAGTCCGGTTTGGCATCTTATACCCAGCCCGTTTACGTGTTTCACATGACGCAAGAGAAAAGGTATTTACAGATGCAGAGGAAGCGATGAGGTATATTAAGAAGAACATTATCCCCACAGAGGCTTGAAAATCATATAAACACTTAACTTCTATCCGTCTATACCGTTTTCCAGCCTAGATCACGCTTCAGTGGAGCAGTGACCTTTGTGTCTGCACTGTTTTTAGCTCCTCCTAGAGGATGTAGAAGGTACTGTTCAGTCATGAGCGGGAGACTTTCCACGGATAATTTTGACACGACAATATTTACTTAATAGTCTCGCTGCTGATGAAAACATCACTGATTCTATTATAAATGCATAGTTAAGGTTTCCTTCTCTTTTTGTATTTATTTAATTTACTGTTATTATTATTCATTTATTTTATTTTAGATTTTTTACTATATCTTTTAATAATTATATAATATTGCTCTTTCTCAGTTGTGAGCTCGAGTTGCTTAGTTGCATTTTAAGGGAAGTGTCTAATATTGCCTTTGCCGGTGCCATTAGGCTTAATTTTATTTCCTTCTTTTCCTATTGTTATTAATGTTATTACCATTATTATTGTTATTGTTATTACTATGTTATTCCGCAGATTTTACGATATATCATAATGCGCTATTTGAGTTACTTTAGTATGGTGGGTTTGGCGGGAGCATGAGCTGTTGGCTATGTAGAGCTCCCAACACAAACACTTAATGTGTGGATTCGTTTTCGAAGGGTATCAAGTCTACCAGGTTCTTGTAGGTGATAAGGGGGGAGGGGGGGGAGGAGGGGGGTTTATCGTTTTTTCTTTTCTACCAGACCAATTCTGTCAGATCTCCATGTTAATTCTGACTTGTCATGTTGCTTTTATAGATTTCATATATATAAACACTTCCCTTTAAGATGACAGGCATAAAAACTTCTAAAAGGCTGGATGGCTGTTCAGTCAATTTCGTGAGCTGGAATGTTAAGTCACTTAACCATCCAGTGAAACGTAAAAAGATATTTGCACATTTAAACAACACATAAAACAACTTGATGCAGACATCACATTTCTTCAGGAGACTCATTTACGTACAACTGATCATTTCCGGCTTAGAGAGAGTGGGGCGGAACAGATATATCACTCCAATTTTCATTCAAAAGCTAGAGGTGTGGCCATACTTAAGAAAAATACGCCATTCACTATGACTAGTGTAGAGGCTGATTCCTTAGGGCGATATGTTATTGTGGTAGGCCAGCTTTATTCCCTCCCAGTCATCCTAGCCAATATTTATGCACCAAACTGGGATAACCCTGCATTTTTCTCAAATCTTTTCTCTCGGTTACCAAATATGACATCACACCACCTTATTCTTGGTGGCGACATGAATTGTGCACTCTCCCCCGTTTTAGACCGTAGTTCGTCCAAAAAAGCTCCCCTTTCTAAATCAGCACGTACAATTAAACTTTTTCTTAAATCATATGGTGTAGCTGACATTTGGCGGTTTCGTAATCCTACTTCCAGAGAATATTCCTTCTTTTCCTCCGTTCATAAAACTTTTTCCCGTATAGATAATATTTTTTTGGACAAGAGACTTCCTTTCATTACCAAGTGTCATTACGGAGCTATAGTTATATCTGATCATGGTCCCCTAACTATGAAAATGCGTATCCCCAATACACAATCCAGTTACCGTGCCTGGAGGTTCAACTCTCTGCTTCTATCAGAGGAAGCGTTTACCGAATTCATTTCCTCTGAGATCACATTATTCCTTAAGATCAATCAAACACCAGGGATGGCCTCTTCAACTATATGGGAGTCACTTAAGGCATATTTACGAGGCCAGATAATTTCATATTGCGCAAGGAAAAATAAAAACAACACTGTACACCTTAGAGAGCTGGCTGATGAGATACTGGAATTAGACAGACTATGTAGTTATATACCCTCCGCAGACATAATGAAAAAGCGGATACTATTACAGACTGAGTTTGATCTCCTGTCAACAAGGCAGGCTGAATATCTTATTTCTAAGTCAAGACATATGTCTTATGAGCATGGGGACAAGACCGGGCGAATACTTGCTCATCAGCTAAGACAAAGGACTGCCAATCAGTCCATTCCTGTAATTAATGATGAGCAAGGTTTAAAAAAATACTGATAGCCTTAAAATTAATTCATGTCACTATACATTTCCGATTCATGTGTCGATCCTCTTGCCTTAGACGTCTTTTTCGATAATTTACATATCCCTTCTATAGATCCAGTGACAGCTGCTGAATTGGAAGAAAATCTCACGGTCGAGGAAATAGCATCAGCAATTAGATCTATGTAGAGTGGCAAATCACCGGGACTGGATGGTTTCCCAACAGATTTCTTTAAAAAATTTTCAGAACAGCTTTCCCCTTTATTGTTATCAGTTTTTGAAGAGTCACATTCATTAAAATCCCTACCACCAACCATGCGTCAGGCAGTTATTTCATTAATCCTTAAAAAAGACAAGAGCCCACTCGAGTGCAGCTCATACCGTCCAATCTCCCTTCTTAATACTGATGCCAAAGTGCTTGCTAAAATCCTTGCACGACGTTTAGAGAGGGTGTTGCCCTCCCTCATATCACCTGACCAAACAGGGTTTATTAAGAATCGTTATTCTTTTTTTAACATTAGACGACTGTTGAGCATTCTTTATGGCCCCTCTCCACCCGGCACACTGAAGGTAGTTCCCTCAGTGGATGCGGTAAAGGCATTTGACCGTGTGGAGTGGTGTTATCTTTTCAATACATCAGAGAGATTTGGATTTGGTCGTAAGCTTATATCATGGATAAAACTTTTATATACGTCTCCATTAGCTGCTGTGCGTACTAATAGCATATCTGATTATTTTGAGCTTCAACGCGTCACGAGGCAGGGATGCCCTCTGTCTCCACTTCTATTTGCAGTTGCAATGGAACCACTTGCTTTAAATTTGAGACAGAGAGACGATATCAAGGGTATTCAGCGGGCAGGATTGGAGCATAAGGTTTCGCTTTATGCGAACGACATGTTATTATACCTGACAAATTTACCCAAGTTAGTGACTCTACTTACAAATTTTGGCAAAATATCTGGCTATAAAGTTAATATTCAGAAAAATGAACTGATGCCTGTGATGGAGTCAGTCTGTCGTCTGTAAGCTCAGTTCCCTTTAAAATTAGCCCCAAAAAATTTAAATACCTTGGGATCTGGGTTACGCATGATCATAAAGACTTGTATGGAGTCAATTATCCACCTCTTTTATCTAATTTAAAACAAGACCTTGAGCGTTGGGACCACCTCCATCTTTCATTGGGTGGAAGAATTAATACAATAAAAATGAGTGTATTGCCCAAGTTTTTGTATATCTTTCAATGCCTTCCGGTATTCTTAACAAAATCTTTTTTCTCCAAATTAAATAATCAGATTTCAACCTTTATTTGGAACAAAAAAACACCAAGAATTAAAAGAAGCATACTGCAGAGACCTCGTGCAAAAGGAGGGATGGCACTTCCAAATTTCCTGTATTATTATTGGGCAGCCAATATAAGAGCACTGATGTTCAGGTTAAATAATGACAATCCCCCTGTTTGGACAATTCTGGAGGGGGCTTCAGTTAGCCCCACCTCTCTAATAGCATTATTGTTTTCCAAAATACCATTTGTTCAACCAATCTCTACTTTGACCTCTAATCCAGTTGTTATACATTCAGTTAAAATTTGGAATCAGGTCAGACTATCGTTTTCCCTTAAAGAGTTACCACAGGCTGGCCCAATTGCCAAAAATTACATGTTTGTTCCATCAATGATGGATAATGCTTTTGAAGGTTGGGCTAGAAAGGGTTTGGTCTCATTGTCTCAGCTTTATATTGATGGAAATTTTGCATCCTTCGAACAGTTGGTACAGAAATACGATATTCCCAAATCACATTTTTATAGATACTTGCAGCTTCGGAACTTTGTGCCATTGAATTCTAATAATTTCCCATCATGCCCTCCACTTTCTTTATTAGATTCAATATTTGAATGTAAATCAGTACAAAAACAAAGTATACGCAAGATTTATGAATTACTCAGTATGTATGATTCAACACCTCTAGATTTACTCAGAAATAAATGGGAGACAGATTTAGATGAACCAATTTCAGAGGAAAGTAATACAGGGAATTTTCTCTTCATCCATTTGCCTTAGACATGCTGTAATACAATTTAAGATTGTGCATCGTCTACATTGGTCAAAAGTCAGACTTTCTAAGATCAAAAACCGATATAGATACCACATGTGATAGATGCAGGCAGGCTCCTGCAACTCTGCTGCATATGTTTTGGACTTGTCCAAGACTTTACATGTTCTGGACTAATATTTTCGAGACCTTTTCTGAACTATTTGGAGAGATAGTAGAGCCATCTCCATTTATTGCATTGTTTGGTGTCGCCCCAGAAAACACTAATTTGAACCAAAGGAAAATTCAAATATTGGCTCTCTGTTCCCTTTTGGCTAGGAGACTGATTTAGCCACTGGATAAAGGAAGTGATATACCATCTTAAGCTGGAGAAAATTAAATATACACTTAGGGGGTCTACTGACACATTTTATAATATTTGGCAGCGTTTCTTAACTTTTGCTGAGGGCATGAACGCTGATAATATTGTACTGTAAAGGAAGGTTGTGGGGAAGATTACTTACATATGTTGTTATTTTGTTTTTTATCTTTTTATGGAGATCTGATTGCTATAGCATCCTTGTGTTTGTCTGGTGTTGGGGTGGGGGTGGGGGGGTTTGGTTTTGTGTTCTCTTTTGTTGTGTTTTCTTTGTATAGTTTGAAAATAAATAAAAAAAACTTTGATAAAAAAAAAAAAAAGATAAAAAACGTGCGGTTTTCTGGAGCAAGCAGTCGCACGTCATACAAACTCGCGTTACAAAATACAAAAAGACCCACAGAATCACAGAGACTGCAACTACCATGATCAGAAAGCATCTTAGAGAATCTGTCACAAATCAGTGTATACGCTTCATTAGAGAAAATAAAAGATTAAAGGATTAAGATTAAGGCAAATTACTTTTTTGCAACTTGACAAAATCAGCATATGCATCTGATTGTGGCTTCCTGTTCTGTTAATTTTAGACATGGGTGAGTTAAAGATGTTGAGTTAAAAGTTTCCACAGAAGGCAGAGCTACTGATAAGCTCAAGTGCAGAAGTCATGCACAGGGTTGGTTGGAGTTAACGGGGATAAAAAAAGGCCTACCACAATGACTGATGAGAAATCAGGGGTTGTGCAGAGGATCATGGTGCTACACAGAGTCATTGTTTCCAGCACAAAAAAAACTCAAACGCAACCAAACCCCTCGTCCCAGAGGTACAGTATGGTGCGGTATCTGACACCAAGCCGTCAGCAGCAGATCCTTTAAGTTATGAGGTTGGGCCTCCACAGACGGGACTGTTTTTTTCAGCACATCCTGCAGAAACTCAACTGAACCGTGTTCTGGAGAATTTGGAGGCTGAGTCAACACTTTGAACTTCTTGTTCCTCAAACAATTCTTGAACAATGTTTGAAATGTTTAAAATGAGGCAGGGTGCATTGTCCTGGTGAAAGAAGCCACTGACATCAGAGAATACTGTTCCCGTGAAGGGGTGTACATGTTAACAATTTAGGCAGGGAGTACATGTCAAAGTAACATCCACATTAATGACAGGACCCAAAGTTTCCAAGCAGCATGTTACCTCAAGCTTCACTCTGTCTCATGTAAAAGAACATGTGATTCATCATAAGGACACCTTCATTCACTGCTCTTTCATTCAGTTCTGATGCTCAAGTAGGTGCTTTTGGCCTTTGGTGATGTGACACTTTTCTACCAGAACCAGCATTAACTTTTTTTTTTTTTTTATAGTCAGACTACTTGGGCCAGCCTTCACTCCTCACGGGCATCAATGAGTCTTGGTCACCTATGACTCCGTCACTGGTTCACTGGTTTTCTTTCCTTGGAGCACTATTGGTATGACCTCACCTTTGTAGGCCAAACATCTCATAAGCGCTGCCCAGTTTTGTCTAACAATCACAATTTTTCCTTTATCAAAGTCACGGAAATCCTTACTTTTGCCCATTTTTTCTGTCTCTACCACATAAAATGTTCAATAGCTGCCCAATATATTTAATCCACTTTCAGGTGACATTGTAATCAGATTATATTGTTATATACCTCACCTGTCAGTGGTCATAATGTTATGGCTGATTGGTGTATACTGAAAATAAAACTTCTACATTAAAAACATATTACTGAAATGGATTTAACTTAATAAATTGGATCATTCCTAAAGCGATTAATATTATGCACACCAATAGCCTACATAATGTTAATGATTCATCGTTAACTATACACGTAGATTACTTTCAAATAATTATCATGATGCAATATCGTCATCTTTGACGATAATAAAATGGGGCATGTTATTATTGCCTGCACACTCGTGAGCTCCATCTTCTTGTGCACGTCTTCGAGCAGTAATGACTCTTGGGGTAAATCGGCGTGTCCACTTCCAGTAAAGTGACAAACTATTGTTCAGGTGTTTCCTACACTGTTCACAGTTCCCTTTGAACTGAGCAGTTTTACTTCCCACAGTTTGGAATAATACTGAACCTGGGTGAATATCCTGTGCAGTCCACTTCTCAAGAAACTAGTGGATCGGAGAGCAGCATTCAACTTATCAGCTAAAGTTATATACCATCTCACTGCGTTGTTTGTGGTATTAAGTTTCATAATGTGTGTTTGTTCGATTTGTTAAGTCTAGATAAACTGCAGTGTTTGTTCGATTTGTTAAGTCTAGATAAACTGCACTCAGGATTGTGTTTGTATGTGTATCTCACTCTCACTCATCATCTATACCGCTTAATCCTGTATTCAGGGTCACGGGGGGGCTGGAGCCTATCCCAGGAGACGTAGGGCACATGGCAGGGTACACCCCGGACAGGGTGCCAATCCATCGCAGGGCACAGACACACACACATACACTCACTCATTCACACACTACGGGCAATTTGGGAACGCCAATTAGCCTAACCGCCATGTCTTTGGACTGTGGGAGGAAACCGGAGTTTGTATGTGTATATAGTTTTCAATTTTATACATTAATATATTAATAATAATTTTCCATTGTGAGTTACCCTCTTAGTCGCAATAAAACAGGCCATATGTCTGAGAATGATCATCCAGGCCGGGGCGGCTCGGAGCCCACTGTGGTTGTTTTCTTGAACATTGAGGAGTACAACACCAGATCCTTAAAGAGACGAATCTGTCTGTGGGAACTGTATACACAAGCATTTACAATCACATTACAGGAACTCGGCTGCCACAGCACCTGTACATTCCTAACCTCGATCAAAGCCACCTTCACATGTTTGGGCCATTAAAGGAGTTCCTGGGAGGCCGTCGTTTCAGACGGGATGCAATTATGGCTCTGGTGTGCTGAGAAAACTTTCTACCTCATGAAACGTTGGGATGAGTAGATTAGTGTAGCAGAAGATTATATGAAGAAATAAAGGTAGTTTTTAACATGTTCTGCTATTTTGCACAATCAAACGTCCCAGTTTGACTTGAACGTCCATTGTGTTTCTTTGGACGCAACACTATGAGACCATCACTGGTCTAAATCACCTTAAAATATATGCTTGAACCAAAATATTTTTTTTAAATAAGATGTGAAAAAAAAAGCCCTATGGCACTTACGAAGAGCTGCAGGAACTTGAGGATCCTCTTGTGTGTGAGGATATAAAGTGCATTCCCACTGACGGGGTCGATAACGGGCAAGCGGTGAATCTTGTTCTTGATTAGCGAATATACAGCGTCGAATATGCTGCCAAACACAGAAAACATCAGATTAGGTCTTTTTCTCCCCCCCCCCCCCCCCCCCTTCTACAATCAGAGTACTGAGACCGCTGTGTATTACAGTCAACACCCCGATCCTGCCGAAGTTTATTCATTAGAAACAGATCCAGGATTTCCTACACTGTCCCGAATGCATAAATGTATATTCAAAGTATATTTTATCTTAAACAACTACACTGAAAGTGTGATCATATTAATGGCTGAATGTTGAAATAACATTTATTTGGTAAAAACTATTTGAAACATGAAAATTCAACCCAAAATTAATGCCTTAAAAAAAAAAAAAAAACTCTGTAAACAGGAAATTTTAGCATTCATATGTCAGTATAGTAATCATTTCATACTATTACTCCAAGAAATAAATAGATAAATCAATTTTATGTGACTTGTCATGTACATGCAAAGAATCTTATAGAATCTTTAATACATCTTTAATAAAAAAACAAGAGCGAAGCTGGTTGCAACTGAACATTTTAAAGGGATAGTTCAGATTCTTCCCAAGTTTGTCTTAAATCAAAATTGAGGTGAATACCAGTACATTACCACAACTCTTTGTTGCTATAATTTTTCCTGCTCTGCATACCGAGCGTGAAGTTTATCACCTGGAATGCAAGAACAATGTAACGTAATCAGGGTCAAATTTCACAACCCTCGTTCCATTCAAAAATACATTCCAAAGTTCGGCTGAGACTTGTACTGTATAAAGCTTCTGCAGTCACACTGAGCTAAATCGAGTCGCTATCTGTCAAATTTATCTTAGTGGGACTGCAGACGCTTCATACGAGTCTCTGAAAGCTGAACACTGGAATGTATTTGTGCACTGAACAAGGGTCGTGGAATTTGACCCCGATTACGTACATTGTTTGAACATCGCATTCCGGGTGACAAACTTTACACTCGGCGTGCAGAGCAGGAAAATTTATAACAACCAGAAAGCTATGGTTATGTACTTATACACACCTCAAATTTGACTATATCTTTATGTGCAACATGAAATAAGAGTGTTCAGCACCTTGTCCATCAATCTTGTTAGAGGATGCTCGCTGAATTATTTATTGCCCTGAAATACCAAGAAGCTTCGTTGCAGGGGAGAAGAGATAAAAATATGGAAACGGTCCCCAGGGAAATGACTTACACAAACACACACACTTTCTCTGTGCTCTTTGTAGAAAAGGGTACTGCATTTGTTCTCAATAAGTTGAAAAGCATCCGGTGCTGATTTTGGCCTCGTTTATCAATCAATAGGTCTCGCTAATCAAACGGCATTTAAATAAAAAAAAATATTCTGAGTACAATGCCCCACATCAATTTATACAAAATATGCCGTCAACTATAAACAAAAATGACGTTTCATTTGCACATCATAAAACCGGTCAATTCCTACGAATGTAAATGTAAATAATAAACAGCTTAAGATAAAAATTTTACAATTTTGAAAAAAAATATTAAATATGTAGCAAAACAAAAATGGATAATTTAACAAAACGTATACTATTGAAATGTATATAACTGGTGAATAAATGTGATTTGATGAAGTTACAAGATCGTTTCTGAACAGATTACTATTATCGAGATTATTTACAGATTAATAGGCTGTATGAATGTACCTTAATGTAATATAAAAAATTTATTGAGAAATTACAGTACTGTTCAAAAGTCTTGAGCCACCTCTCATTTCTTCATATAAAATGAAATTTAATTATATAGATTTAATAAAAGAAATTGGAAGAAATCTTAAAAATACAATTTAAAAATGGATTGTTTATGCAACAACCTCAGCAGCAACCTCATTTCTCCTCTTGTCTGTTCCAACCACTCAGCATTCAGCATCACCAGTACACTGTCATCATCTGCACCTGTTTCTCACTGATTCATGCCTTATGATTGATGTTTTTTTATGTTTGAATGATTCATAGGTCACTGTGCGGCTTAACAAACCAAAACATTCCTCTGAATCTGGTCAGGAACAGATTGAAAATGGACTGAAAATGGGCTAAAAAGTCTCTTACTGTATGAAGCCTGGAGAACTATTCAAGGCTACATTAAAAAAAAAAAATCCAAAAAAGGCTGACTCTTTATAAGCAAAATAAAGAAATGAGGACTGGCTCAAGACTTTTGCGCAGTACTGTATACATATGTAGATTGATTATTCATTATTATTATTATTACATAATATTGATGTTCTGTCATTTTGGGGAATAATGAATTGTTCATGAAGTTAACATCAGGCCTAAACTACTTATACAGACATTTCATTTATTGCAGAGACATTTGACTTCCAATTCACAAAACACTTGTATGCATCCACTGGCCTGTGATAATGGGTGTTAATAGGGCGTACAGAATCAAAGATAAGATCATGTTTACTGCACACACACACACACACACACACACACACACACACACACACACACACACACAAAACTAATGACTTACCTAGCGTCTGGTGATATGTTGACTAAAGGTTTAAAGGTTTCTTGCAAATAGAGCTCTGTCGAAAGAACAAAATAAACCTTCAGTGCTTTAGTCACAATGAAAAAAGGCCTTCAAAAGGATTGAGAGAGAGTGACTGGTGTCTGATACCTCTCCAAGTTTCAATCTTGTGTTCCTCCAGCTCATAGATTTGCACCTGGAAACATGACGAGCACTCATCAACAGTTCAGTCATACACAAAACTGTGTTAGCTCTACTAAAACCAGACATATTGATCTGTCCATTCATCTTTGAAGGTTCAGTTTTTATAGTCTCCTTTTCTTTAAGCCATGCTGTGTCACTCTTTGCTTTGTTTCTGTTTCTTCCTCACATTCTATATGCATAAACGATTGCAATGATTGGCTCTGTTGAGTGCCGTGTATACAGTAGCGGCACCTACCTCAAGGGAAAAAACGCTACATTACTGATATATTAATTATTCTCATTCATCAGAAAAGCATTAGGGTCCGGATAGAACGGTCATTTAGAGATGTTTGGTCTTTTGTTTATGTGTGATGTAATGGGTCAACCAGGAATTAGGGGTGCTCTGATCAGGATTTTTGGGGCCGATCACCGATCTCCGATCACTAGCCGATACTAGAAGCTGTATCGGCCGATACCGATCACAGGGTCTACTCGAAGCCTTATCATGTAGCATTATTTATTAAACTATATCTAACAACAATGTAAATTAAGTATTGAAATTACAAGAAGAGGAATATCATGAATTGACAACTGTATTTATTGGCAAGTAACATGTGCAACACGTCAACTTAAAACATAGCAGCCTGTGCTTGGTTAGTAATTGGGAAGAGCTTAGAGCTTAAATAAAATAATTGAGTTATTTAAAATTAAATAAAATAACAGACAAGTAGGAGGCGAGTCGCCGAAAGTTCTGCAAGGAGCGCAAGCATCCGCGAGGACCGCCAAAAAATGTTTCATTTTTCATGTTTAAAAACTTGTTTAAAAAATGAAACATTTAACAAATATGTTTAATTTTTCGCGTGGAAAGATGGAAACGTAATCACGGCGACAAAACTCGGGGTGAATCATGATGAACCGTACTTACGGCCACCGAGTGAAACCGTGTAGGTGAGATAGGGGAATTACCGACAGCTGAGTGAGTGGCGGCGCGCGAGTTGCTGAGCTCTCCCGCTTTTTTTTTTTTTGCGTCATCTGATCGGCTTCTCTAAATCAGCCATTATAGGGACTGCCGATCAAACTTCCCAAAGAAATTATCAGCCGATTATGATCGGCGACCGATCAATCGGAGCACCACTATCAGGAATACGATACTAAAAAGCTTAAATGGGGAATACTGCCACCTATCGTAGCGGGCTCGGACACACTTCGTTCAATAAATCAATCCACCCTGTCGTGCTTGTACAATAGGACAAAAACATGTGGCCAAATAAATAGCCGTTAGTTAATTCGAGCGTTAACTGTAAACCTACTGAACGACCTGATCTGATTTGGGAATCCAATATTTGCTCTGGCGATCACGGACTACACAATCGTGTCCTCATACAGGGGAGAGCAGGTGTGACCTTCTCCCCAGAGAAAAGATTACGCAAGCAACAGATCCTCTAACAAGAAGGCGTCTCCTCCGGGACTCCACGTGGACCACAGTGACGCAGTCGCAGGTCTAAAAAGTGCAGCTCTAAACATGGATCGGGTTCCCGCTGGTTGCTTGAGCTCTGGTCGCTTAGCCTTGTTAATGAGCCGAGTAAATTGCGTACGAGCGTAGGTGCGATCGTGATAATGACCAGAGCGAGAGAGATATCAGGCTCGTCGGCATCATAAGTAACCTGCTGAGTGGGTGGAATCATCCTGAATTTGCTGTGTTGTCTTATTGACAGGTGAGCTGAAACGGGCTGGATAAAAACCGAGCTCACAGGCAAATTGAACCCACTTCATGTTTCTCCAGGCCAGTTCTGACATGTGTGTGTTTGTACTACTTGTTTTTTCGCTTTCTTTTTCTCTTCCAGTCTTCCAAGGTTTTATCAGATGAAAATAAAAATCATTTCAGAGCTTAGAAATTCTGATGAGAAAGCAGTAGTTGTTACAGCGAAAAGAAAAAGCCATAAGGGTGGCCTTGATTAAATCCTCCACAGGCGCCGCCGCTAACTGGAGAGCCACGCATCTTAAATCTCGATGCTTTAATCTTTCCGGCAATAAAACTGCAAACGGATTTTAAAAATAACCTCCGTGAGGCGAGCCGTAATGAGAGAGAGGCTGGTGCAGTCCTGACCCTTCTCCGTATTTATTTATGGACAGAGTGCATGAAGGCACATTTCAGGTACAGCAGGACCATTGTGGGATATTTTTAATCGGCTAAATGTGCTGCGTCTGCCGGTTACAGGCGCGGTGCCATGAACGAGTGAGTCTAGAAGCCTGGAAATGCAGCACACTGCAGTGTTTGCAGTATTTATGGATTATATGTAGACACACACACACACACACACGCACTGTAGCAAGCCTAAACATCCTCACACCGCAGAAGTACTGGACTCGGGGAAGACGCTTCTAATGAGGACGCACAGCAGCGTGACGTGGGGAGAGGACGTGTGCAGATCACTCACCATGGGGGACTTGTAGTATCTGTGAAGAATATTGATGAAGTCTGTGATTGTTAGCATTCCTGTGGAAAGAAAAGGAAAATGCAGGTTCAGCTTATTTTCATGTCTCTCTCTCTCTCACACACCAGACACACTCACACAAAAGATCGAAAGACGCAAGCTGAGACACAGATACACATGGACAGAGACAGAGACAACATCTTTAAACACACAGAAAAACAAAACACAAGACACAAAAATGGACGCGGGAACAGAGACACACCTGGGACAGAGACACACACGGAAAAACAGACAGAAAGACACAAAGACACACATGCATGCATGGCCAAGGGCACACACTAGACACACATGCACATGGACACACAAACACACCAAAACACACACACACATATTTAGGGACACAGAAAAAATAGCCACCTTCACACACACTCACATGAATGCACACATTCAAAACAAATACAGGGCAGACAAACACACAGACACACACAGAGTGGACAGACACACAGACACACAGGGACTATGTAGCAGAAATGAGACTATGATTGTAACTGGAAGTAGTACACTCTGTTTACAGCCTCTCGCTAGGGAACCAATTCAGCAACTGCGTTGTTCAGAAGTGTGTGTATGTGTGTGTCTGTGTGTGTGAGAACTAGCTGATGAGAGACGCTGATGCACCGTGTGCGAATAAAACTGCTGATGTCGTGCTGATGTACCCAAGAGAGCAGAGGATCAGTAATAACTCTGCAGTGTGTGAGCAGAGCACTGATGACACACACACACTCGGCAGGTCAAACAGTATCTCTCTGCAGTGTGTAGACGTCTGAACGTCACGGTGCACATCAGCACTAATACACAGACTAACACACGCCGGAGAAATCAGCTCGGACAACACACTACTCTTCCTACTTCCACACTCAAAAAAAAAAAAATAAATTCCCTCCATTTTCTCTCCACTTAGTCTTGGTCTTTTAATTCCAACCACTTAAACACAAGATCAAACCTGTTAGGTATGGGCATACACACACTTCCTCTGAGACACACATACACACAGAGCCAACCTCCACTTCTGCTGCTCATGCAGCTTCACGCCCATGATTGTCTTGGATGGCTTTGATTGAGAGGGGAGATAAAGTGTCGCCAGCTCTCACAGAGACAGGATGGACGGTTCTGTTCCCTTGGCTTCCAGCCATGGAAGGGATTCAAAAGCTAGACACAGTCAAGGGTTTATAGATACAGTGGAACTTTGGATTACGAGCATAATTCGTTCCGGAAGTGACCTCGTGTTCCAAAACACTTATAAACCAAATCATCATTTCCCATAAGAAATAATGAAAACTCAAATTATTCGTTCCACAGCCCCAAAAAATAAATGCAAAAAAAATAATTAATACAATCTATAAAATGAAAATAAAACAAATTAATCTGCACTTTACCTTTAAAAAAAAAAAGTACAAATAAATCCTGACAGATAAGTGTTTCCGTTGGTGCGTGCAGGCGCCGTGTGTGTGTATGGAATTAGCCCCTTCCCTCGTCTCTTTTTACGCTCGGTGTCGAAATAAGAGTCGCATGTGTGATAGATGATACTCGGCGCTCATAAACTAATACTTGCTCGGTTTCCGATTAAAAATGTATTAAAAATCTTTGCTCTGTTTGTGGAACACTCGTAAACCATGTTACTCGCAATCCGAGGTTCCACTGTATTTGGATTTGAATTTTCACCCTGTGCACCAACACAACGAATTGAAATAAGATGAACTTGCAGAAGTAAGAAGGAGAATACGCAGAAGAAAAGGAAGGGTTTGTGATCCGAAGTAGACCATCAGTCATGCGTCATGCCAATGATAAAGCATCCTGAAACCATTCATGTGTGGGGCTGCTTCTCAGCCGAGAGAGTGGGCTCGCTCACAATTTTGTCTCAAATAAAGAATGGCACAAAAACAACCTTTTTGTTTTGAGGGCGACTTCTCTCAACCATCCAAGAACAGTCTGGTGACGAACAATCCCTTTTTCAGCATGATGGAGCACCTTGCCATGAGGCAAAAGTGGCTCGTGAAACAAAACGTGGAAATTTTGGGTCCATGACCAGGAAACTTCCCAGACCTTAATCCGCTTGAGAACTTGTGCTCGATACTCAAGAGGCGGGTAGACAAACAAAACGACACTAATTCGGACAAACTCCAAGCACTGATTATGCAAGAATGGGCTGAAATCAGTCAGGATGTGGCCAAGTTGATTGACAGACTGCCAGGGCGAATTGCAGCGGTCTTGAATAAGAAGGGTTAACACTGCAAATATTGACTCGTTGCAATAAAAGCCTTTGACACTTACAGTATGAAACGCTTGCAATTATCCTTCGGTATACCATAGTAATACCCGGCAAAAAGATGTAAAAACACTGAAGCAGCAGACTTTGTGGAAATCAACATTGGTGCCATTCTAAAACCTTTTGGCCATGCCTGCATATAGATGTTATATTACAAATTATACTGCAAACTCAAATCAGAACAGTTAAATATAGACAGACGTAGACAATCAGTGCTTTTTCGTGAAGTGCTGTTGAACTTGGCCTTTCTGTGTTAAGGTTGATATTTGCATAGAACTGTATATTTACACAGTGACTGACAAACGCTGAGAAGTGCAGAGTATTTTTGTGTTCTCAACAGGCCACAGTATGTACTGTACTGTATGTCTGTAAGAGTGCGAGAGAAAAGCCTGCAGGGATTGCAGCTCCAGGCCTGCCATAAGGCAGTTCATAAAGCAGTGTACAAATATGGAATCTCTCGGGCGTCACACAGCCAGGAGAAAAGTCCTAGAAACGCTGTAGTGCTGCTACGCCTTCGTGATTCAGCAGTCTGAGTTTAAGAAATCCAGCGTTACTAAACGTGGTACAGCTTTCACTACCAGATGCGGACAAACGGACTCGCTTACTTAAGCTCATGTGCCTCTAGTATCCCCTCACAGCAAGCCAAATGGATGTACACCGATCGTCTTGCTAGTTTTTGCATCGCGTGCGTTATTTATTGTGGGTGGAGCAGAATTAAGACTCCATATTAAGCCGATAATTAAACCCAAACAGTGTAACGCCATCGAGTGTGAACAATTAAACATAATTGATTGTTGTGTCCTAAACGACACTTTACACACCACAAGCGTAAGTTGCACAAGCGGATTGGTTTTGACCAGCCAGTTCATGTGTGAAAAAGATTTCTCACTCCACTTGACATCAGTCTTACACAATTTGTGTAATGCAGTTCTGGAATATGCAGTGCCATCAGGAAAGAAAAACTGATTCAGTCGTCAGCTGACTTTGTTTTATTACAGCATGACTCGTCAGACCACATGACCTTTTTCCAATACTCCAAATTCCAATCGTTACGCTCCCTAGCGAATTCATGCCGTTTCTCTCCCAAATTAGTCTCACTCACACAGCTGTTTAGTCCCAATCACATGAATTCTTGTTACTCTATGCATGTTAAAGTGCTCTTTGACCCAATTTTTATTATTATTCTTTAAACCTTGTAATCATGTTTTGTTTGATATTCTTGTTAAGTAAAATGCATTCAGGGATGTTAGAGCATCTAGGTGTTTTAACTGCCTTAATGCACACATGATACACAAGCATTTTCTGCTGTGTCACTGGCACATCCCGGCTGCGTGTTCCTGCCTGTGTTGCTGCACACCAAGTTGCTAAGCTACTGATATTTACTCAAATATGTCTTTTGTATCGCCTTGCATAATGCTCCGTCTTTTAATGCAACTAGTAGAAATGAACACTGATTTGTGCTCGATGGAGCCTATACTGTAGCACCACACCTCACCACATGTTGCTGTTACAGAGTGAGATCAACCGGCTTCAGATGTATTTTACGTCTAATATGCAATTATATAACAGTCGGTTCGGACAGAATGATCTGACTGAACATGATTGCTGACAGCACTGGGACATTTAGCTATATACTCATCACTGGGGTTCTAACAATCGCTATATAATCTATATAAACGCAGAGGCAAGTTCGCAATGTTGATGTTTTGAAAGCAGAAAAATCACCAAGCATAAAAGCCCCATTTACACTGCAGGTCTCGATGCCCAATTCGGATTTGTTGCCTATATCTGATTTTTCTGACCGTCTGTTTACACGTTCGTTCAACTATGACCCATATCCGATTAAAGTGTTTACACTTGCCATACCGTCTGAAACATTGCGCATACTTAAAGGGAGGTTCTTGCACTACAGACTAGCCAAGATGGACGAAGGCAAAAAAATCGGAATTGGGTCACATTTAACTGACAGTGTAAACGTAGCTAAAGAGATCTGAGCGTCCTTGAAATGGGCTGAACTGCGATGATACATGACCGTGTCTGAGAGACTACAAAACAGCACATGGTAAGGAAGGACAACCAGTAAAATGGTGACTGGGCTCACTGATGTGTGTGAGGGGTTAAACAGCCTGAGAGTAAACAGCAGAGTATGGAATGGAAACATCCTCAATCACAGACCAAGAAAAAGTTCAAAAATCAACCATCAGCTGAAAAATCAATGTTTAAATTTTTCTGGGATTTTCGAAGGCCAATTTTGGTACATTATTAGGAAAAAGGTTCAACAATATACAGTGCTCGTACAGTGAGATGCTCATTTCAAAGCTGAAGCCTAAAATTCAAATTAAACACAGCGGACTGCTATCCAAGGGTGTTATGATTATGATCTTGCATGACAATGCACATCCTCACACTTCTTCCCACACTGTTGACACATTTTGAGGTGTTAAAGCATCCTCCCTATAGACCTGATCTTGCTTAGTTAGACTCTCACCTGTTTGGTTTGTTAAAAGCTGCCCTACATGGATGAAGAGTCACTTCTGATGAAGAAGTGAAGACAGCGGTGCATTCGTGGCTCAGCCTAAAACATTTTTTAATGAATGAAGCTGAAAGCTTGTTGACAGATGAACAAAAAGAAAAAGCAAGAAGTGCGACTAATTTTTGACTCACCCTACCACATTTTGAAACCACAAAGATCCAGCTGCAACATCCTGGATTCCTAATTCCTAAATCTGGTAGGCTTTTGGGCTGTTAAATCTTATTATTAGGCACTTTCACTTTCCAGAATAGGAAGATGATCTGTATGGAACAAACGTGTGTGTATGTACAAGTCCAGCAAATTCATTTCTAGTACAGAATTATGAAACAGTGATGCTATTCTTGTTTAAATGTGGGTTGGCAGGGTCGTTGTATACGCCGGATAGAGCCAGAGAGAAAGATACAAACCAGCTGCCCTCATCATCCACATGGAACTCTTCTAGAGGCATCAACATTCTCATAGTAACGTTGTAAGATGTGCCAGGCCTCTACAGCTTTCTCACCAGGAGCCGGACAGCGAGAGTCCTGAACTTGCCACAGACGGCTGCAGTTAAAATAAATCCTGCGGTTTGTGTACGACATGGAGGATTTCGCTACATACTGCGGTTTCATTAAAAATGTAATGCGTTGGTTAGGCCCGAGGCCGGAGTTAAATCTCACTTCTCCAAGCTTCTGAGAACAAAGCACAGGTTAAATCTGGCATATTCCTAGAAGTGCAGGTTCCCAGAGGTTTCTGTCCAAATCCTCTTTAAAGAGCAGGTCGGAATTACGCCTGCAGCGTTCCCGTACCGGGTCACAACATTGTGAGCGTGTTGTTACATCTGGGTCTGAAATCTCAGCAAGAGGACAAGCATGGGCGCACGACGGGTATGCCAACTATTCCTGATTAGAATCTGCAAGTCAAAATAGGGTGCTAAAAAAATTAAATAAAAAAACCTGGATAAACTGCTCATGCTCTGAAAATGTGAGATTTTCGGATTTATCGGGTTATTAGTTTAATTAATTTTCAGAGTACACACAATTACGACAAAACAAAAAGGAAATAATGCTCCCTGAGGGACGTGGTGCTGAAAAAAAATAGTTGTATAGTTTATTTCCTTGGACAGCAATGAAAAAGAGAGTAAAAAGCTACTTGGCCAAAAATATGTGGAAAACTTCAAGCCCGTCATAAACCTGGAAGCGCACAATTATCTAGGGTGTCCTTGTATGCTATAACATTATGCGGTTTCCCTTCAATGGAACAACAAGATTTGTGTGGAGGGACTCTGACCTCGAACGGTGACTTTGCACCAGGCGTCCTCATCTATCATCAGTGTCTAAGCTCTTGCATTCTTAACACAAATCCCTACAGCCATTCTCCAAAGCTGAGTGGACAGACGTCTCTGAAGAGTGACCAAAGGAAGACCAGATCCATACTTCGGTGTTGTTGAAAAGGGTTTTCAATGGCCAGGTGTCCACATAATTTTGGTCAAATACTATGTAGTAACTAATTATGTCAACTACTACTTTTTTGTATAGCGTGCAGCTAGATATTTTTTCATTTTTATCAACTGATTTAAATATGCACGACAATGCGAACACTACATGGATCTGCAAATCCGTTTGACTGCAACCAGACTGCACTTGGAACCAGAATAAACCGAAGAGCACAAGTAAAGTGAGACCAGTTGTTTTTTTACTGCACTCAAGCGCAATTAATCCAACCTCATCCGCCAAATCACAGCACACCCTAACCCAACATGGTCTGATGCAAACGGACGGCACAAGTGAAAGCACCGTAAGATAGCAATGGCTTAACTCATTTGCGGGTGATGCGTCTCACAAGTGCTGCATGAAAATCAAAATCACATTATGGCTTTTGGCCCTTGTGCAATTATTTCATCAGAAAAGGATGCAATTTATTACAAGGAAAATTAAAATTAATCTGCAATTTATGCAGAGTTGCTCAATAATTTAAGTATTTTTATATATATATATATATATATATATATATATATATATATATATTTTTTTTTTTTTTTTTTTTTTTTTTAACAAATTTTGAATTGATAAATACTGGCAAGCATTTAATTACTTGCTGTTGGCCTGGATGAATATATTTAAGGACAAATTAATACATTACACAATCGCAGTTTAAATGTTTTTTATTTTTTATTTTATTTTATATTTTAAATGCATTTCACAATTGCAATGTGTTTTTTTTTTGCTCCTAGTTCTCACAGAAACATACCAACTCCAGTTCGAATTTAAGGTCATCCTGACTTATTACACCCATTCTGCATTATCCGATACAAATCCATGTGACTTTTATGAAGCTGTGTAAAAAAAAAACCTGACATTCAAGTACTCACCTACAAAACTCTGCTTCTTCGTCTCCCACAGTGGAGCAGCTCGGACTCCATTAGCCACCAAGGCAAAAAAGGCCTTCTTAACCTGAGACGACAAAGGGAGAAATAAAATGGGTCATGGTACACTCTCAGAAATAAGGCCATCAAGCTTTCTTTTTCCTTAGGAAGCATTCATAGGACATGTTCTATATGGATATTATACCTGGACTAGAACACTAATGAAAGGTTCACTAGATTTATTTTCTTTCATTAAAGATGTATACAGAACTTGCACATTTAAACGGCATCACCCTAATGACAAGGGAAGGACAGACTGGTACCTTTAACTCAGAGTCTGCTGACGTAGCAGTGTTGTGCTGTGACAGGCAGAGAGCGCTGTATCCAGCTCAGACACTAAATCCCATCTCCTCTGGCTGATTATATGATCAGTTCTTTATACCCACAGGAAAATATTATAAAGGAGCTTTAACACTGTGGTGTCTTTCAATGTCCTGTAGTTAAAATTAATTTGTAATATCAAGATCCCACCTTAGAGACCTTTCGGCTGAAGGAAGACAGAAACAGAACCCTCACAAGTCCTGGCCCTCAATCCAAACCGACGCAGAACAAATTTCACGCTCTATAAATAAATGCATTCAGTATTTTGGTGGCTTAATCCTCATAATACCTTCACTTACGATTAATGCAATAACGGCTATAAAAAGAAAAAAAAGAAGAGGAGATAAAAAAGCCCATTCGTTTTAAAAGCTGTTCGAATCAGCACAAAGCAGTCGAACACAAATTGTTAATCACTGCAGCTCAGGGCTCTCCTACTCTATATGAATCACCAGAACATCTCTTCCCTCATGGGTTGCTGCTCCAGCGTAGTCAGAGACTATTAAACTTTAATCGAGCCACAGTGAGAGGACGTAACGAGACAAGCCCCTGGGCCACTTTCTCGGATAAATAGAAACTCCTGGATGGAAGAGGGGATGTGATCATCCTCTACGCCCCTCCTGCCAGCTAGCACAGCGCTGCGGTGACTCACGTATCCGCTGTGCTGCCGCACTTTGGGGGGGGGGGGGGGGGGGGGGGGACTGCAGTGTTTGGTTGGGGCAAGACTGCACATCCATCAGCAACATGATGAGCTGTACAGCTCTTTGTGGATTGAAGAGTCGCATTTTTTAATTATAAAAAATTATAGCTCACGTCTTTTTATGTATGCCTTTTAAACTTTTTGCAAGAGCTCATCACTGCTTCGATGACATGACCGGGGAGGAACATGACGAATATCCACGAGCAGGCTTATTGTACAGACTTGTTATAATTTCTTATGAATGAAGGTATAAAACCGACTGACATTTACAAAAGACTTCAAGCACAGTGCAGTGATGAGACTCTTATCTGCAGTAAAATATTCCCAAGGTGCAAACGTTCTGAAGAAGGCTGTACGTCCGTGAACGAGGATTCTTGCTGAGGGGGCTCAGAGTCCACCGCGGTTGCTCCTGCGGACATTCAGAGAGATGCGAACGACTGAATGAGGGATAACTTGTCACCACCTTGCGGAAGAGACACGTCTGTCTGTGGGAACTGCACACAATCATTCACGAACACCGTTTGCACAATACATGGAGTTACTGCTGTATCTCCTGTACAGTCCTGACCTGGTTACAAGACATTAAAGGAGTTCCTAGGAGGCCAGTGTTTCAGAGGTGAAGCAGTCAGAAACTTTTCGGACCATAGTCGGTTTTAGTCATTGAATAAAGCCTTACACTGGTTCACTAGGTTACTGCCAAAAAGGAAGGATTTTTGGATGGAAGAGTTAACCCGAATACCTAAGAAACAGACAGGGTATTAGTCATCACTAAAAGACTGCCAGTGACTCACACGGAAGTCCATCCCGCCATTTAGGAGCAAGAACAGAGAATACTTGCTACATACATGTCTTGCTCAATCCCTGAGAGATGATGCGACCAGTCGAGCAGTGCTGGAGAATCCAAGCACTAGTGAAAAGCTGGGATTAGTATAACAGGGTGTTAGTGTATATAGCGATATAAAGGAACTGTATTCTATTATTCTGCAAAAGTGTCCTTAAATAGTAACCTCATTAACAACGGTCAATAACACAGAAAACATAGCAAACATTCCCAAAATCGTCTCGCGCAGCTGAACACTGACTGTCCCCCTCAGAGCATGTGAAAAACCTCCAATGGGAAGTTTTATAGAAATCCCAGATACAAATTTCAAACAGTTCACACATATTCAAGCTCTCAGCTTCCTAGCCAAACTGCAGACCCATTTTAACCCCGTGAAACAATTAACGCTGCAAATTGTACATGACTTCTAGAAAAAGAACGAAGTGTAATATTCTGCAAGCCTATTTTTTTTTTCCCCCTCTCAGAAATCCATGCTTCGGTGATGAAAAGTGCTAGCGGGAGAACGAGGGGGTGCTGGCTCACTGCCCTGCTGCTCTTTCACTCTGACAGTAAAGGGCACTGGAGGCTTAAAAGGAGGGTCAAAGTCTTGCTTTTAAGGTTCAAACACAGAGGGAAAGCAAACATGAAAGTGTACGCTCCATCCCGGGTTGATGTCTGGATCTTTTCGATTGACAGTATTCTTTTGAAAAACCTCGAAAGGACAAGTCTGATGATTAGTGAGTAGGCTGAGACATGTGCGTCTAATGCAGTCTTTATGCACGGAGTCGGTGCTCAGGCATGCCAGAAATAATTTGCATAACAAACATGGTAAAAAAAAAAAAATTATTGCTGTGTCATGGCAAGACATCATTCCTGTAGATTCATGTGGTACTGTTACAACATCCACAAAACAAGACACTGTTATAGCACCAATAAATGCTCAATTCAAATGATATGGCAGCGCTGGAGCAGAGAGGTTTGCTCAATGTTCTTTGGCAGTGGTGGGTCTTGAACCCCTGAACTTCTCATCTGTAAATCTTAACCATTTGAGCCACCACTGCCCATTATTAATGGGACTACTGCAATACCAGAGTAATGCCCAGAGCTGATGAAGCAAGCCCAATCTCCCTGCTCTAAAGATCTACATCTGATAACCTTATGCCATCTTTAATAACACTTTCTTCCCTTAGTAATTGCTTTAAAGTTGTTTGGAATAGCCTCTTAACCATCCATGTTGTGTTTCATGGCTAAAATGAGCTATAAAGCATCGAAAAAAAAATCTGAATCCCAAATCTGTCTCTAAACCCTTGATCAAGGGCACTGCTTGGTGTGTGGAAGAAGAGATTGTACACCCTACATAGTGCACTAGTTTACATATAACCATTTCAAATTCAAATTTTATTTGTCACATACAGAACACAGTCATACACAATACGATATGCAGTGAAATGCTTATACGACCGCCCATGACCTTACACTAAAGAGAATAGACAGTCAGTAGAAAAATAAGTTATGAAATAAAGTAAGAAATTAAATAAAGAAAACTCTAGCTATGAAAATAAAGCTATAGAAGAATATTAAAAAATGTCATTAACATTAAAACATACATATTTAAAATATAAAATATAGAAAACAACCTATAAAAATATAGAAACCTAGTTGTAATAAAAATGGTGTCATTTACATTATGTACAGTAGGACAGATCTGAATTGAAATGATGGGAATGGAATGGAAATGTCCCATATGGCGAATGTATGAACAGGGAACAGTTAGTCTGATTTGTGATTTAACCTCAGAAATTCAAAAATTTAGCTGATATTATAAAGCAGAATAAGATGAAATATAGAAAGAGGCATTGTGCCTACAACCACAATCCGGCTGTGCTGATATTCAGCACAACAGCAATCTCTCTCATATCATATTGCTTACATGTTATTGGAGGGGGACAATTTCAATAGCATTATTAGCTTGGAGACATAAATACATCTAATTATACTTATTGTGCAAAACAATCACTGCTGAAAAAAAGGAAATGTAAAAAAAAAAACTTAAAACTGGATGTGCTGACATAACACTGATTGTAAAAATTAAAAGCTGCTCAAACGTGAAATAACATGAACTAAGGCCAACATTACCAGTTCGGCAAGGCAAGAAAATGCCTTCTGTCAAGTCTCAATCAGTCCTGAATAGTTTTTCGTCTACCCCCCTCTAACCTGCGAACAAGGGCACTGCATTGTGTGTGGAACAAGGGATTGTACACCTCTACATAGCGCACTAGCTTGCCAGTTTATGCTATTTGGGATTCCTCCTCAGATGGTTAGTTAGACAGTAAGTTAGATATTAATTAGAAAGCTTGAAATGTCAGCATTAGTTAACGTTACCTGGACATATTTTTATGAAGCGTAATTCCATAGCATTGTCTCAGTTGCAAAAAAATAATAATAATAAAAACAAAAGCACTGAATGAGCTACAGTAACACTAATGCTAGCCAACACCACCAAATACAGAAGGAATCCCATACTTGTACACCACCTGAGGTAATCATGCTTATGATGATAAATCAAACTTCTCCAAATTAATATCTCCTCATTACCTTCTCCATTTTTCATATACTTGTTTGTTTTCTTGAATAAGTTGCAAAAACCACCACAACATACTGCATGTGAAAATAATGAGCAGAACAGGAGCTATCAATCGCTAGGTTACTCTTATCTGTGTGACAAAGTATCAGGTAATCTGGAAGGTAATAAATTATCTGATTATCTGAAGTCTTTTACTTAAGTAATCCGCCTGTTATCAACAAAAACACTCAGTAGCCTAATGCCGGTTAGCGGTACTTCTGCCGCTAACTGCTGTGACTGAAATCGTGGTAGTAACATGTAAATCAGTAAAAAGAAATATAGAGGAAGCATCAGATACGACACTGACAAGAACAGATACTACACTTGTTAAATAAGAAAATGGAAAGTGGAACATCCTGTTCCGTAGGAGAAACCTTCTAAAAATATCTAACAAAAAAATACACGTAGAAACAAGCACCATGTAAAAGATTCTTCTTCTTTTTTGTTAAATAGCAATGCGAGTTAATTCTTTTATATTCGTTAGGTCATTTACAAACCTGCAATTTATTTGCACTAGTCCAGGGAAAGAAAAAAAAATAATAGTGGACCAGTTTGTAAACTTGGCCTTTTTCCCCCTCTTGGCTCGGTTTCACACAGACAAATACCCAAGTGAACCAAAACTCACAGGGACCAAGAATGTAAACACAGGAAGAAAATCTGTGTTTTGAACTGGTGAATACTCCTCTGAAAGAAATTTGCTCCGCAACATAAAGAGGAATGGCACAGGAGAAGTGGCACTGGCTTGTGATGGCGGTAATTATCTAGGCAACATCTCAAATTAAACTATTACAGCAGAACGCAGAATAGCCTCAGAGAGCTGCTTAGCTTACAGTAAATAAGCAGAGCGCTCTGAAATCAGACTATGGAAATCAGACCACGGTTCACAAACTGCTCCATTGGGACCGGGCTGAGCACGAGTCTTGGTGCAGGTTTGTTGATCCACGCCCGAGTGTTGTGTTGTTTGTGTTACTGTGCTTCCACTGTATTAAATAAGATATTGTTGTATATTGTTATTGTATTTAGCTTATGTACTACAGAATTAGCAGTTACTATAGAAACAATACCATTTTCCTGGCAATTAATGGCGCAATAAATGTTATTAATAAAAACTTTATATTTAAGTTCATATTAGTGTGTCAGAGTTGAGAATTTAGCAATGCTGTATTATTAGGGTTGCGATAATAATAAAGGGATTAAAACGCTTGACCCCACCCCTGCCAACTGACCACGCCCCTTTACCACAGACAGAAATTTCACACTGAGGAAAAATTTTATATTGATTATCTACTGAAACAAAAACTAGTACCATTATAACATGTAGAATATTGCAATGTGTATAATTTTGATTATTTTACAAGATCTATAGATAAAATCCTATCATGCCGCTTTTTTTTTTTTTTTTTTTTTACAGATTACTACCCTATATAATACGAATATTTTTTTTTGTATTAAATAAATTTTCATTTTTCAAAATCATTGGGTCATAGTAAAATTATGTCGTCTATACATATTAAAACAGATATACAAATCACTTTGAGCTCAATTTCTTTTTGTGCAATGACTGATGGAAAATTTTTCATGTCCACTTCCGGGAAAAATGATGACCCTTTGTTCACTTGATCCCTACACTGCTCACAGTTCCCTTAAAACTGAGCAGTTTCGCTCCCTGCAGTTTAAAATCGCACTTAAAGCTGAATATCCTGCGCAGTATACTTTGCAGGAAACTGATGTTAACGCACGCTTAATGTTAATTTTCTTAATGTTTCAGCTTAACTCCCATAATTGCCATCAGCCATCTTTAAGCTTTAATTATCAGTCAGATTTTATTGCTGCTTTCCTTGGTTTTCGATTTTGTTTCCCCAGGAAAGTTCATTAAAAGACATGTTAATGACATTTATCTTTATTGTCTTGATTATCTTTATATTTATGACATGCATTTAAAAGCTGATTGGTAAATAAGAGCTAACTGCGCCATTTGTGATCTTAATTATCAATTATCAAAATAGTCGTTAGTTGCAACCCTACGTATTAGAAATGCAAATTGCCCATTTTATCTAAAATCCAAGCCAACAAAATGGCCAAGCAGCACTCTTCCCCTATTTATTCATTCTTTCATCACCGTCAAAGACGTTTAGACGTGAACTTTGTAATAGTTTCTGTCGTTGTTTGACGTCCCAGTCGTACTCATTTGTTTGATGAAAGAATAAACAAAAGGTTTCTGATTGACAAAATCCAAGGTCATTACTGATTACTGAGGCAGGTATTGTGTGCGCGGTAAACGAGCGAGCACTTACTTGTAGCGTCGTGTCGAACACCACCAGCTTGGAACTAGTCGGGACGATGTCATAGCACTTGTGGGACTTCATAAAGCGCATGTAAATATCACTGTCAGACTCTTCGACAACTGCAATGGAAAGAGACAAAAGCTGCATTGAGTCTTCAGTACAAAGAAGCAAAGGAGCTGAATATTTACGTCCATAAACAGCGGATAAATCAAGCTACGTTTACAAAGCTTTCAAGCAATAAGCTTCGCCTGAAGCGCAGGTTAAACTCTCTCCAAGGGTAGTTTTTTTGGGGGGGAAGTGAAGAGTACCGTAAGCAGATCTAAGCTGAGTTTATGGTAAGGTTGAAGGAGTATGCAAATGCTCAATGAGTTCTTTTAAAACTGATTATTTTTCTTTTCATCTCGGTAACAATTAGCCATTCGATCAAATGCTAAAAGTACTCATTCAAGTGAACATTCATCAAAACAACTTGAAAAAGAAAACTCTACAAAGTCACACAGTCTGAGCAGAAAAGCTGCATCTCAGCCCATCTGTATCTGCCGTCCTACTCCATCCACACATTCTGATTTCAGTCGCCCTTGGCAGTTTCTACAGTACCATTCACACAAGATTGGACCGGTTTCCAAGGACAAGTCTTTTGCTGGAAGGGGCATTTTTTAGGGGCCATTGAGGCATTTTCCTGCTCAGGCCAAATGTAAAAAAAAAAAAAAAGAAAGAAAGAAAGAAAGCCCAGACCCCTTCATGGCGCCACTCGCTTTCTCGAGTTGTGCCATGCAATGATCTTTATCTTCTGCCATGCTGCCAGTTCCTGTCTTTCAGGAAGATCTTCTTGCATGGCCCGCTCCGTTCCACATTTCTGCTTAGCCTCATTGATCAAATAAAAAAACTATTATTAAAAAAAGGTGGGAACGCTTCAACTTGGCAGCTTGTGAAATTCGCAAAAGTTTGTTCTCACTCTTAAATGACCATGTATGAGTTTCAGCAAGATACACACCCCACGCAAATCTCAGAGACTGAGAGCCTGGGGGGGAAACGGATTACACGTTCATGTTTTTCAGTTTTTCCATTCACAGTTACCTAGCAGACACAATGTTTGAACTTCCCTCATTAAATAATATTAAAGGTGAAAAAATATCTTATAAAGAATTTACCAAAGAAATCTTTTTATTTGTGCCATGTCTATTTAAGCATAAGCCATTGCAAATCCTGTTACTGCACTACACAAAGCGAGAATGTTGTTTAACTGTTGAAACTACTGTATATTTTCTAGACATATCAATTAGCTCAAACAGATGGTAGACGATGTTTACAGGATGTGAAATTGGTGAATAAGCCAAGCAAAACAGTACAGTGAAACATAAAAAGTGTCTGTTGACACTAACCCCGGATTTCCACTGGGACTAGTTCTATGATGTCACAGTTTTCTGTTGTCCTGTTTGCTCGTCTTTATGCCCCACCATGAACGCTTCTTTTCCAGAGCGGTTTAACTTTCATGAGCAAACTGCTACCCGATTGGCAGCTTTCAGAAAGCTTTCAAAAATTCCTGTATTGCCACACTGACTGCAAAATCTCAGATATAACCAATTCTATATATTGAATAGACGCACAGAAGCTTCCGAATGGCGCAACAGAAATGCAATTTTGTGGCCAAAGTCTTGAGTCACCCCTCATTTCTTTTGAATAAATTAACTACATGTATTTAATAAAAGTAATAGGAACAAATGTTTTACTGCGACAGGCTGCAAATTGCCTAAAGAAAGAATTTAAAAACTGACTGGTTAACAATCTCGGCAAGCATCCTCATTTCACCTCTAGTCTGTTCCAACCACTCAGTATCCAGAATCACCAGTATACTAATCACTGACCTGACTGTCTGAACCTGTTTCTTACTGGTTGACATCAGGTACAGGGACTGGAATGAAAATGAAAGGTAAAAAAAAAGTCTAAGAAGTGTAGAGAACTATTCCACATGACTACATTAAAAATACAATAAAGTCTTTGGAAGCAAAATTTGAAGAAATGAGGGGTGGACTAATACTTTTGAACTTACTGTATATGAGTATCATAAGAGCTGCAGGACTGTAGGTGAGTACTGGTCACTCACAGCATGTGGACAATCATGACCACCCTAACCCATTGAAATTTTGTCAGACGGTACATAATTGCCCCAAAACTTATGAACTTGGTGGGTCTTTCTTTTAAAACAGACAGCTCATCACTCAAAGCAGGGCAGAGCATGGTGGTGTGTGTGTGTGTGTGTGTGTGTGGGCTGATTCTCTTCATCTGGGAGATAGAGATAGTCAAGCTACCGGGAATCATGGAAAGATCTAAATACCAATCTATTTTGGCACGAAATCTCCAGGCCTGTTATTCCGGCACAAAAACGACACAAAGCCCAAATCAGGAAGATCAAAGTTTGGAATGTTCCAGTCTGAGCCCAAAGCTAAATCCTGTCAAAAAAGCCGTGGAATGAAGAGGGCTGTGCACGAGAGATCTCTCACAATTTGATGGAGATGCAGCACTTTTAGCTAAACGATTGAAGTCAAATAAATAAAAAAATAATAAAAATCAGTAAGCGTCACCTTGGTAGATTATTACTGAAGAGATTTGTTTAAGTCTTTCCTTCTACTAAAACTTTTCTATTTACCTTTCACTCACATTTTGTTGGTTATCTGATCAAATTAAAGGTAAGACGTGAATGTAACATGATTTATCTTGCTCTTTTGTTTTTCCATTTATAAAATTGCGCTCCATTAACGTGACTATATTTCTTCATCAGCACCTTTCCCTCTGACTTAAACCTGTTCAAGATTAGCTCATGGAAACAAAGCCAATTAACAGAAGCAGTTTCCAGCTGCTGCTCCTGGGTAAACACACTGGACAGACATAATACAGCCTGACTGAACAAAGACTGTTCATTGTCTTCACCTTATTAATTCTTGAAAAAGAGAGCCAATAAATGTTGTCTCAGAAAAACATTTGCATTTATAATATTAAGAAATAACACTGATGTTTTTTGTATATTCTTTTAAACAAAATGCTAGTTCATGAGAACCTTTAAATGAGCTACAGTGGATTTACTGGCGAGACATGACACTTTGGCACACAGCCACTGAGCTATTCAAAACGAACCTGCAGAATGGTCATCTTTGTTGTTTGGTATACAGCTTTAAAAGGATACTGCAGGGAAAGGAGGGTAGGGGGAGACGACTTTGTAACTGTCTGGCTATTACCACTTTGAGTCTCCTTTTAACCACACGTCCACCCACCTAACATCCGTGACAGAGCTTTTGTGGACAGAGGTCTAAATAGAAAAGTTTGAAAATGTTTCAAAAGTGTGTGTGCCTCTACACATTCACATAATGACGAGATTGAGAAGTCAAAGTCTATTGCCCACAACACTACTGGCTAAAAGGATTTCCATTTCAATGGCTATGCTTTTTACAGGTCTCCCCAAACAAACCTTAAAAGGTCCCAGATGTTACTTTGTTAACATACAGTAGGTCTCCGGGATCCCCGAAGTGCATCTGTTAATGCTCCATCTGAAACACCCATCAGATAATGCAGGTTTTCATACCTCAAACTCCCTTTATTCTACTCCTCTTCTATACGCACTGTTTCAGTGTCTATGTAAATGAAATACAGCCGAGCCACGCCCCTCCAGAGAACAGCAGAGCTCAGCAACGAGCCAGGGGAGGGCCTCTTCTTATGAGGTCACATTAGGGGGGGCAAAAATCTAATACAATACTAAAATAGAAAAAGGATTTTTTTTCTCCTCCTCAGGTTTTCCCCCTTTATTGTTCTACAGTTAGTTCTGACCGAGTAATCTGATTGAACAAGAGAGCATAACAGCACTGGTATGTTTAACTATATGCATCTACTATGCTGGATTGCCCAAACCAACTCTCCTGACCTGAACACCATAAAGAATCTATGGGGCATCACCAAAAGGAAAATGAGAAACACATAATACAACAATTACAGACGAGCTGAAGGCTGCTATTAAAGCAACACAGTGTTAAGTAATGCCTCAGCTGTGCCACAGACTGATTGTCTCCATGAAATGACACATTGATGCAGTAATTCTTGCTAAAGGAGCCCCGACCACGTATTCAGTGCATATATTAACAAATTTTCCCTTTTTAATTAATCTTGGTAAATATCCTAAATATTTAGTTTTTGTTTTTATTAGTTGTAAGTCAATCATTGAAATTACAACATAAAAGTATGTTAAAACTTTCACAACATTTTTTATTTTATTTTTTTTAGATCCACTGTATAAATACATCTTAAAACATGATACAAAATAAAAAAACACTTACTTTTGGCTCACTTGCTTGAATTTATGATAATCTGCATAATAGACAACACATACTTTTGCTAGAAGTTTAACACTCGATAACTATCAAAACATGTTATGATTTGTAAACGGCAAGACCTCATCACGGTAATCATTTCTACAGCTCCTACTGAACGCCTAGAGGCAGCTTATCCAAAGTGAGTTTTGTCTTTGTTCTTATCGCACATTGCCTTTGGTGCCAAATCAGACGTTTCAGCATTTGGCTTTGGTCTTTCTTCTCTTGACTGGTTGAGATTCATTACAGAATGCTTAAGCCCCAGGAGATTTCTCATTAAACACAGCGACGATGTTTGCACTCGACATGAAGTTCACGAAGATTAAAGTATCGTCACACTTGACTTCAAGTGGCTCGTCTTCATTATTGCAGGTCTACAGATGCTACAAATTTTATTTAACGATGATTAGTTGCTGCTAGCAATAAACACCTTGGGCCAAGTTATATATTTACGACGTTATGTTAAACAGCATGATGGCCGCCACCCTGAGCGTGCAGAGCAAGCACGGTCATTAAAACGAATAACGTTTGCACTGTTTGTACCTCAACTTCAGAGTGGAAAGGAAGTGTGCTTGTCTCAGTGCTCACTGAACTCAAGTGCTCTCATATGCACGCCAGAGCTTCTATGCATGCTCATTTCACTGCCTCACATTTGCATAAATCTTTGTGTGAGCTCAGTTCACAGCACCTAGCGAATGGTTAATGATCATATTCCCTGATATGCTTCTCTGGCCTCAGGTCAGCCATCTTTGCACTCTCTATTTAAGTTACAGTAATACTTGGTATCTGGCTCTTTTTTTTTTACCCCGTAACAACAAGTAAATATGCACAGTATCAGACAATTACCAATACAGGTATCTAGTATACAATAATTCCATTAAGTCTTTCAGGATGTTTTTACACCTGAATAGTTTTTGATAATGAACAAGAAGTGTGGTGATGCATGATCTGGATTAAACAGTCCTGCAAAAAAACTCGCTTCAATTTCCAAATTCACCATATGATTAGTCAGGAGAATGGGTATCAGGTTCTTCTATGCCACATCATTTGCCATGATCATGGTCATTGAGTGGCTCCAACCAGCAGTCTGCCGGTCACGTGTGATGTGGCAAGTGACTTGATTTGCAAAAGGGAGGCGCACACGACAGTACTGAGAAGCACAGAGAAACATAGGCACCAACAAGAGGATGTTATTTATTATTAAAAAAGCAAATTAAATGATAAGTCAAAAGGAAGTACAGTTTTCATCCTCCTTCGACTTCTCCATTCCTCACCATTTCAGTTGGTTTTACATAACGTTTGCATATTTTTGTCCTGCAGAACATTTGGGTTGTTTACACTGCAGTGTTATTAGAGCTGTGCAACTGAACCCATTATGTAATTTAACTGATCTTTACTGTTAATTTAATTAATCGAATCAATATCAGTTTTCAATTTAGAATCGACGCATGTTTTTTTAAATTACTATTTAGATAAACTTTCAAATGCTGTATGCACTAAAACTGATGAATTCCATTTAAAAATATACAGCAGCTTTTGCAGAAAATATAAACCAGTTTTTATCTTCTGCAAATACTCAAGTTTTGTGAGAGTACCAAGAGCTTTTTTTTTTTAACGGGTTTGTGTGCTGTGGTGGAGCAAAAGATTATTGCTTTATTAGAGAGATGACATTTAAAAAATTAACACTATTTACACAGGATTTAAATGCTTATTAGATACTTTTAGGAGTATCTAAAACATGTGAGATAAATAGACAGTAAACATTGCTAACTGTAATGAATGTAAGATTCACATCTTTAGGGAGGGTTTATTCAATTAATAAACAAATGAATTAAATTAATAACAAGTCTCATTTTGTGTTAAGGAGCTAATCAGCTGAAAAATACCTAAAACATGAACTTTCATTAATTCTTCAATAATAGTATCTCCCTGACTTCAAACATTTATGCTAGGTACAAACATATGGTGTATTGCAAATAAACCTGAACACACACATACATGTACCTCAGCAAGTGCGTCATATTGCTAACTAGAACAGTTTTTGACCAGGTAAAGACTTTATGCTCAGCCTGAAAATGAAAAAAGTATTTCTAAAATTGTTCTATGCTGAATTAAGGAAGTGGTAGGACAAAAAAATGCTTTGTTGGATTTCAGAGAGGTCAAAAATCCAGGTGAGTTGAGCAAATAAGCAAACAAAGTGATGATCATGGTCCCCTGGACGAATAACTAATGCTACTGTTTACTAAAAACAAACGGCAGTTAGAAAGTCTATGATCCCATTTTTTCATGACCTTTCACCTGGAACTATTTCAGTATTAAAAGTACCCAGCAAAACAAACCTAAGGATTAACTGTACACTGCAGGATTTTGTACTTGCCTCTTATAGTTACCAAAAGATCAACTTTGTGTGTACATAAACCGACCGATCAGCCATAACATTAGGACCACTGAGAGGTGAATAACATTAATTATCTTCTTACGATGGCGGCTGGAATTGGGTGGAATATATAAGGCAGAAATGGAACATTTTGCCCCTGAAGTTGATGTGCTGGAAGCAGGAAAAATAAGACTGAGGATTTGTACGACTTTGACAAGGCTCAAATTGTGATGGCTGGACAACGGGGTCAGAGCAGCTCAAAACTGCGGCTCTTGTGGGATGTTCCTGGGCTGCAGGGGTCGGTCCACCAGAGGTGCAAAGAAGAAAAACCAGTGAAGGCTCACTGATGCACAGGGGAAGCTAAGGCTGGCCAGTGTAGTCTGACCCAATAGAAGAGCTACTTTAGCTCAAATTGCTGAAAAAAGGTAATGCTGATTCTGATAGAAATTAGCCAGTAAATGCCAGGCATGGCAGTTTGTTGCATATGGGGCTGTGTAGCTGCAGACCAATCACGGTGCCCATGATTTACACTGGTGATGACCCGTGATGACATGTGTCCACTGCCAAAAGAACCTATAGCAGTGGAAGAAGGTGGCCTGTTCTGCTTAAAAACTTTCTGATCTTCCATTCATGTTGACGGTACTTTGACACATACCACCTACCTAAACACAACTGCAGACCAAATACTTCATAGACACGACATTCCCTGCTGGCCTCTGTCAGCATGAAAATGGTTCAAGAACGGTTTGAGAAACAGAAGTTGAAGGAGTTGACTCAGCCTCCAAACTCTCCAGATCGCAATCCGACAAAGAACCCAGCTCACATTTTGCAAGATTTATACCACAACACACTTACAGAGGTCTAGTAGAGTCCAGGCTTCAATGCGTCAGGGCTCTTTTGCCAGCAAAATGTTCTCAATATTAGGCTGGTCGTCATAATGTTATGACCCACATGAAAGCTTTGTGGCTTTGTGACAAATTCACCCTCACCATTGCTCCAATGTTTAAGGAAATGTTTAAGCAAAACAAATTTACCCACACGGATTTATTTTACAAAAATAATCCAATTATTTAAATATTCTGCACATCATTTAACTGTGAACTATTATATTTGTGCTAGATATCAAAGCCAGGTTCTCTTTTTTTCTTTCTTTTCTGTTCTTTTTACCCATAAACAGAATTTAATTAAAATGTATATTCATTGGCACAAAAACCAATGACCAAGACCAAGATTATGCTCCATGGATTCACAGAGACCCACATGACTAGGATTCCATCTAAAAAACCTGGATTGTACTTTCTTTCTACTTGCCTAACGAACACCTTTCTAGACCACTGTATGAAGTGCACTAAAGGGGCAGCAGAGTGCACAAACCAGAAAATCGTGTTAAATAACATGAGTGCCAAGCTGACACGCCCACCCTTGGAGAAATTGGAGTCTGTGTGTGTGTAAATATTGGGGGGGGGGGGGGGGGGGGGGGGGGTCCACTACTCCCAGTGAACATGTCTGCTCATAAACACCCCCAGAGGAGATTTTTTACAAGCCTCCTTTATACAAACACTGTCTGAGGAGTCATGTCAAAAATCTGGACAAGTCCTTGGTTGTATGCACTGCTGGTTTAGTAGGATCATTAAGTTGCGTAGGTGTATGTGCATGACTCAGATATTTGTTTAAGCAGAAATTTAGAGCAATGCTTTACACTTTATATAGAAATAAGCAGGGGGGGGGGGTCATGCACTACATGATATTAAGGGTATCTTTAATGTGGATATGGGGGATTCCTCAAACTGGCAGTGACCCGAGTGAAAAGCAATAATCATAATAATAATTATAATCTTAAAGACAGACATGATGTTGTATATTTAACAATCACAAGACTTGATGTTGTAGTCAGTGCATCACTGTTTAATTCATGCACAAGCCATCTAGCTCATTAAAGGGCATTGCATTTCAGCTGAGATGCATGACCACGGGGAAATCCGCATCGCAGGACTAATCTGTTTGGTGCATATACTACATAATACTACTCTACTGTATATGGCACTATAAATACACATGCCGTATTGCACTGCTGTAAGGAGGTCATAGCAAAGCTTAGGCAGAAAGACAGAAATAGATGAGGACCCATGCAACATGGCACGCGCTGAGAACCCTGGAGCTCATTTCATAAGAAGCACGGTTAAAGACAACAAGAACAATTAGATCAGGTTCAGATTTTAAAAGGCTTACCTTCATCTTCGAGATCGAGTTTCTCCAGCATGCCTTCAGACAAACCACGAACCTGGGGACGAGAAAACAGGCAGGACCGAGTGAAGAAACGGCTTCAGTGCACGCGCCGCGCCTGTCACTCGCCTCGTCACCGGCGAGAAACGAAAGCGCACAAAAGAAACGAGCAAACAGCCGGTTACTTGTGCATTTTTTTTTTAATCACGCGACTGATTCGTTAAGTTCCGTGTAGAGCAAGCGTTCGACTTGTCCTAGACGAGACTCGTTCTGCTCGTGCACTCGTGCGGTCCGAGAGAATTATGATCACAGACTCCCCCTCTATCCGGATAACAATGGACCGTTCCAGGCTGCCGCTATGCTCGGAATGAACCATTACGCCTGTTCGCGGGGGGGGGGTCCCAATTTTCTCGGTTTCTCATCCAGCAAGTGAGCTGTTACAAGTCTAGTCGTCATAATGGACTGATATAAATCTGTCAGAAATGCTTATTTTAGTCAGAAAGGTTCCAGTATCGCGTCCAGAAAATCAGAAGTGGATGCAAATAGGTTGTAGTTACCTATACCAATTGTTGCATATATATATATATATATATATATATATATATATATATATATATATATATATATATATATATATATATATATATTTATTTATTTATATATATATACAGTACACTGACCAGCCAGAACATTAAAACCACTGGTTTAGAATGATTAAGATTCAATTACAGTATGTTTTACTACAGTCACAGGGTGTAGTTGCAAGGTGACTATCCCCAGAGACTTAGTGGAGTGCCAATCCATCACAGGTCTCTCTCTCACACACACACACACACACACTCATTCACACACTATGGGCAATTTGGGAACGCCACTTAGTTCTAATCTGCATGTCTTTGGACTGTGAGAGGAAACCAGAGCACCCGGAGGAATCCCACCAAGCACATGAGAACATGCAAACTTTATGCACACAGACCTGAGGCGGGAATCGAACCCTCAACCCTTGAGGTGCAAGGCAACACTAAGCCACCGTGCAACCTATGCACCTTACAGCATGTGAAAAGTTTTTTTTTTCCCACGTATCGCACTCATTAGTGTTCAGAGTCAGCCAGAAAACAGCACCGCTGGGGGCAGATAGGGTTAGGGGTCTTGCTCAAGTGCTCAACATTGGCAACTTGGCAGTACTGGGGTTTGAACCCACGACCTGTAATCCAAAGCCTTAATTGTTTGAGCCACCACTGCCCTTTATATTGTGTATCTTTCCTTTGTGTTGCCAAAACTGACACAAAGCTCTTCACTCGCATACTCCATAAGATTTCTGAAGATGTGCTGTGGTACTGCAGATCCTTTAAGTCTTGCAAGTTGCTTGCAAGATGTGGCCTCCATGGATCAGTCTCTAGAGAATTTAAAGGTCAACTTGAACTCTATGTTCTTCAAACTTTTTTTTGCAGTGTGGCAGAGCAATGAGGCATTACACGGCTGAAGGTGTCCACTGCCATTAAGAATAAAGAAGTGGTCAGCAACAATGTTTAGGTAGGTGGTACGTGTCAAAGTAACATCCGTATGAATGCCAGGACAGAAGGGTTCCCAGCAGAACATTGCCCAAGGCATCACACTGCTTCTACCGGCTTGCCTTCTTCAGCAAGCTGTGATGCACTGTGTGATCTGACACATTTCTTTCATACATGGCATTAACATTCTCAGCAATTTGAGCACAAAAGTGCTAGAAGGTAGGTTGTTCTACCTTGTACAATTTTTGATAGGTACTAACCACTACATACCAGGAGCATGCCAAAACTTGTTGTTTTGGAGATTCTCTGACACAGTTGTCTACCCATGTCAAGTCCCCACATTCTTTGCCCTTTATGCTTCAAACACCTCGACTTCGTGAAACTTACTGTTCTCTTGCAGCCTAATATACAGTATCCCACCCTTTTGCAGGTTCCCTTGTAATGAGAGAATTAATGCTATTCACTTGACCTATCAGTGGTTTTAATGTTATGGCTGATCAGTCTAAATAAAATGATGAAGTAATTATCTCTGGGGTGCCCAATCCAAAATATCTTTTGTAAGTACAATATTACATAAAATTACAAAACCAGTAGATAAAGGTCCAGTTTGGAATGTATAAATGTGTTTCTGGACCTAACCTGGTGAAAACCTCCAGTAGAGATAGATTCTGTCTACCCTGTAGCCTCCTTACTATTTAAAAAAAATTACACAATAAATGTTTTGTAATCGCTCTACTGCTGTACTATTTTCTTAACAATTTCATCCACAGATCTGTTTAGGTACCCCATAGCTGGTCAGACTTAGATGTATTTTTTTCTGTGTGGTACAATTCGGTTCAAAGTCAATTCGTTTATATAGTGTGTGTAGACTGTGTGTTCTGTAATGAAGAGACAGACTCTGTATTACTCAAGTTGCTAAAAGGAGAACATGAAAGAGTCCTGGAAAGTTATGCTCAAGTGTAAGCAAGCCTATTTTTACTTCAGATGAACTCTACTTGAAGCTAAAAAGTAGGTTAGTAAAAAAAAACTTCAGTATTATCCTATATTAAGTTTTATGACATTATTTTTAATAAGCTGGAATGACAGGGTCATTCCTGTGCCTCTCATAAAGGAGTAATTATAGTTTTACAAGTACAGGACAAACCTACTATAAATTGTTATATAAAAGTACAAGGAAAGAAACTCTAACACCTTGTCCTGCAATTCTGGGTGGAATGACCTAGGAGGTGGCTAAAGTTGGTGGCAAAGCATGGAGGGTAGAAATATATGGGCATATAATTCTTGAGACACCCTCATTTCTTTATAACTTGCTTCGAAAGGGCAGACTTTTATATTTTTAATATAATCTTAAGGAATAGTTCTCCGGTCATATATACCAAGCCACCATGTACAGTATATACACACACACACACACACACACACACACGCGTGTGTATGTACAGTATATACAGTACATATACAGCACATATACACACGTGTATATGTATGCATATATATGTGTTACATATTCATTTATTTTATACCAGAATTCTCTTAGTGCTAAAAACATAACAGTCAGTTTCTTAGTCATTAGGAGAGAGGCGTTGCTGCTTTCCGGGTTCTCTGTAAAATGACAAGTTGCTTTTTTTTTTTTTAAAGAGAGAGAGAGAGAGAGAGAGAGAGAGAGAGAGAGAGAGAGAACACCACTATTTATCGCAGCTGTAAAAGTAAGCGAGAACAGGAAGTAAGTCATCTCTCCTCTCACATTAAATGGTGTCAGAATGTGTGAAACCCACAATTTTAACATGGGTGTTTAAATTTTTTATATCTTTATTAAATAAGCTATATATGTGATATAGTGATATTTGAAATTAAATGGATTTAGAAAAAGGTTTTTAATACGAAGATTTTCATTGTTGGCAAATTGCTGTAAGCTGTTTATATATAGATCACGTGGAGATATGCTGATATAGGAAAAGAATCAACTTCGTGTTTCTAATGGCCTCATACCACACAATTGTTGATTATTTTTGTCTAACAACACACCTAGCCATTACATTTTAATATTAATCAATGAATTTCAAGGAAAATGCTATGTTTTAGTGGCTAGCACTGTCACCTTAAGAGTCGCCTTAAGAGTCCCGTGTGCATGGAAATTGCAATGCAGAAAAATTCTAACGTTTTTATTGCAACAAAATTTTTTTAGTCCATGTAATTCAACATGTTTTTTTGCTTAGGGGTATTTTGGCACTATTATACTTCCATAAGTGTGCATGTTCTCTCAGTGCCTCCAGGTGCCCCGGTTTCCTCCTACGGTCCAAAGACATGCACAGTAGCTAAATCGCCTTTCCAAATTGCCAGTAGTGAGTGACTGGGTGTCTGAATGTGCATGTGTGCTCCATCCAGGGTGCAACTCGTCTACACAGTATATGTGATGATATATTTAAATCTGACCCAGAGCTACATTATGTTAGCCAAGCAGATGACATCTCATGAGAGCATGAGGGCAGACCTGACACCCTGCTTAAATTATCCAGCAGGTGGAATAAACACCCGCATCCCACATGGTGTCCTCTGTATTGATTTTGGCTTGAGAATGTGATAAACGATCAAAGGCCTGAGCCTTAAGAAACACGATGAATCCACCAGCAGTGCTAAGGTGTAGCAGATACGACACTGCAGCTATTTCAATACAGATTTCTTTTGATACTCAAAAGCAAAACAAAATACCCTACACCTTGTTTGCATTTTATAGTGACTGTAGAGTTAACATAGCAGAGTTTGTTAAAGGGGTGTGACAGCATAGAAGCATGGGTGGATAAATGTTTTGTTTAAATTCTCTGCTATTTATATGAAGATACATGGTGTTCTTTGAATTATCTTAATTAATAAACTAATAAAGAGACAGAAATAATAGTCGCTTTTTTTCATACTGTTTTATCCATCATTTCTTTACATTATTAGCAATTAAAAATCATACTCATTGATGCGATGATCCTCCATTTTAACATTCTGTTCATGTAACCACCATCTCTAAATGACAAGCAAAGACAAACAGCAAGAACAGTTCGCATTAAAACATGCCGTGCTGATCTGCGGTGTGTCTTCTTAAGTTACCCCAGCACTGCATGATGAAAGATGCTCGTCATTAGAGTCTCATTTACTGTTATTTGAGTTCATCTCTCATCTCTTACTTTCTGTAAACTTGTGTGGTTTGCAGAAATATGCAGATTAACCAGAGGGGACTCACCATGCGTGAGGTAGCAATGGGCGCCGAGGAAGCAGTGAGAGATGGCTTGGTTGATGGGATGCTGAACAGCTGGCCCGTGTCCGGGGGAGACGACATCGAGCGCGATCGTTCCTCTTGACGCATGGAGAGGTTGGGGTTTTCTTTCAGAGGAAATGGTGGCGAGGGTTTGGTCAGTGGTGTAGGAGTGGTGGGCGGAGAGGAGATCCCAGACGCTGGAGGGGGGAAAAAAAAGACAGACAATATTGGTTTTTGGTTCAAATCTAATTTTGTAAGCTGTATAAGCTTTAGACTTTAGTGATTGAATACTGTAACTGATAATTAAAAAAATGCACAATATGTCATATATTATGCAATATATTCATTGATATGTCTAACTATCCTAGGCCCAAATAGAGCAAAACTACTAACTACTGTATATAACCAGATTTTTCTGTGCTTTCTGTGTCTACAATGCTTGGCAATGAAAACATTAAAATGACTGGACTTGGATTAAGTCCAACACATGATGTCATGAACCATCAACTTTGCAAATAAACATGGTCAAGGATGACTTAAATGCTTGGTGAATATGTATCATCATCATCAAAAGAAAAAAGAAAAAAAGATCACGGCTATGTTTAATAGGGAAAGCAAGAGCATTTCCATATGCGCAACATACAAAAACACGGAGAATTAGAACTAAACGGCTGTGAGGTCATAAGAAAACCACAGACAGTGTATATAACCAGTAGAACACTGCACACCCAAATATACTAGCAAGTGTGCTTGAACAGAAGCAGACTGGAGGTTACATGGTCTATTAGATTACCTAGGAGTAACAGCAGTTGCAACTGAATCTAATAAATGACCTTATTTCAGGTTAACTTAAGTGTGTATTTAGAACCTTTATGTGATTAATGTTTAATCCGGGTGCCACAGAGCCGTAGTGGTTTACATTGTGGCCTCCACCTGTCTTGAGCCTGTGTGCATGCATTGGCGAGTTTCCTCCATGTACTCTGGTTTCCTCCCTCTGTCCAAAGACATGCCGATTATGCCAGTTGGTGTTTCCGAATCCCATGTGAGAGAGTGTGTGTGCTTGTGTGCCCTGCAATGGATTGGCACCCCATCCAGGGTATACCCCGCCTCGTACCCCAAGTCCCATGGGAGAGGCTCCAGGATAAATGTTATAGAGCATGAGTGAGGGAGTGAGTAATGTTTAATCTACTGTAGTGTAAAGTATTAATCACTTTACATTTGTATATTTTTCCTTATTCAGGTCAGGAGATAGTTAGGACAAATCCCAATTGCACTTTTGGTACGATGCTCTTCATGTCTTGGTTTTAAAAAATGCAGCAGCTTTATGCGTCTCAAAAAAAACTGAATTCTAAAAAAGATTATACAAATGCAAAGTGATCGTTTAATACTTTAAACTAGATTAAACATTACTCACTCCCTCACTCATTCTCTATAACACTTATTCTGTACAGGGTGGCAGGAAGCCTGGAGCCTCTCCCAGGGAACTTGGGGCACGAGGCGGGTTAACCCTGGAAGGGGTGCCAATACTTAAAATTTATGATTAGTGCATCTTTTTTATCATCTTAAATTACATTTGCACCAAAATTAAAACATGTACCGTAAATTAATTACTAAAAAATGAACTGATGGGAATAATAATTGGTCTATAAATAAATATTATCAGCATGCACCTACAGTAATGACATGTTCAATTAAAATGAGTTTGCTGCTCGATGAATAGGAAAAATACAGTATTATTGTCCACACTTACTAATAACTGGTTTATGTTTACAAAATACATTTGTGCTAAAGTGGCAAAATTAGTAAACTACTGTATACATTCCATAATCATATAGTATGCTCTTTAGTTCTTTAGTATGCTCTGGACAAGTATATACTATATATACAGTATATACAGTATGAATAGATAGATAGATAGATATAGATATATATACGTATGACCTCTCTGTCTAAAGCTTCTGCAACCCGACACCGGATTGCAGCGTCACTGTGTATGTTGAAAGGTTGCCCATATACTCTTCAGTGACATCTCCTTCCTGATCCCACCGTATGTTGAAGCCATGCCAGGAAAGTGGCCTGAGAAGCATGCCTCCCTGATTAACAGCTCCGTTACAGGCACAAAGCCGAGAGCATGTGCAGCTTGCCGCCGCTATCTTGCTTATTTTACACGTCACTGAATCCCAAGGCCAGCAGGATTCACACTGCGTTTCCCTATACCAACTAATAAAGTAAGCTTAAAGGAGAATGAAGAGGAGGAGGAGGACAAGGGTGCCGTAAATTTTCACATAACCGTCTAATTCACCAGGCCAACGTAATGATCAAAAGGTGAGACTGAGAGATTACTGAATTCTGTGGCAGATTCCTAAACGTGATGCCCAAAGGATAAAGATCTGCCATAACAAAAAACCTTTAAGTAATGTTGTAACTTACCACATGATTGAACAACAATGATCAACTGTTCCCAAATTTCTCCTCAGAGATCAGTGTACACAGAGTACATTTTATATGTCTATTAAAATCCATGAAGCCCTAAAGGCTTCACAATAATTGGATCTTGTGATTGCTTTGGCTTTGTTGTGCTTGAATGTGATGCCTAGTGGCCGTGCCTTTCTTTTCATGTGGTCAGATCCAATACCAGAGAGATTCTCCCTCTCATCTCTGAGTACCTTTATTTGCTGAGCAACACTCAGGTTTCCACTTGGAGTACACGTACTGTAGATGCTCTGGAGAGTGTGAAGCATACAGTAGCTTCATCTGCATCGTGAAAGACTTCCTGACAGCTCAAATCTTCTGAAATGTGCTGCGTGGCCAGGTTCTGGCTAAATCACCATCATAGACAGAACAAATTTAGACACAAGATGTAAGAATAGACTTGTCTGCTCACTAAAGGCCCAAATACAGTGTCTGAGGTTGCCGACATCTTGGGAATAAAGACTTTAACAAGAGCCACAGCTTCTCCACGGATACCAAACAAAGCAATTATTTTCTTTTAGACCTGCCCTTCATCAGCCAAGGAAACATCTGAGAAACTGGGAGAGCTGAAAAGAGCAAGGATGATGTCATCTGGATGACGGCCTACCCCCTAACTCTCTTCCTCTCTCTACACACAATACAACCATGCTGTCATTCACAGCACTCATTAGCATCTCTTTCACAAATGAGGTCTAGCATCTCCAAAACACTGCACATCCTGGCACAAGAAGATGAAAAGCAATAATGTGTCACACTGATGTTCATCACAACAGAGCGGTCTAGCGAAACCCTGCCGCGGAGATATTTTTACCTCCTCAAAATGTGATCACTCATGGTAATGGCAGACTTTGCTGACCTATTTAGCTGATATGGAAGTGGATGAAACACCATGATGGTGCAGAGTTGAAGCTGGAACGGCACTAAGGATGATTTCTTATCTGATACAGTGATCAAATCAAAGTGACAGAAGGTAAGTCACATTTAATACGAGATGAGAGAAATGTATTTTCTCTGTGTCACTTCGGACTGAACTCAAACTGATTGTGAATCAGACCTCGTTCATGAAATCTGATGCTTAACTTGATGGATTTTATTACATTAAAGTATAAATGTATGGCAACTAAACCGAAGGGAAAATGTTCTCAGCATGCAAACAACAGCATGCAAATCGTACTCCGGTCAAGGCTACCGTCTCCACAGTCACTGCTGTGCAGGTGTGAACGTGTTACATCAATTCATCTGTAACTGCGGTGCGAGCAAAAATCGATGCCTCACTTGTGATTTGCACAAAAGAAGAGCAGCATACAGTGATTTCCTTTACTGCTATTCAAAACCATTGTGATCTTGCTTGTATGGCCACAAACTTAAAGCATCCTCTCTATCGTCCTGATCTTGCACCATCAGACTTGCACCTGTTTTCTCCCCAGGAAGCAGCCCTACAAGGATGAAGATTCACTTCTGATGAACAACTGAAGACAGCGGTGCATTCGTGGCTCGCACCTCAGCCTAAAACGTTTTCAATGAGGGAATACTAAATCTGGTTGACAAATGGACACCATGTATTGAAAAGCAAATACAGGTGGCACGGTGGTTTAGTAGTGATTACCTTGCACCTCCAGGGTCCGAGTTAGATTTCCACCTCAGGGTCTGTGTGCATGGAGATTGCATGTTCTCCCTGTTCTTGGTGGGTTTTCTACTTACTTAGGTTTCCTCCCACAATCCAAAGAAAACATGTAGATTAGGCTAATTAGGTTAGTTCCGCCATCTAGGGGGTGTACCCTGCCTTGTACCCAAAGTCTCCTGGGATAGGCCTCAGGCCCCCTGCGACCCTGCTAAGCTGTACAGACGATGAGTGAGTGAGTGAGTGAGAGTGAAATTATTAAAATAAATAATGTATTTGCCTTTTCTAAAAAGAGTGCGGATAATTTTTGACTCACCCTCATACATTTGTGAAAATCTCAGTGTGCAAAAGCAGATTTGTAGTCCTACAGTGTGACACATAATAAGTGAGTGACTGGAAAATTGAATTGACAATTATATGAAAATTTCTTGCATAACAAAAGGGACCTACTAATAATTTTTTTTATACATCTTGTTTAACAAAGAAAAATGTACTAGTACAATAGTGTACATGGTGATGCACTTTCTGTAAGGAGACACTTGATTTACATTTTCAATGTCAATGCTTTGTAAATGCCAGCAACTCTTCCAACCGTGCGAAGGTCTTTCGGACAGATGACTTTGTGCTCTCCGGTTTCTCAGGGATATGACAAGCTGTGCTTCTAATTAACTTCCAAAAAAAAAAGAGGGGAAAAAAGAAATGCTAGTGAAGGAATAACTGTTTACATCTCCTAAAACTTGTCTCCTGGATATTTTGCAACATGCAACTAAATGTAGCAGTTGACAATTCCTGGTAAAAAGTGCATCATGCTTTTATTTATGACTAAATTTAAATCCTAATTATTGGAGGAATAAAACACTTGAGTATGTGCTCTCAAATTCGTAGCAGTAATCGCATCACACCACCCCCTGACTCATTATTTTGCTATGATTTTTATTCCTTCCTTAATTATATTATTCATTGAATCACTCATGAATCACTTTCATTGTCTTCTTGTTCCTGTGCTTCAGGAATGGAACACTGTACTGTATCTAGACAACAGTTAGGATTGGTAATATTTGGATTGCTTGGTGTAACTGCTATTATATAGTATAGCCCTATGCTATACTATATAAACCTGACTTAAGAAAGATAAGATCATTTTAAGTGGTACACAGATCACACAAATTCTTCTTTTTAGTACATACTGAAAAAATATACACAAGGTGCGCTCAAGCCAAAAAAGGACTTGTGATTATATTTCTCGTGAATGATGACATTAAACTGATTGATATTTACAGAAAACTTCCAAGTGCAGTACGATGATGAGACTCTTAACCATAGTAAAATATTTAAATGGTGCAAACATTTTAAACAAGGCCATATGTCCGCCAAGGACGAGCCCAGTTAAGGAGGCTCGGTTAATGTTAATTACACTTTATTGCCACATCCTCCATACAGTCCTGACCTCGATCCGAGCCGTTTCCACATGTGTGAGCCAATAAAGGAGTTCCTGGGAGGATAGCATGACGGTGAAACACTGAGATAAGTGCATCAGTAGCAGGGGATTATACAGAGATATAAAGGTAGTTTTTACTCTCCTAACTGTATTCTGTTATACTGCAGAATCAAAAGTCCCGGTTTGACCTGAACGGCCCTTCTAATACAAATAAATGTTAAGTCATATAAGCTTTCATCATTTCTTCTAAACATCATAAATGCTACTTATGATCACCTTATAGATCTCTAGCAATTAAACCTAGCAATCCAAATATTACCAATCCTAACCATTGTCTAGATACTGTACAGTATAGTGTTCCATTCCTGAAGCACAGGAACAAGAAGACAATTATAGCTCACTGTACTTCATCGCACGCAGCCGTCTGCCTGGCTTGGTAATAGGAACTTGCTCAAACTCAAGTTTAGCTAAGTTTGACAAAGGGCAGACAGGTGTGCCAATGTGTCCACTCTCTGGAGCCCAATTATGGAGCAGATGGGTGTCCCTGACTGTAGCTTCTGTCTCATGAAACCTGCAGGGAAATGACAGCCAGAACAGATACACACAGAGGGTAGAACACAATGGCCTGCTTCAAATGACCTTTACCTTTTCACCGCACTCTCAGTTATAGCGTGTGTGTGTGTATCTGTGGACAGGAAATGAAAAGCAAAGAGCTTGTCCTTGTATTTGCATTAATTGACAAATACTTTGCTTATCCCTATGATTATAAACGAGGTAAATTTTCCTTCAAAATGCAATGGTGGTAGAGCTATTAAAAATAATTAATTAATTAATTAATTAATTAATTTTGGCAGAAACAAAATTGTACCTTGAGTGATTGTCCATGTTCTAAATGGGTACGAATAGTGCAAAGCATTCACCTTCTATACAGGGTCGTAAGAAGCCAATCCCAGGAAACTTAGCCACAGTGTCATCTTAGTACAAACAAATTCAGAACCATTTTATTATTTTAGCTTTTCTCTCTTGAATAACATTGATTATCAAATCTATCAGGATCATGGGAACCCAAGTCTCATCTATGCCCGCACGGACCTGCCTGGTCCGATTCCATAGAAATGCCAATGCACTACCTAAAACAGTCAATGCTGGGCATGAGAGAAAGGTATCAGAATTCTCGGTGCATCACCGCCTGCTGCGTATGGGGCCCAGCAGTTTTGACCTGGCCTCGAAAATCCCCCCATCCCAATTCGATTGAGCAACCACGGGATGTACAGATCAAACAAGCCCTACAGCCCACTGCATAAAACAGATCCCCTGCTAACATCCCGGTGACAGACACCACAGCTCGTCCCCAAAGGTCCTATAGAGCCACGTCCCGAAGGGCCAGAGCCCCTTGGAGGCACAAGGGGAAACTAAAACCTAGGTGGTTTTAATGCTAATGATTTTAAAGTTATGGCTGATTGATGTAAATTAAATTGATACTAAAATGACAACAGCTTCAGTCTAAAAAGGGTCCAAAGAATTATACCAGGCTCTCTGTGAAAACCAATCAGATGTGGCTCTGACAGCATTCGAACAAACAGCTGTATAAATATGGAAAATCTGTTTTGGCCATAGTTTTGCACCTAAACTTTGACCACAGGGCACTTTGGCTTAGTGATTTGGCTAATCATCTTAATCATTTTAATGCCTATTCTTTTAAAATAGGCAATGATGGAGGCACTGATATGGATGCCTCAGCTAATAACAAGTCTTTTCTTTAACTAATCTGTATGCCTCGAATACCTTTAAAATATGTTTTAAACTAAAGTTATTTGAAAAAAAAAATATTTCAGACATTTGACCTTGGTGTGACTTTGTAACCCTACCCTAACCCTAAAATTTTCCACCTTCAATTGTTTATATGAGGAAACTTCAAGTGTTTTAGTGAGCTGCAATCATGATTTTTCTTGTCTACCACATTTCTTCCATGAAGCTGAGAGTTCAGCGCTAACCCAATTATAGTCCTGTTAGCTTTATCGCTTTAGTTGTTTTCTTTGCTTGATCCAGGCCATTCTGAAATGGTGACTTTTTAGACCACGCAGTATATGAGCATGTCTTTAGATCATAGATTCGTTTACAGTCATCACAGCCTGTGCCTCCAAGCAATTTTGGCAGTTCCCAGCTGTGTTCTTAACAGTCTTGCTAACTATTTCTGACAAACCCTTTTGCACTGACATCACTGCTTCTCTTAACAGAAATCGTTCCCCAGCAGGCGACACCTTCGCTACAGTTCAGTTTAAGGATATATTTAGAACCGTGTGAAGAATGTTACTTCCAGACCCGGATTGATTTTAGTCTTTAGTCTGAAAAATGAGCCTTTAGTCCTCTGCAAAATGTAACCTCAGCATTCAGTTCAGTAAACGCATTGAGTGGTAATGGTGAAGGGCAAATTTATACTCATAGTCATCGTAATCAAAGTTCAGAAATCCCATTACATTGCCATTTTGGTCTTTCTGCAATTACGTCTATAAATTATTTTGCACTGCCAATTTTGTGCTTTCAGCGGCTGTCCTCATTAACTGTTGCCGCTGTTTGGAACATAAAACTGCGCTTTAAGACTGTCAATAGATGGAGATGAATGCTGAGGAATTGGATGAACCTTTGTGCTGCAAATTAATCCTTATTGGAATGGGAGATAAGCAGTTTCATTTTGAACCAGGATCTAGCAACACATTTACGTAACATTTAGGAATTTGGCAGATGGTCTTACGCAGAGCAACTTACAAAAGTGCTTTGAAGATTCCATCATTGGATAGATGCTTACAATGGTTTACTAGGTTACTAACAAAGTACCATCACTCAAACACTTTTGGGAACTCTAGACTCGGACATCTAGAGGAAGTTCATTCCACCACCTACAGTAGGTGCCAGAACAGAAAACAGTCTATTCTTCCTCGATCTCTGAGAGATGGTGGGACCAGCCAAGCATTTCTGGAGTATCGGAGGGAACCTGGTGCAGTTCGTTCCATAATATAACCAGCAATGGACTAGCACCATGTCCAGGGGTTACCCTGCCTTGTACCCTTGAGTCCCTTGGAACAGGCTGTGAGCGAGAACGGGGGAGTGAGTAAGTGAGCTCCAATGTCCATGAATCGTGTAGCACAAAGAAAGACCATGTTCATTAACAGTGTTGGGTGTAACGCGTTACAAAATGACTTTTTTGATGTAACGAGTAATCTAACGCGTTCGGTCCGTCATTCAAGTAGTTACTTTTTCAAAAAAGTAATCCGTTATTCAGACAATTTATGTAATCCGTGAGCCAGACAGCAGTCATTCCCAATCCATTAGTGTGTGTGTGTGAGAGAGAGGAAGTTGTCCTACAAGCCCCACCCCCCTCTTTTATTCCTGCTGTTATACTCCGATCTCACCGATGAGAGGAAAGATGGAAACCTAATCACAGCGCCAAAACTCACGGCCACCGCGCAAAACTGCGTAGGGGCCGTGATAGCGGGATTAGTAGTTAACAGATTATGGGCCAAACCTCACTGAGTGATGATGGTAGAATAATTATAAAGGTCTTGACTAAAAACAACCTGCATGAGGAAGCACAAAGGAGTTTTCATTTTCTGCAGTGGAAAAGTACTCTAACTAGTTACTTTTATCAGAAAGTAACACAGTAATGTAACGGATTACTTTTTGAAGACAGTAATTTTGCAATGTAATTAGTTACTTTAAAAAGTAACGTCCCCCAACACTGTTCATTAACCTGAATATGCAGCAATGATTAAATGAGTATTTCAGAAGCTGGGATTTTCTGTAGAGTTGACACAGAATAGATTCAAAACAAAAAAGAAGCGGTCGACAGCTCGGCAAGCAGAATTGCTTTCCAAAAGTGGCAACCAGATAAGGATTGGAAAATTTCATATTAAAATATAATACCCGGCCAAATGTTGCACAGTCTAAGATTTCATTCAATCAGCTTAAGCTTTGATTACAGCTCACAATGTGGTGGCCAGTTCATGTGTGAAAATGATTCCTCATGCTCCCAGAAAAAAAGGGTCAGCCAACAGGCAACTTGTCCTTGCTCCAAAGTTCTTTTTTTTCTGATTAGTTTCACTAAGAGGTGGTTTTCTTATGGCTACCCAGCTGTTTAGTCCCAATGCTTTTGTATGAGCTCATCACATTGTGTGCATATGGAATTTGGGACTTTCAAACCTACAGATCATAGTAGGTGAGCATGAAGAGCAAATCAGTTAAACTCACTGACAGACAGATAGATGGATGAACCAATGGGGAAAAAATAGGTTGAGAATTGGCCTCGAGTTCCTGAGCATGAATGTATACTATATGTAACATTGCTATAGAACAGGAAGGAAGCTATTGAAGAATAACTATTTCAGTCATTCGACCTTGACCTTGTTTAGATCAATTCCAAACTCTAATAAGTGCATCTGCTGTTTAAAATGATAAGTCCATAAAAATGCCATTATTATTCTTATATTCTTCCCAAAGCCTGAGCTATATTACTCAGCTTCCTACCAGAATATGACAATCCTTACTTGCAATCTTTGCTGATATAATGGGCCAGCTGTGTGAGATAATAGTTTAGTTATTCGTTTAATGGATCCTGACATACCAGACGTGCTACCAAGGGCGAGAGATATCCTAGAACTGTCGTTTGCTCTACCTCTTGACTTTTCAAATGCTTCAATCAGTGCCATCCAACGGATAGAATTCCAGCTTGCTGGCTTCTTAATTTAGCTCCTGCCTCTGACACCTATTCCAGTGGATAAGATAAGTTCTACAAGCACGATCCTTTATCTCTGCTTCTCTTTTTTTGTCCTTTCAAGGGAAAGTCTCTTAGGCAGAGTGAACTGTATAGCACAGAAGACAAATAGACAATGTGTATAGGTCGCCAATACAATCAGTTCAGACATGTGTTTCTTTAAGATCAGACGTTAGTCTTAGACTCAAAAGCCTCATAATCTTTAAGGTTGCAATCTGTCTTTCTATTCCGTAGCTAATTCTATTCTATAAGATATATAAGCATCTCTAAATATTTCTAAGAGTAGTCGGTACTATTCCATGAAATAATATCACTGCAATAACTACTCTGGTACATTTTAGGGTACAGCTTCTAATTTTTCAATTAACATTACAAGAAAGATTCTCAAAACAAGAAGTAGAATCCAAAACCACATATCCTAAAAACATACTCTGTCCATGTTTGGATCAATACCAAAATGTAGTCAGTCCAACTATCATATTCATACTAGGTTACAGTATGTCTATAAAAATCATCTTTTTTAAGGTCTTGCAGATAAACTCACTGCCAGACAGATAGATGGATGAAACAATGGGGAAAAACATAGGTTGAGAATTGGCCTTGAGTTCCTGAACATGAATGTGTATGTAACAGGAAGGAAGCTATGGAAGAATAACTATTTCAGCCATTCGACCTTGACCCTGTTTAGATCAATTCCAAACTCTAATAAGTGCATCTGCTGTTTAAAATGATAAGTATATAAAAATTCCATATACATTTCAAATACTCATTCATGAGATATCATGTTAAGGAGAATCCCGGGCACGTGGACGGGCACATACATGGAAACGTATAAATAAAGCCTCTGGCGAGACCTCCGTCTCAAATGACACACTGATTTCAGTTTCTGATTGTTATACACTGCCGGGTCAAGAACACAAAAGGTGCACACTCTTCACGGCAGCTTCAGCTTTGATTACGTCGCCATGGTATTGTTTCAACCAACTTATTAACACTTAACAAATGTTTTGTTTTTTTTCTGTGCAGATGTACATTGGTTTTTGGCAGAGATCCTATAGTGATGTCTCCTCTCACCTTCATGTACAATCACTCTGGAATAGGATCAAATCTGGACTCATCAGATCACATGAGTTTTTCCATTGCCTGGGACCCACTTTTATTAATGTAGAACTGAAATGCATCGTAGAGAGAAGATACTTTCCTTTCAATATGCACTGCCTGGCCAAATTTTTTTTTAAAAAGTTTAAATGCTTTGCTGTGATAATCTGGTCATTCAGTATATTCAGGTCGTCAGCTGACTTCATTTTATTTCCACATAACATTGCTGAGCCTAGACCTGAGCAACTAAAGCAACCCCAGATCATAACACTGCCTCCAGAGGCTTGTACAATGGACACTATGCTTCTTACCCTGACGCAACCATCACACTGGTACTGTATAGGGTTAATCTGGACTGGATTGTTATACCCTGTCACATGACTTTTTTCTATTCGTACAAAGTCCAATCATTATACTACATACCAAATTGAAGCCTTTTTTGCCCTAATTGGTCTCACTAACAAGTGGGTTGCTTATGACTACACAGCTGTTTAGTCCCAATCCTGTGATGTCTTGACACACTAAAGTGCTTTGTCTTTCACTTAAACATACAGTAGGCTTTGATTTCTACTGCTGACTTTTTACAATGCAACTTCATCAAGCTTTTAAGTGATCTCTAATCATGGCGATTCGTTATTTTTTATGTATCACATTTCTTCCATGAAGTTGATAGTTCAGCACTATCCTTCCAGGCCTCAATAATGTCTTGGACAGTTCTTAACCCAATTCCAGTACTTTCAACAATCTCCTTAGTTGTTTTCTTTGCTTGATGCATGTCAATAAGTCCCTTCTGAAACACAGTAACATCTTTTCCACTGGATAGGATACATGGGTTATGTGTTCCAACAAATTTATTTAACGGGAAATGGAAAGCTATTCACAGTCTATACTGCCTGGCCTGCGTAAGTTCACGGCCTACAGCCTTGCAGCTTATTCCAGAGAATTTAGGGCACAAGGCAGGATGCACACTGCATGGGGAGCCAACCCATTGCTGGGCAGGACACACACTCACTTTGAGCAATTTAGACTAGCCAGCAAGCAGCCTACTCCCCATGTCGCTGTAGGAACTTCATACGTACACTGGAGGTGAGATCTGAACCCCGAACCTTGGAAGTGTAAGGCCTCTCTTAAACATTTGCTTATTCCAATGCAATATTTTTTGTCGAGACTGTGTATTAGTGTCTCTTTCACCAATAAATATGGAAAAACTGTGTGTTTAGGCTAACTAACAGCAGCTTTGTTCCTAGGGTTTCAAATTTTAGCTGGAACAATATTATCATCTCTGACATGACAAACTAGCAGTCACAATACAAAGTGCCTTAAGAAACAGCTTAAGACTTACAAACACAAGCTAGGATAATGCCACTGGATTAAAAATTATTTAAGATGCATGTCTTTAAACAATAGTACAGAGGCTTTTTTGGAGCAAAGTGACATTAATACAGTTTTGCACTTCTATGTCAGCCTCCTCTTCTGTCCACTTTTAGTAACGGATATTATAAGACTTGAACTCTACTTCCAGAGACTAGCTGGAAGGTGGTTATCAAAGTCTCTATACACTAGAGCTGTATTTGGCATTGAGTTAATTGTGCATAGTGAATAGTTAATATTGTAATTGCACCCATTACTGTTGAGACCTCGGTAGTAATTACAGATTCACGTTATATGAGACTGCACAATGCTGACCTTGGAATTAATAACACTGTAAGTGCATCAAGGTACAGCAAGGACCAGTATTAAATCCAGGTTCACTCTTTGCCAGCCATATCCAAATCTGTCAAGCAGATTTTTGTTGTTGTTTTGGGCTGTAAATGTATTCAAAAGCTCCAGCAACACCATTTGTGGCCAATATTAAATAAAGTCCAGGTACTGCTTTTTGTGTATTGTTGGCTCTTTAGTGCCGTCACATATGATTCAACTGTACATAACTCACTGGCTATAAGTAATGCCAGTTCCCTGCAGTACGTGTGCTTCTGTTTACTTCTAGAAATGTAAAATGTGATTTATGAAACACAAACACAAATAAACTGTTCGCTTCTTTCAGGTATAGTGGAAATGGAAATCTGTTTCCATGACTCTTTGTTACACCCTCAGTGCATCACATTTCCTACATCATCCAAGTACAAAAACCTTTCAGTAGGGATGAAACGGTGCACAATCATGGTTCAGTATGTACCTCAGTTTTGAAGTTATGGGTCAATGTGTTTTCGATTCAGTGAATTAGGAAATAAAAATTCACAAAATTTTATTTTTAAGTAGGGGAAAAAAAACAAAAACATTCGGCCAGGTGCCCTGAGTGCAACAGAATGATCTTGACCTCAGCACAAAATGCAATGTTTTTGAGTTATGAGAATTAGTTTGGTACTCATGCTGAATCACTTTGCTCCCGTGACTTTTAGCTTACTCATGGCATGCTGAAGGCCTCTGACTCCTTCAAAAATGACTCACTGTAAAAATTCCATTCTATAGACTATAATGGGGTTTATAAAATGGACACACACTGAAAAAATGCTTTGAGACAATTTAGGAAAAACTGCCATCTTGCATGCAATTACACACATTGTAACGCCTCTCAAAACAAACGCAAATTTGTCACATACACAACCATACACAGTATGATCTGCAGAGAAATGCTTATACAGTACGACTGCCGATGACCTAAAAAGAAAAATTTCACTGCAATGAAATAAATTGCACTAGAAAGTACAATTATTTCTTCTTCTTCTTCTTCTTCTTCTTATTATTATTTTAGCACATACATTTCCTCTGGTATAAGTAAAAAAAAAGCACAAGAGTCCCATTGGCTTTAAAGTGAAAATTGATTTTGTGTCTCCAAGATTGCAGACGGAGGAGCAGCTGCAGCGAGTAACCCAAGCCACACCCTTCTGAATCATACACACACTCCCTGGAATCACATACAGTATACAGGCTCATATCTTCATAACCGTATGGACTAGAAATGTGCTGTTTTCACTTTTCTCCAGGAACTGTCTAGTTATGTATTTAACTTGCCTAACTGACCATCGAGTAACTATGATTGGATCACACCCCAGAACTGACCCCCTAGAACTCGTTCAGGTGACTGAACATTTAGCGTCAGCATTAAATTGTACTCTATAATATACATTACATATAATGTAGCTTCATTTAAATGGAAAATAATTAGAGAGAAAAACCTAGCACCCTGGTATAACGATCACACCCACACCTGGCATCAAACTAAATGGGTAAATTTTCAGCATGGAAACAGCATGGAAGGAGAGCATCCTGAACTATGAAAGAACTTTTAGTGCTGCTAGATCAAACTATCTGTCCACAAAAATGTTCATAGATTCTTATTTAAAACTTAAGGTTTTAAAATAAAATAAAAATTAATCTGGGGAAAAACAAACAAACAACAAATAATGAAGTACTGTAGATGATAATTGAACTATATCAGACTCCTTTTCAAGAGACTGAACTAATTTCACTCCTCTCTTCGCTCACTAAATCATTAACTTGTGTAGTAGATCCTGTACTCACATGGTTATACAAGAAATAACTGAACCACTTTTAAAATACTCAATTCCTCACGCAGCAATTCCTACATTCCTAAATCTTGTAAACTAGTAGCTATTAAACACCTAATTTAGAAACCTGACCTCGACCTCTGAGAGCTGTCCAACTACAGGCTAATATCAAATCTCCCGTTTATCTCCAAGATCCTAGATGATAGTTGTAGCACAGCATCTATGCTCATACCTACATAGAAATAAAATGTAGCAGTCAGGACTTCGGCCTCATCATCAAAGCACAGAGACAGCACTGGCTAAGGTGGTAAATGACCTTCTACTGGCCTCTGATCAAGGTTGCGTCTCCGTCCTTGTTGCTTGACTTTAGTGCAGTTTTCAAAACCTTTCAATACTACTGTTTTTTCTTCTATCCCCTTCTCCTTATATATATTAGAAAATGTTGTAGGAGTTAAGGGGCTGACCATAATGGAATGTCTCGGCGAAGCCAGATGAGAGACACCAGCTTAATAAAGTTGAGGAATGTGTGAAGGACATTAGACATTGGATGCTAATTAACTTCGTTCTACAAGTACATTCAGTACAAAACAGAAGTACTGGTACCAAGACCACAAGCAGCTAGAAGTAAGGTTTCTGATCACACAGTAACTCTGAATGGCCTTTCTGTTTCATCATGTGCAGAAAGTAAAAGATCTTGGTGTAATTATCGATTCCAGTCCTTCATTTGAAGCTCACACAGATAATATTACTACTGTAGGATAGCCTTTATCTTTATCACAGAAATATCACCAACATAAGCAATGTAATGACTAATACTTTTTTCCCCCTTACACTTTTTCCCCCCATATTTTTTTATCCTGTTTGGCTTTGTTACAATTACATTGCATACGAATCAAATTGTATAGCTATACCCTTGCCTGGTTATATATAGCAAATACTGCAAACAATGGTTATTTGATTTGATTTAATGGTCTTTTAAAAAGGGATATTTCATCAGGATATGCACAAAACAAGGTCCATAAAGACATGGATGAATAAGTTTGGTGGGAATAACTTGACTGGCGTTCTGACCTCAACACCTTTTGGATGAATTAGAGTGGAGACTGCGAGCCAGGCCTTCTTGTCCGACATCAGTGTCGACCTCACAAATGCACTTCTGGAAGAATGGTCAAAAAGTCCCATGAACACACCCTTAAACCTTGTGGAAAACCTTCGCAGAAGAGTTAAAGCTGTTATAGCTGCAAAGGAGGCGGGGCCAACATCATATTAAACCCAATGCATTAAGAACTGGATGTTACTTAATTTCATATGCATGTGACGGCAGGCGAGCGAATACTTTTGGCAATACACAGTAGTGTGTTTAAAGACATTACTTAGGCTGCTTTTTTTTTTTATATAGTTGGAACAATATAAACTCAGTGAAAGAAAGAAGTAAATAGAAAGCGTCTGTTTTGTGATATGAAATGGCACCAGACTGAGAAGGCAACTCTCAAGAAGGCTATTGTCAAATTTAAGTTCCTTCCCCTGTAACGGAGTGACATCAAATCATCATTGCAGTGCAGAACATCAGAAATAAAGTATAATTATTAAATATATATATATATATATATATATATATATTTTTTTTTTTTTTTTTTTTTTAATGAATTATACTATAAATACACAAGTATTACCTTTAGATTAATCAGCACAGATGCATCTTTTTGTTCAATTTAAAGCACTGACTGTATAATTCACTGTTTTAGAATAAAAATATATATGACGTCACGTTGGCTGACGAGCTTGTTGGTAAGAAAACAGGGTCAGCCAGTTTCCCACCTTGTCTGTTATCAATTGTTATTATTATTATTACAATGTTTATGGTTATTAATGAGGGAAAATTAGAATGTGCTAATGTCAAGCATGTTTTTCTTGAACATCATATTCAAACAATAATTCAAATGAACTGACTTAACAGAAAATTGCTCAAGCATTACTTCAAGCTGCACTATTTACAGGGTTTTCATTTCACTCGGATCACAACATGCACCAGACTGAACATCACGAATAGGATTACTAATAAGTCTAGTAGTGTCTACTAGTGATATCTAGCCTCTTTTAATTTTAATTATTGTCATTTCTATTAAGGTTTTCTGTACAAATGTAATTATTTATATTGTAACTGTTCTCCAGTCCAGCACGACTACTGCTATTATTATAGCAGTTTACTGTAATTCAGGTGTTCTCAATTCTTGTCCTGGAAGACCACATGTCCTGCACATTTTTGTGCTTTCTCAGCTCCCAGCATACCTTATTTAACCAATCAGCTAGCGTCTTCATTGAAGTACATGTGATAAAGCAAGGAAAGCACTCAAATGTACAGGGCAATTGAGAACCACAGGTTTAAATTACTGTCTAAGTAATTGGAAAGAGTTTTGTTTGGAAGTTAAAAGGATTATAGTAGTTGTTCCTAGAAGTACTCAGAGTCAAGGATGAAGTTGAAATTGAAGGTCAGAAAAGCAGTTTTTCTTTGTCAATCAGTACAGGAAAAAAAATGAAGCAGAACTTAGCTTATGATAATAGTTTTAGCATGGCCCATTAGCGCAAAGCTTAGGCCAAGTCTCTGTAGGACGGTGAAATGAAGGTCAGTTGATAGTGGTGACGGAATGAGTAAAAAGAATGTTATTGCAACTATTATGAATCTGCGTGCCAAATTTGCTGACTCACTGTCTGACTCAACAAGTGAAGAGAAAGGATGGGTAGAGCTGGTTGTAAGAAGATCTACAGTATATAAATGAATCAAACGAAGAACTAGAAACATGAGCAGCTTAGACAGAGACTTATCATGACAAATGAAAAAGCAAATAAGAGTTATACAACTTTAGAACTATATAACTTGTATATCTTGACAACTTTATAATTGTGCCCCTAAAACTTTATTTCCTGTGAGATATAAAATTCTGGAGCTTGTCAAACCTGGGTAACCTTGTAAAAGTACATGGACATGAGTAAAAATAGGTATCTGACAGCAAATCAACAACACATTTTAAAAGGACAACCTTATGAGTTGGGTTCCTCTTAGCAACCAGATGACAGTCTATCATGGTTCAGTGTTTAAGTGTAGAGAGGCGGTAACTATAAAATTGACGCAATTAGTAAATTAAATGCCCCCTGAGTGATGCCCAAGTAACGAGCTCACCCTATCATCCAGAGATTGTGAGGCACTCCAGCACTCTCCCATCAATCGCAGCTCTAGACAATCATGGGCGTCTGTGAGCTCAAGCAAGTGGAAAAAGCTGATAGCACTATCCTCTGAGTGTGTTACGCTTCTCCCAACAGTGTGCGAGCAAGCAGTTCGAAAAGATATGGTTGGCCATGTAGCTCAGAGGAAACAAGTGATAGTCCTCGTCCTCCCTGGTTGGTAGTTGTAGCCTTGATGAGGGACTGTCCTTATGATGAGTGGGAATTGTCCATGACTAAATTACGAAGAAAATTTTGAAAAATCCCAAGAAAAATCATTAAAAATCATTTCCTGATTCAGTATTTGGCCAAGAGTTTGTATGCACTTGAGAGTCCATATGTGGGACTTTCCTGAACTACTGCCACAAATATGAAAGCATACAGAAGGATCATAAGATGTTATTAAGATTCCCTTCACTAAAACTAAGACTCCTAGACTAATCATGTTCCAGCATGCCAATACTCCCATAGAAAAAAAAAAAAGAAAAAAAAAAACATGCCAATAAAAGACATGGTTTGTCAATGTTGTGGAAGAACTTAAGTGTCTTGATCTCAACCCTATTCAGTAGTTTTAGGATGAACTGGAACAATGACTGTGCACTCTGCCTCCTCACCTAACATCAGTGCCTGAGCCCCTATTTCACTAAAACTTTTGTGGTTGAATGGGCGAAATTCCACAGCCATCCTCCAAAAGCTGGTGTAAAGCCTTCCAGAGGATTGGAGGTTATTATAACAGCATTCAGTTCAACTATACATATAGTTGCGATGGTTGTAGAAAAGGCCTAACTTTATGACAACAGTGCCACCCTTTGGACACTCTAAGTTACTACGCTTAGAATTGCTGTAATCCAATTGGTTAAAAGCAGGACACGCCCAGACACATACCAAAGCGGCTAACTTCCTAGATGGTTCTGTAGCAATCTGTGTGCTGTCCTGTTCCCATTTTCAGTCTACTTTATTATGCTGTGTGCGTAAATTCTGAAGTAAGTAACTTAATATTATTTTATATGTTCGTTGCTTAATTTCTGTAAGGTTATTTTTAGGTTAAGGTTAAACTATTGTAAGGTTATACTACAGTGCTTGTTATTGGATGTTGTTCATTGCTGTGATGTAATTAGTAAGTATGTCACAAATACAAGTGATACAGGACAGTTTAGATACAACAGTTAAAGGAATATAAGGCAATGTTCAGTTTGTTTACCTAACAGTAAAGGGACCTAAAGCGGATATATTAATACATAGAAATCTGAAGTGATCTATATCTGCCTGATACATAAATCTGACCTCATCCATACTATTTAAACATTACTGTTACTGCTCTGAAGTGCACAGTTTGTAATCTCCGTATATTCATTCTTTGATGTTATTGTTCATTGTAGAAACCACACACACACCTGAACGTATGATTACAGTAAAGCTTCTTAATGGACATGGACCGTGTGATTTATTTAATACAATCTGTAGCGGGTGCCACCGAGATTGATAATTGAACCGCCACATTCATACAAAATTTGGTCCTTCGAGCCGGATCAGGCAGCTACTACAGCATCACCATGTCCAGAACAGCAAGACAGCCTACAGCACCCTCGACATTGGTTCGACCACGCTGTCGGGCCATCTCACCAAGATACCTGGATGAATTCTATGTTGATTACACAGTGCAACGTCAACCGATTTGCTCAGATGATGTGCAACAAACCTGTGGCGCCACTGGATTGGAACTGGGGGAAAAGCCTACGTCCTTGGTAGGCTTGGTAGACACAGGAAGCCGACCAGAACTAGCAAGAGATGTAAGCACTGGGTCTATTGATCGGATCTCGCTGGGGGAAAGATATCAAGACTTACCACAGCCACAGTCTCAGACACCTCAAGTCAGTAATGCGAAGCAGAGAATCCTCAACACAAGCTCTTATACAGCAGCCATAGGGGGCAGGCCAGAACTGCCTAGAGGTCAAGACGATCTTCCCCAGCCCACAAGGGCACTGCCTGTACATGCAAGAGGAGACCCTCTGTATTCTCATGCAGTCAGAAACAAAGATATCAATTATCTCGCTGATAATCCCAGCTCCATAATCCAGCCAACACCACGTTAGCCCTTCTCTGCTTATGGACCGTCTCAAGTTCAACCAGAATTGGTGTCACACGACGACTTAACCAACCGTCAACCACGACAAAGCGTCTGACAGGCTGGCAGACCTTACAAATACTACAACCTGGATCAAAGAAATTATAATGACCCACCCACTAACTACAGGGATTATGGACGATTAGATACAGCCGTCCAGGTTATGCCTCATGACTACAGTCAACATGAGAGTTATTTCGCTGAGAACCGTAGACCTGGCACCCTGCTAAATCACAGGGTTACCCTCAGCGTTATGATGGTCAAGTGGGTGCAAGTTTGAACTATGCATATTATGAGAGACACTCAGAGCACCCTATGTACCCTCATCATGAGCGACCGTCTCATAGCTACCCAGATACCGCAGGGCAGTCTGCAAATCACTCCCAGCCATATCATCCCAGGCACCCTCCTCCTCGGAACCCTTACGTCGAGCCGTCGTACAGAGGCCCAATGCCGACAATTCCTACCTTCGGCAGCGAAGATCCTAGAGAGTTCGCCAGACTTAAGATTGCGCTGGAGAATCTGCTACCTCCTGAGGCTACAGAACGCTTCAAATTCCAAATTCTGGTTGATCATTTAAAACAAGAGAACGCTTTGCTCATTGCGGACTCATACGTTAACAGCAGGTACCCATATACTAACACTATGAGGTCTCTAATTGCACTTTACGGTCAACCACATCAACTCGCTCTACAGAGAATTGCAGAATTGATGGACGGCCCAAAGATTAAGAGTGGCGACATTAAATCCTTCGGGCTGTTCGCACTGAAAGTGCGTGCATTAGTTGGAATGCTGGACCAACTTGGAGCTAAAGGATGGACAGAACTTGAATGCGGATCACATGTGTCCCGTCTTCTTGCTAAACTGCCTCATGACCTAAGAGCAAACTTCAGAAGGTTCATAAATACAATTGAGGTACCAGTCCCAACACTGCTAGATCTTAGCGACTGGCTTGAATATGAGCTCAGAATACAAGAAGACGAGTCACCGTGCATCAGCAACCCAAGTAGAGTTTCCCCTCCGCCACAGAATAGCCAGCATAAAAACCCAAAGCCAACTCAACACTTCGCCACTGTCTTGCATGGTGGAGAACAGAGTAAACTACCTACTGCTACAACAGTCTCAAAGGAGAAACCGAAGAGGTATTGCCCCTTTTGCAACAATGTGCAGCACTACTTTAACCAGTGCTCAAACTTCAAACTGTTGAATCAAGACCAAGTGGAGTACTGGCTGAAGGAAAATCACAGGTGCTTTAAATGACCATCGTCACGTGACCATCAGATCTCACAATGTAATCTTAAGGCCAAATGCAAGAAATGTGATAAAAGACACCTGGAAATATTGCATGACTTCAATACCAGAACGAAACCTCAGGCCCAAGCTTCACAAGCTAACAGTTGCTTGGTAAGCTCTGAAGTAGAGACTTTGTATCTGGACAGGCCAACTGCAAGCAGTAAAGTGCTATTAAAGATCAGCCGAGTGATTTTGAGAAATCGGGAGAAAGAGCTGGACACATACGCCATACTGGACGACGGTTCAGAAAGGACAATGCTACTGTATGAAGCAGCACAACAACTTAAACTCCAAGGGTCACCAGAACATATAGCACTTCGTACCGTAAGGCAGGACATCCGAGACGTTCACGGGGCGGCTGTTTCATTCTCAGTAGCTTCTGTAGCTCAACCAAACAAATGCCTCATCACTAAAGCTATTCATATTGAACTGCTAGCAAGCATTGATACAGACTCTTTCCTCATGTCCCTGAGGAGGTTCATAGCTCGCAGAGGCAAACCCCATGAGCTGCTTTCAGACCACGGGACAAACTTCAAGGGGGGGAACACAGAACTTCAGGGCGCTTTTAACTCACTCCACCCATCCTTGAAAGAGCACCTGGCTTCCCAACACATTGAATGACACACAAACCATTTCCGCCTGAACCCACCGAACGCACCGCATTTCGGAGGATCATGGGAGAGAGAGGTTAGGTCTATCAAGACAGCACTGCGTACCTCCCTTGGTTCTCAATCTGTTTCAGAAGAAGTGCTAACCACTGTACTTGTGGAAATAGAGGGAATACTAAACTCTAGACCTCTAGGACGTGTCTCCTCGGACATAGCAGATATTGACCCCGTAACTCCTAATTCCCTCCTCATGGGACGGCCAACTTCTGCATTGCCACAGTTCGTATATCCAGAATCGGAGATACTCAGCCACAAGAAATGGCGACACAGTCAGATCCTAGTTGAAAACTTCTGGAAATGCTTCGTACGCCATTACCTTCCAGAATTACAACAACGGCAACAATGGCTAAAGGACTCTGAAAACCTTACGATTGGAGCAGTGGTAATGATTATAGACCATCAATCACCCAGGGCTCTATGGCAAGTAGGCACTGTAGCCAAAGTAATTCCTGGATTAGACGGACGAGTTCGTACAGCTGTGGTTGACGTCAAAGATAAGAGTTACACAAGGCCTGTGGCTCATCTAATCAGACTACCTGCCTTACCCGATGACCATGACAAAGCATAATAGGCCTTTCTTTATTTACAAATTTGCTCAACAAATTAGGGGGCGGCTGTAGAAAAGGCCTAACTTTATGACAACAGTGCCACCCTTTGGACACTCTAAGTTACTACGCTTAGAATTGCTGTAATCCAATTGGTTAAAAGCAGGACACGCCCAGACACATACCAAAGCGGCTAACTTCCTAGATGGTTCTGTAGCAATCTGTGTTATGCAATGGTTAAATGTGTTGTGCAATGGTTAAACCTTTAACCTTATAATGTATGTTGTGTATTCTGTAACTAAATTTCCAATGATAGAAGTGTGTTAAACTAACTGAATTTGAAAATCAATGACGAGCCATAGACATGGTGGTTCTGGGCATGATCTGTCAGTGAGGGAGCAATGAAGCCATATTACACAGACTTTCAAGGCAGTAATCACAGTTGGTATTATTTGTTTCTTAAAAACAACCGAGAACTTCACTGAACTCTCAAACCTCTAATGATTTGGAATTTTATATCATATAGGATTTGAGTGGCATACTCTTATTAAATGTGATCAAAACTAAGTTACTGATGACATATACAAACGCCAAATACAAGATTGTGACAAAGGCAAGTTGTCTCTTCCAGTACACACAAGCTGCACTGTGCACATTATACATCATAGTTTCTTTTAAATAAATAAAAAACACAAACGTATTATGCCTACATAATCTCACATACTGTACAACTATAGTATGACTACAGACGTCCATTGTTCTTGGTCCGTCCTATTACACTTTGTTCTGGCTTCTAGATTCACATCTTCATTGGTTTCCATCTGATGTTTGACATCTTTTATATGAAGACAGTAGGTGTCTTTGATACAGTACATCCCCAATCTCCATAATGTTGAGCAAAATTGTCTTCTTTTACTCAGTGGATTTAAAAAGTGTTCTTAGCATCCCAATAAAAGTTTTGCTTAGAACCTTTTTTGGACTGTTTTTATAGAAATATACATAAAGAATTATAAAAAAAATTCCAATTATACATAGTAACAGATGTTATAAAGCCATAAGTAATCCTTTCTTGATTCACACACAGCTGTAAAAGAGTTACAAAGTTTTACACTAAACAGTTGGCTTACTTGTCCCCAGAATGCCATGGGGCTCTGACTGCCGTCTCCCAGTCCTGTCCTCGTTCTCCTTGCGCTTCTTGCTTCCTCTCAGGCTGCTGAATCTCTTCATGGCTGTCCGGGGAATGTCGAGTGTCTGAGCAGTGCAGAGGTGAACATACCTGGCCTAACCGATCTCAGTTGCACGGCTCAGAGCAGCTTGACCATGACGTTCTGATTCGCTGCCCACGTCTAATCCAGGATACACACCCAAAACCAGCAGCTTCAAGTGAGTAGCAGCAAGAACTCACAACCTATTCACTGATGCTAAGAGCGCCTCTTCCAGATGGCGGAATAACTGAGAGTTACAAGGCAAAGAGCTGTCAGGCCTTGCAGGCTGGCAGCCAAGCACTAATCCCAGTAGGAGAAAACCTTTGGAGCCTCCCCGAAGAAAGGACAGCCATTTGATATTTCTGGATATTATATTCGCTTCCTCTCGCTTTCTACCCTCATCCGTTTCACACTCTCACAACTCTGGGAGTAATGGCCACAGAGCTGGCCTCCCTACAGCAGACTGTCAGGTGCAGCTGTGTGTATGTGTCTTTAAAATAGCCCAAGTTGCAGAGGCGCTGTAAAAGGAACCCGACACACACTCCAAAAGCCTTTGTCAGTGATTGGTTACACGGCAGCTTCCCTCCCACTTTTAGACACTTCATCTGTGTAAGTGCTGCGTAAGTGTGTGTGTGTGTGTGTGTGTGTGTGTGTGTGTGTGTGTGTGTGTGTGTTTGTTTATATCCTAGCAAAGACCAAATGGATACGGATATCTGAGATTTTGCGAGAATGGGTTTTCCTATTAACCTATAAATTTTTTTTACATATATATATATATATATATATATATATTTTTTTTTATTTTTTTTTATTTACATATATAAAAAAGACCGATAAGATGTTAAGGTGTTGGAATGTCAATGTCATAATGTCAGTGGAAGGTTCTCTCAAGTATAGTAAGACACTGTGTGTGTGTTAGTGTGTGTGTGTGTGTGTGTGTGTGTGTGTGTGTGTGTGTGTGTGTGTGTGTGTGTGTTTCATATTACCCTGTTGTGTTGATAAACCACTTTCCTTGACTGATAGTTTTACTTCAAACAGCTTAATCAAGTACCAAACACAATTAAATGAACGGAGTTTAGTAATAATGACACACAAACTACAAAGAAACATACTTAATAATTACACAGACAGAAAGCCGATACAAGGGTTTATCTGTAATACAGGGGTATCACTGCAAAAACGCATACAGAGTCTGAACTGTTATGAAATCATAGTTAAATAATGTCTATAACGTCTAATGTACATATAATTATAAACCCTCACCGCAAAAACATCACCATCACAGGATAAGGACTGGCAAAAACACATGCCAACTAGACGCTAGGCCACACACAGTTTCCCTGCGATCCTGTAATCAGTAATTACATTTAAGCATTACAGTGTTTCTTTATGTAGGACACGACATTATAGACAGCTTAAAGATACATCAGAAGCATCATGGGAGGTCATTCCTGTTTACTGCGATGTCATTTTTAAAATAACAATTTGGCCTGTTATAAAAAGTAGCAGAGCGAGGGTATATGTTTCATCTTTTTCCAGGCGCCAACACAAGTGGCAGCCCAGCCAGTAGCTCCGCCTGTGTGGCTTTTCTTTTGTTTTCGATATGCTTGTTTTTATATTTTTAATAGCGCATCCTAAAAAATTCTGGACTTTTCTTTGCAATCAATAAAGTATCTATCTATCTATCTATCCATCTAGTCAAATGATTACAAAGTACATTTAAAGCTACATATACTGTGTGTCTACAATGAGTTCAATAAGGGAAGGCTTATGAATGACACTTCATTAACTTTTTAGACGGTTGCTGCATTATTTACGAGTTGCATTATTCATGTGCAATGCCTTGATGGGTTCTTTCATCAATGGAGGAGAGCCTGAGACTGGTGAATGCTTTAAAACAACAGCAATAATACAAAAATGTAGGCGAGTCAAATGGCAAGAACAAATTTTCTTTTGTTTGTTTGATTTGCATTGATTTGATTTGATTGATGGGTCTAAATCTAATTTAGACCCAAATGATATAATAAATTACAGACCAATTTCAAACCTTCCGTTTATATCAAAGATATTAGAAAAGATAGTATCAGCCCAAATATGCACATTCTTGCAGGAAAACGATATCCTCGAAGGAATTTCAGTCAGGTTTCAGGCCCCATCATAGTACAGAAACTGCACTAGTTAAAATTGCAAATGACTTGTTTTTAGCTTCGGACCAAGGCTGCATCTCTATTCTTGTCTTACTTGATATTAGTGCTGCATTCGACACTATAGATCATGATATTCTCATAGATCGCTTACAAAATCACATTGGTATTCAGGGACAGGCGTTAAAATGGTTTAGATCCTACCTGTCTGATCGATTCCATTTTGTAGATCTGAATGGAGAACAGTCTGGTGTAATGCCAGTGAAATATGGGGTGCCACAAGGGTCAGTTTTAGGACCTCTGCTGTTCTCAATATACATGCTTCCCTTGGGTAACATCATTAGAAGACATGGGATTAGTTTCCATTGTTATGCTGATGATACTCAGTTATACATTTCCACAAAACCAGACGAAATACCCAAATTGTCTAGACTAACTGAGTGTATTCAAGATATAAAAGATTGGATGACCGATAAGTTTCTTTTACTAAATTCAGATAAGACAGAGATATTACTTATTGGCCCAAAAACCAGTACACACCAGCTCTCACAATTCAGCCTGCGTTTAGAAGGATGTACTGTTACCACCAGCTCGACGGTGAAAGACCTGGGTGTAATATTAGACAGTAACTTATCCTTTGAAAATCATATCTCCAACATCACAAAAACAGCCTTTTTCCACCTTAGAAATATTGCCAAGCTTAGGAACATTTTATCTGTATCTGATGCAGAAAAGCTGGTTCATGCATTCATGACCTCCAGACTGGACTACTGTAATGCATTACTGGGTGGCTGTCCTGCATCCTCAATTAACAAGCTACAGTTAGTCCAAAATGCAGCCGCCAGGGTTCTCACTAGATCCAGAAAATATGATCATATAACCCCAATATTATCATCCCTGCACTGGCTACCTGTTCAGTTTAGAATTAATTATAAAATAGCATTACTTACGTACAAGGCTCTAAACGGTCTAGCTCCCACATACCTAACCAGTCTTCTGATACGTTACAATCCACCATGCTCCTTAAGATCAGAAAACTCCGGACTACTGGTAGTTCCCAGAATATCAAAATCTACAAAAGGAGGTAGGGCTTTTTTATATTTAGCTCCAAAACTTTGGAATAGCCTTCCTGACAGTGTTCGGGGCTCAGACACAGTTTCCCAATTTACAAGTAGACTCAAGACGTATCTCTTTAATCTGGCATACACATAATTTATTTCTTTACCTCATACTCCAGTACATCTATCCTGAATGGCAACCACGCTAATTCTTTTCACCTGCTCTTTATTTTTCCACCCATCCCGAGGCATCTGGAGATTGTTCCAGCTTCAGTAGACAGAGGCCGACCCTGCGAGGCTCCTGAGGCATCCAGAGAAGGACCTGCTCCAGCTGGATTCTTCTTCATGGTGGTTTGGAACTACACATGCTGCTCCTGAGCTCCCAGTGATCCAGACCCCCATCTGCCCTCTGCACCTGCTGACTCATCCCTGAGCTGAACTGGACTTTGTGTTAATTTAAATAACTTCTGTTATATCGAACTTTCAGCTGCATAACACACATGATGTTATACAATTTCTGTTATCCGTTATCACCCAGATGAGGATGGGTTCCCTGTTGAGTCTGGTTCCTCTCAAGGTTTCTTCCTATTGCCATCTCAGGGAGTTTTTCCTTGCCACTGTCGCCGTCACCCTTGGCTTGCTCATCAGGGACAATCTCATTATCTAGACACATTTTTCTTACACATATATACATTTCCATAAGTCTTCTTTTCATTTTCTTTTCATTTCTGTGAAGCTGCTTTGAGACAATGACCATTGTTAAAAGCGCTATAGAAATAAAATTGAATTGAATTGAATTGAATTTCATGATTCAAGGATCTGATTTCTTTTAACTAGATCATCTCCGTTTTTATTCTTTATTTTTAAAAAAAATTTTTATCCCAAATCTGTTATTGCCAAGTTGGGAAGCCTTAAACTTGGTTGCACGTGCAAGATTACCTTATTAGGAACTTTCTATGATTCAAGGTCAGAACAGCCAGAACTGTCCAACAATCAACAGCATGCGGGCAAAGATAAGGAAAAATCTAAGTAGAAACTAAGAGAAATTCATTAGAAAAAAAGGCTACATGTATGAATTGTTAGACGATGAAAAGGCCGAGATGAGGGCTACAGCGAGACAAAAGCAAGCCTGGCAGATTGTAAGCGTCTGGTGCTGGGAGACAAGAACACTGGCAGGGTGGGATTGATAATGCAGAGCTTAAAGGAACTGAGATAATGATCAAGGCAAGACATGAAGTACAGAAATAGAAAGAGAGAGGATGTGATCAGCTTTAAATCCCTTAAAACTTGCAACGGTCCAAAAAAAAAAAAAAAACCCACTGAGGTGGTTTATCACTGAGTACACATATACAGCCTGTATATACATTTAATTCAGGGAGAAATCAGTTGTCGTTTTAAACTTTTGGTGACAATGGGAACATAGTTCAGGGTCAAGGAGAGAGAGAGAGAGAGAGAGTAACCAGTTAAACATTCCCCTTGATGATGTATGGATGTCATTATTCTTCATTACAGTATATCCACACAATGTGATTGCTAGACACTAAAGCCTAATTTATGTCGCTACAACGTTAAGTCAATATCGAGTCTATGTTGTAGGCTAAGCAAGTTTTATTTGTATTAGCATTTATACTTCTGTCCAGTATGTGTTTGTGTCACTCTGCAATTACACTGCCAACCCGCTAGGTGGTGGTGTTTTCATGCCACTGTGCTGAGTCACTGTCACTTTTTGCTCAATTTATTTTGAAATGGTTGAACGTCACTAGCCTATGTTGTCTTAATCACAACTGTTTCTCTCAAAAACAAGTACTTTTTTGTACTTCTCTTTCTGTCTTTCTTAAAGAAAACGTGAATAACTAGTGCAAGGTGTATTTATTGACATAAGAAATTGAATATCCAGCCAATACCAAACATGTTTAAATCATCTCAATGATGACACAAGGTTGTGTTTAACAGCATGCTCACAGTTTGTTAATCCAAAGAAGGCAGGAATACATTGCTACCATCTAGACCAAACACCCAGTTGTTGCAGGCTTTGTCGTCCCAACATTTGGGCATGGGGTCTGGTGAAGGGTACACGGCTAAGCGAGACCTACGGAGTAGAGTTGATGCAGAACCATAAAGCCGCCTTAACTTCCAAAAGTAAAGAAGCTAATACTGCACCATATAACTTCAAAGAACGGGTACAGTCTGCCAAATGATCATCCATTTCATGAATAAATATTATTAAACAATGTTACGATTGTAACAGCACAATGGCGCAGGTTCAAATCACACGTGAGGATTGCCTGGACTGTTCCATATAACACACCGACAATGGCATCAATGTTGTGGATTGTTCTCCAACGATCATGGTGCACAAGTTGCCAAATGGTTCCGACATTTTTGCAGGTTGGGCTCGTTAGAAGGTTTTCCTGATCTCACGTCGCCAGTGATATTCTTCTGCTCTTGAAGCGCTTGTGCCACTCAAAACACCTTCGAATGACTCATTGCAGCATCACCGTAAACTTGCCAAATCATGTCATACAGAAGAATATCACTGGCGACGAGAGATCAGGAAAACTTTCTAACGAGCTCAACCTGCAAAAATGTCGGAACCATTTGGCAACTGAAAGATGTGCCCAGTGTCACACAGAATTTCACATGGTCAAAATAGCTGTAGTTGCACAGCGCCCAATGTACCTGGGCACACTTTTGGCACACTGACCTATGATTGCAGTTCTTGATGGAAATAAATATTCTGACATTGCATAAGCTTATAAAACTTTTATTGTGCATTTATGAGATGATTTACAAAAAAAAAAAGTCTCAAAACTTTTGGATAACGCCAACAGATGGCAGCACAAGGTGTTTTGAAACATTTATTTCCATCAAGAACTGCAATCATTTCTCCCAAGATTTAGTATTCATGAAGGAAGAGTCAGACCGCTGCATAAAGTCTTCTCCAACACATCCCAAAGATTCTAAATCTGGGTTCTGTGGTGGCCAATCCATGCATGAGAATTATGTCTCATTCTCCCTGAACCACTTTTTCACAATTTGAGCATGCTGAATCCTGGCAACATCACCTTGGAATATGCCATAAGGGAAGAAAAAAATCCATAACTGGAAAAACCTGGTTATAGATCATAACACTGCCCCTACAGGCTTATACGGGAGCAGGCTTGTAGGGTGCATTGCTTTATCCATCTCTCGTCTTACCCTGACACACCCACCCCTCTGGAACGGGGAAATCTGGAATCATCGGATCACACGGCATTTTTTCAATGCTCCATAATCAATTTTTTTATGCTCTCTAGCAAATTGAAGACTGTTTTCCTGATTAGCCTTACTGATATGTGGTGTTATTTTGGCTGCACAGCTGTTTGGTCCCAAACCCTTGAGTTCGCTTTGCATTCTTAGTGTGGATATGCTCTTACTTTGACTATTAAACATAGCCATGAGGTTTCTGTTGTTTTTTATATGATATGATTTCACTTTACGCTCATTCAGGATGTTTTTCTGGCCACGTTGCTCCCTTGAAGCTGATGGTGCACCTCTATCCTTCCAGGTTTTAATAATGTGTTTTTCAGTTCTTAAACCAATTTTCGTAGTTTCAACAATCTTCATAGTTGTTTTCTTGATGCAGGACAATAATTTGATGTTTCTGAAACATCTTTGCCATGACCATAGAATATTTCATCTGACATGTTTAATAAATGAGAAGCTACTCACGACATCAGTTAAGGTTAAATAACTTCATGTCAGCTGAAGCATATTAATCACTGCCGTAATTATCCAATGGAAGGCTCTTAACTACTCTCTCTTTTGCATGTTGTGTTAGCTGGTATTTGTGCAACTGGAATTTGGCCGTATGTCGAATCTAATTACTGCTATTTAAAGTAGTTATAGTTATTTTCGGACTGATAAGAAAGTGCTGTGTCATGCTGTACAAGAAATGTACTTGAAATGTGAAATTTTGGTTTAAGAGACATACAAGACAGTCTGTAGAGCTTCTCTAGGCTCATAGATTTATTTCAAAGCAGTGCATAATAAAAATTACCTTCAGGAAGATAAAAAATCTAAATCTAGTCACTTTGGCTAATTATTTTTTACCAGTATTAAATAACTTTTAAACCCTCCACCCCACGGCCCATTCTTAATGGCACCAATTATCCATAGATAATTGCAATTGGACCATAAAAAGAATCAAAGCCATGCAAAAATATAAACTCTCAGATGCTCCTACTTCACCAGAAAAGATGACGCTTATGTAAGCAGTACTAATATAGGCCATGTCTAATTACACTTCTTTCTTCCTCATCCATAGCCTTGCTAAAGCTTTAAAAAAAAAACAAGCTTTTTTCTACCGTAACTCCAAAATGTCCTTGTGGTGTACGGGGAACAGCAATTACTCCAAAATCAGCCCTCACCCTTTCAAAGCCGCAAAGGAGATAAAAGGGAAATAAATAGTGACGTTTTTTTTTTTTTTTTTACAGGTCAGACCTCAGATGGAAGGAGATGCCCTTTCCTTTTTCTAGCTAATAAGTTTCTGTTATCTAATATTCTAATATTTACCAAAGGCAGGTCCTAGAGTGCTGATGCTCCAGGTCACCTATTTCTTATGAGCTCACAGCCTGCTGTTGTGTCTCATTTTGTTTGTCTCTATTCCCAGCTCTGAGTATGACTTTCACTTGAAAGGAAGATATGCCAAGAACAAGGAAATCTAAAAGCTGCATTGAAGGTCACTTTGTCCTGCTGGTCTGTAGCCAGATAGACTCTGCTGGTCCACCTTCATTTAATCACTTTTATTTATGCTTCAAAGAGTGCTCTGGACAGAATGCACTTTATTGATGGTGGTAAAGAAGCATATGTGATACAGGCCAGAGTTACAGTATGCAATAAGATGCATCCAGTACATTTGATAAAGATGCAAAGTCAAGGCTTCTGATTACAGATATATTAGAGCAGATATGAAACCCAGGAATGCTATCGAATGTAGCTGAATATCAATTTCACATTATGTAGGGTGCAACAGGCAAATATGTTATACCCTAGGTACAGCAGTGTTTTATAGTTATTTTCGTTCTATAAGAAATTTTGATTTTGATTTTAAATCTATTATTAGGATAAAGGAGCTTGGTGCCTGACAATATATATTGGTATAGTAGATAACGCCGTCTACTGTGAATGCATACAAATATACACTCACCAAGCACTTTATTAGGAACACTATACTGTACTAAAAATAGGTATGGCCTCCCTTTGTCACAACAGCTTCACTTCTTCACAGCATGCTTTCCACAAGATGTTAGAAACATCTGTTTTGAGAATCTAATTGTGTTAACGTCATGCGATTCCTGCGCATTTTTCACATACTCCATCATACTTCAAATCTCTTCCCAAAGGGCCTTTATTGGGTGTTAATTAGAGAGGATGTCAATGTTGTGTTCATGAAACCAGTACCCACCTGAAGTACATTTACTTTGTTACTATACTTAAGTACATATTTCACACATCTGTACACTATTTGAATAGTTTATTAGATACTTTTAACTTTGATTCCACTACATTCTACAACAAATATCTGTACTTCCTACTGCACTACAACTCTGCATGACATCGTCTTACATTACAAGAGGGATGTGTAGTTGTATTATGTGAAGCCGTAATATCGCCACCTCCTGAGTATTATATATGCATGATTTGCCTTCTCTCTCTCTCTCTGAAATGCCAAGCAATCAGAATTTGACATGGATGCAAACAGTAACAAAAGAAAGAAAAAAAAAACATGTCTCCAGTTGGGAAGGAGGGAGACAAGAGAAGTATGTTTCAAACGTAAGTACATTTGAAGGTACGTGCTTTTATATTTTTGCTCACTTTTAATTGTAAATTGAAGAATTTTACTTGAGTAACATTTTACATGGGATATCTTTACTTTTCTTCAAGTATAGGATTTGTACACGTTGCCCTACCTCTGGCATTTACATACAAGAAATAGCCTTTAGAAAATACTGTTGCCATGAAGGAATGCACATGGGCAGGAGCAATACTCAAACAGGCTGTGGCATTCAAGCATAATTCCCCCAGGATTACATTGCATCCACAAGCCAGGACTGTTGACACAAGTCACACTGGGTCCATGAAGTCATGCTGTTGATGCCAAATTTTGACGCTGCCATCTGTGCGCCTCAGCAAAAATGGGGATTTATCAGATAGCAGATTTTTCATGCTTTAAACAGTTCAGTTTCAGTGTGCCCATGCCCAGCGTGCTGCAGCCTCAGCTTGTTAATGGCTGAGAAAATTGGAGCCCAATGTTATCCTCTGCAAACCTCACGGTTTGATGCATTGTGCATTTTCCCCTCACCACAATTGAGTTACTGTGGCCATTCTGTCCACTCGAACCACTCTGTCCACTCTGGCCATTCTCATCAATAAGCATTTTCATGCGCAGAGCTGTCACGCACAGGATGTTTTTCTTTATTGCTCCATTCTGAGTAAATTATAAAGACTGTTGTGTGAACCGGCCAGTCTGAGTCTGGCACCAACAATCATAGTTTCCCCCCCATATCATGCATATCAGTAGTGAGAGTGGGTGAGCGGTTAGATTTAAAGGCCATAACTTTTACTGATATTTACATCAAAATGTTAATCATATCAGACATATTATGGTGTGAACATTAACTTATAAGAATGACTAAAGTAAAATCTGGATTAAGAACAGACGATAAAAAATTTGAAACAGCACCGCTACCTTTTATACCTCTACATCCAGGAACTGACCCATATAGGATCGACACATGATCACTGAACGAGTGCATAAACCCTGTTCCATTAGAGGAAAAGTGTGCCTTTTTTTATGAGATGCCCTTTTCAAACAAGCCAGTCATTCTTTGTGAATACATGCAGGAGCCTTAGAGTCTCCAATGCTGTCCATGAACATAGCATTCCCTGATAAGGTCTAGTGCAAGAATGAATGGCATGGTGTTGGGCTATTAATGTTATTTGGACATTAAAGATATGAGCCAAAGATCAAGTAAGTGAAAACTGTTATGATTTTAGTCCTGATCAAAGTTTAACCAATCCAAATGTGAGTTCACGTTCTGATTCTTGTTGTTTTTCTCATTCATTCTCTGGAATATTCCTGATCGATGCCGCTCAGGTGTGTTAAATCTCAAAAGATTTACACACATGCACTTCCCAGAGGAGCGTAGTGTCTGTGAGGACTATGAAAAATTCCTATAAACCTCAGCAGGGGAAGATGAGTGATGACAGGCCTCATCTTTTACGCTACTCACACACGACAAGGGCTAATTTTAGCTAAAGGCCATCTGTGTCACGTTTAGATTAGTTAGACTGGCTTATGTAACTCATCATTTTGGCACTATGTACAGTGGTGTGAAAAAGTGTTTGCCCCCTTACTGATTTATTACTTTTTTGCATGTTTGTCACACTTTAATGTTTCAGACAAAAAATTTTAGTCAAAGACCATGTTTTTAAAATTCAGAACTACGTAGCCCTGGTTTATCACACCTGAGTTCAATTTCTTTAGCCACACCCAGGCCTGGTACCAAGGTACTGCCACACCTGTTCGCAATCAAGATATCACTTAAATAAGTCCTGCCTGACAAAGTGAAGTAGACCAAAAGATCCTCAAAATCTAGACATCATGCCGAGATCCAAAGAAATTCAAAAACAAATGAGAAAGAAAATAATTGAGATCTATCAGTCTGGAAATGGTTATGAAGCCTAAAGCTTAGGGACTGCAGCGAACCAGAGTGAGAGTCATTATCTACAAAAGGCAAAAACTTTCCAGGAGTGGCCGGCTGTCCAAAATTACCCCAAGAGCGCAGCGACAACTCATCCAAGAGGTCACAAAAGACCCCACAACAACGTCCAAAGAACCTCAGGCCTCACTTGCCTTAAGGTGAGTGTTCATGACTCCACCATAAGAAAGAGACTGGGCAGAAATGGTTTGCATGGCAGAATTCCAAGACGAAAACCACTGCTGAGCAAAAAGAACATAAAGGCTCGTCTCAGTTTCGCCAGAAAACATTATGATGATGCCCAAGACTTTTGGGAAAATATTCTGTGGACTGATGAGACAAAAGTTTAACTTTTTAGAAGGTGTGTGTCCCGCGTAAAAGTAAAAAAGAACAGCATACCAACGGTAAAATATGGCGGTGGTAGTGTGATGGCCTAGGGCCGTTTTGCTGTTTCAGGACTTGGAAGACATGCTCTGATGTATAGAACCATGAATTCTACTGTGCAACAAAATATCCTGAAGGAGAATGTCCGGCCATCTGTTTGTAATCTCAAGCTGAAGCGAACTTGGGTTCTGCAGCAGGACAATGATCCAAAGCACACCAGCAAGTCCACTTCTGAATGGCTGAAGAAAAACAAAACAAAGACTTCGGAGTGGCCTAGTCAAAGTCCTGACATGAGTCCAATTGAGATGCTGTGGTATGACCTTAAAAAGGCAGCTTGTGCTTGAAAACCCTCCAATGTGGCTGAATTACAACAATTCTGCAAAGATGAGTGGGCCAAAATTCATCCACAGACTCACTGCAAGTTATCGAAAACGGTTGATTAGGGTGGCCCAACCGGTTATTAGGTTTAGGGGGCAAACACTTTTTCACACAGGACAATGTGTCAATGTTTTTGGTCTGTGGAACGAATAATTTGAGTTTTCATTATTTCTTATGGGAAAATTAGATTTGGTTTACAAGTGTTTTGGAATACGACCCCTCTTGCGGAATGAATTATGCTCGTAGTCCAAGGTTCCACTGTATTTACATTTGTTTAATGATCAAATTAAAGTGTGACAAACATGCAAAAAAATAAGAAATCAGTAAGGGTCAAACACTTTTTCACACCACTGTAAATACTATACTATATGCTATATATATATATATATATAATATATATATATTAGAGAGTCAAAAGTGCAATATTGTACTAATAATACAGGATACTTAAACATATTCAAGTGAAAATGCAAAGAAGCACAAGCATTATTTTTTAATTGTGAAAGGAAAGTTTGAAGAGGCTTAGGGCTGGTCATGAGTGCCGAGTGTGACTGTCATGCTACAGAGACAAAACCTTGATTCCGAAAGTAACTACATGACTGCTTATGTTTTCCAATCAGCTGTTTATTTAGCCATTGCCTGGTAACCAGGAGTGTAAGTGGAAAGGCTCACATGCTCACAAGCTGCTGGAAGGCCAGATTTTGTCACAAGTTACACATCATAAATCCCTTCAGTGTCCAGAGGTGACCAGTAACAAAGCACCCTTACAGTACTTCTGTTTTTTGTTTGTTTTTTTCGTGTCTATGTACTGTAATGGGTTTGACACATGTGCGGAACCACAACCATGGACATGAGAAGAGGTCTTAAGGGAAAGGGATCGATTTCATTTAGGAAGAAAAAGAGTATGTGTAGGGTTTAAGGAGAGAGGAGATTCATTCAAGATTCTATATATTCTTTTCTGATCATTAGTAATGTGGCTAATAATTCCTGCTGTATCTCAATATATTCATAACTCAAGGAAGAATTTAATTAATCATAACTTTAGTCTAATAAAATGGCCTTGTTGGGATCCTTGTAGTAATTACTGATCAGTAAACAGTGTGCAACAGATGTTAAACTGCTATAGGAAGACTGAAGCTGCTAAAAAAATCACCTTAAATGGAAAAAAAAACTAGTAGTCTATTACATTATCACACCACAGTAAAAAAGAGTGAATGAGTGAAAAATAAATAAATAAATAAATGTAACATTTTAATGGCAACTGAAATAACATTTAGAACCAGAATAAGAAATCGTCTCAACAAATACGCCAATACTATGAATGTATAGTTTACATTACTTTAACATTATTAGTGACATTTCATTTTGATCTCAGCAGTATCTGCTCTGTTGTGCTGTATTGATGAGTGGATGAATGGCATCAGATAGAATGAAAAGCTTTATTTAGTCCTTTTAATCCCTATTAAAATAAAAATAAATAATAATAACCTTCAGATTGCTCACAATGATGGAGTTGAATAAAGCTCTATGCTGCTGCTGAAAAATAATTCCTGACTGGAAATTTTATTCGAATTAAAAGAATTTTAAGTAAATCCTGCAATAGGGTGATAAATTCATAAATTTTTAGCATAATACAAAAATTTATATTAAATTATGCCTTGATTACATCATTCAGATTATTTTTAAACAAGGTTTACAGCAATTAAATTAACAGATAAACATGCAAAAAAAAGAAACACCCACAAAACAAATGCATCATGTATTCATGTCTAAATAATATTTGTGTTTAATTGGTTTGTCTTTTCTCTTGTCACTCATGTCACAAAGTTTCTTCTTAAGCATCTGTGAATTTTGTGGAAACTTGCCTCTTGTAGTTTCATGTACTTTATTGCCCTCTAGTGGTGTACTTATGAATAAAATGAATAAGAAGAAGAGGAAATTAAAATCTATATTTCAGTAAATAAGTTTGCATCACTTCCATCACCCTTTTGGCTATGTTTACATTACAAGCCACATTGCTCAAGTCAGATTTTTTTGTTCAGATCAAATTTTTTTGTTCATTCATAATTCATTGGAATGAAATCCCTGCACTGCCGGTGCAGACTGATGACATCAGCCAGCACCCTATGCATATGCAGAGGCAAAAGGTTACATGATTTCCAATCAAACTGTTCTCATTTAAGTCATATGTTCCACACTCTGTGGAAGGAAACCCAACAACCATTGAGAGAACATGCAAACTACACACACAAACCCAAAATGGGATTCGAATCCTCGCCCTCGGAGGCACAGGACCACAGTGGAATCACTATGTTACCGTGCTGCCTCCTTCAAACAGTCATTTATTTAAAAAAATATATATATATTATAATAATCTTTGTCACAGTAGGGTAAAAATCAGAATTGAGTTTCAGTCATGGCTTTAAAGAACACTTGGCTCACTTTTTTGAAAGTCATACTTTGCTTCCAACAGGAAAATTCTCAGACAGAATCTGACCACTTGGTGGCTCTGCGGGCTTTAAGAACCTAAGAATAAGCTTACAAGTAGTTCCCTTCTCATTTCCTTTTTGTTTTCCTACCTTACTTTTTTGAAGGTGAGAAAAAGGAAACAAGGAGACACAATCTATTTGTATCTTTATTCTTAGCTTCTTCAAGCACACAGAGGACAAGTCGAAAGGACAAACGTACTGATCAATGAGACGTCGCCTGGACACTGAAACATCACATTAAAGTGACTTACTTCATTTATGCCATATTGCACCAGACATACACACAGGCACATACTCGACACACTGCGATTACGCAAAAAATCAAATATATTATTGTGCATGCATTTTACATTTGAATGTTGTATTATTCAATATGATTTCTCCTACATGTTTCTCTTTATCCTTGATTCATTATCTCATAGGCCATATAAGTATGTACAGTAGGATTAATGGAATGGAAACCCCAAATCCCATTAGTACAGTTTTATGAATATAATTGAACTGTCCATGCATGATTACTGTTTTTGGCTATTTGTAGAAGCCATTGAGCTCTTTTTTAAATGAATGTTCCGCATATTTACTCCAAGTTAATATTAGAGGTCTAAAGGTTTTTGCATTATTGAGGCCTTATCCACTCAGGAATTTTATGACATCTGGCAACCATTTATGAGCCATTTGGAAAATATAGATGCAGGTAAATTGGATCTGTAACAAAAATGTATTTATTTATTTACTTCTTTATTTTATTTTGTTTGTTTTTTGTGGGGTGGGAAGGGGTAGAAAAAATAGTGTACAATGTATGTATGTATATGTAACTTGTTTATATTTCCAATTTAAAAAAACTTTGATAAAAAAAAAAAAAGTTTTTGAGGCCTGGGTTTAAACCATTCTATTCATATAAGCAGGCAAACTATCAACAGGCACCAAGGTGAATAAATATAGTAACACTGATCATGATGGGTTGGTATTTCCACTATTGCAAAAAATAATAAAAATATTTATTCGTGATTTTGAGTGAGGTGTTTACAGTATGTTTCCTTGTAATTGTAATCCCAAGATAGGTAAACTGATTTTTCACTATCTTGAAAGGTGATGCATTCCTGTTGTTAGAGCTGTATTATTTAGCAGAAAAAGTACACTTTTGTGCAAATTCAATTCAATCCCGAAAAATAGCTAAATTCACTTAGCAATGACAGCAAAGGTGGCAGGGAAGAAATTGGATTTGATATAAAAAGTAGAAGATCATCTGCATAAAGGGACACGTTACGTTCCTTTCCCTGCCTCCAAATCCCAGATATCTCCCAACAACTACGGAATGCGATTGCCAGTGGCTCAATGGCAAGGTTAAAGAGTAATGGGCTAAGAGGACACCCCTGACAAGTTCCCCGCTGAAGGCTGAATGGTTGAGATTGCTGAGCATTTGTCCGAACTGAGGCAATAGGGCTTAAATACAGTAAGAAACTTGGACCAAATTTAATTTTTCTAAAACCCTAAATAAATACTCCCATTCCACATGGTCAAAAGCCTTTTTCAGCATCCAGAGATGGTGAGTACAAGATGTCCATAAGGCGTCGAATGTTGAAGTAAGAGTGACGATTTTTGATAAAAACCGGTCTGGTCCTCAGATATAATTGAGGGTAGAACATTCTCTAATCTGCGAGCTAAGACTTTAGCAAGGATTTTAACATCCACATTAAGAAGAGAGATTGGTCTATATGAAGAGCACTCTGTTGGGTCTTTATCTCTCTTTGCTATAAGGGTGATACAAGCCTCATTAAATGAAGCAGGCAGCTTACCATGCTTATAAAAGCAGTTTCAATAGAACTCACTTCAAGGCCCACTGCATTAGATACAGTGAGTGCATACATATATACTCTTGCTTTCTTGTGGCTCTGATGTGAGAATCAGAGAATGACATGGCATCTCTGTGCAGCAATTATTCACGACCACATGGCTGAATCTATAATAGAAAAATTATTCTTTGCTCTCTTGCACCTCCTTGTGTCTCCGACATGCAAGATGACACGGCATAATGTTATTCTTCACAACCTCTCCAAATGAATGGCCTTTTTAGGATTTCCTAAGGCCCGCCTAGAATGAACAGCTTTTTCTTTTTGCCTTCTAGAGTGATAATAACTCTCTAAAACACTCCTTTCTCCTGTTTGTACGAGCGTGAGAAAGGAAGTAATGTAAACAAGGACATTTCAGTTGACTGCAAAGCCCCTATAATAACAAGCAACACAGGCAAAAGTTTCCATACATTGATATGTATCAGCCTTGGAATCACTGGAAGAGGTGAATCCATTCGAGAAATGTGACGACTCAGCACTCCAAAACAGATCTGTTGTGTCTCAAACTCTGCTCATGCAGGTTGCGTATGACCATTTAGATGTATAATGGTCATACTCCAGCTGTCAGTTCTCCCTTCATGTAAACATTCAGTGTGCAAGAATTGCTGGTTAATTATGTAGATTTCTCCCTTATACAGTATGTATACTCCACTGGCTATACACAAATAAACTTCAAGCGATTGCATCATAAAATTGAAGGCATACTCGCTACTAGATACAGTATGGGGGAGGGGTCATTATGATTAGACACAGAGACTATTTTTTAATTTCTAATAGAGATGGCTGGTTTTCAGTTTGATTGGGATTGAACGGTGATCAGCCGATCAGCCTCAGATACAAAGGCATTCTGTTCTGACTGCAGATGCTCCTGAGTGGCACAACTGAGACACATTTTATGCCGTTACATTATCAAAAAAAATCTTTGTATTTTTTCATATACAGAACTCATGTGTTTTTCTCCAAACTCTGTGAGCAAGCTAGTCTCAAACCCACTCATTACACACGCTTACACAAGTCTCAAAACAATGTGAGCACTAATTTGTTGAAAATTTAGAAGCCTCACACGCCGCTCGCTCGCTCGCAGCAACTCAACCCACGTGCTGACTGTCAAGTTTACTTTAGAGACTTTTGAGGCATTTGAGGAGGTAAAACATCGCCAGTTTTTTATAATCCCGGGGAATAAAGATATTTATAAAATCGTGATATGCTACGTGCCAAACAGAGGTGGGTAGAGTAGCCAAAAAATGTACTCAAGTAAGAGTATCTGTACTTCAAAGTAATACTACTCAAGTAGAAGTAAAAAGTAGTCATCCGAAATATTACTCAAGTAAGAGTAAAAAAGTATTCAGTGAAAAGACTACTCAACCCAGACTACTCAACAACTCAAGTTTTTTTGTAAATTATGTAAGCAGTCAGACAAAATTATAAAATAATGTACAAATTGCGACATTTCCAAATAATAAAATAAATGAAATAAAATGTAATAAAATAAATTAATAAAACTAAATATATTTACAAAATAGCAAATTAAGGAATAAGAAACACAAATTTCCTAATCTCCCTTTTTTCACAACATCAAGTTTTTTAAAATAAATCCCTACTGTAGGTAACATATGTATGTTTGAACAGTGTAGACTATTTCCAGTGTAAGATATACTGTATGTTCAGTTGCCCTGGAAATGACTCAGCAGATAGAAAATAACATTAGAACATGTGTGCAAGAAGTTTCACTTTACCATAAACTGTGTCCAGCAGAACAAATGTAAGAAAATTATATATTTTTTAGCGTCTAGTTTATTTGATCATTATATAAGTTAAGATTGCAACATTAAATAAAACAGCTAAACTAACCGTGACATGTTTGCTTCACTGTCTACAACTACTGACCTTCTGTGTGGTCATGTGACTCCATGCAGTTATTGTTATTGCGGCTGATTGGTCAAACAGAGTCATGTGATTATTGTTGCTACATCTGATTGGTGAAACACAGTCACGTGGTAGATCGACCAGCTGCATTTCTCTGGCAAACACAAAGAATACCTAAAGTGTAGAATAAATGGTTAGAAAAGTAACGAGTCGAGTGTAGCCGAATGTAGCGGAGTAAGGGTAGCATTTCTTCTTCACAAATCTACTCAAGTAAAAGTAAAATGTATGGTGCAGTAAAACTACTCATAGAAGTAATTTTTTTTCCAAAAGTTACTCAAGTAAATGGAACTCGTTACTACTCAGCTCTGGCGCCAAAATATACACCACTGAAAGTCACACATGTCGAAAGCGAATGAGCACTTGGCAACGGGGCATAGCTACAGCCAAAACTGCGTTTTCGCAGTAGTAAAAAGGAGGTCGTGTTGTGCAGTTGTTGGAAATGTGTCGATGGAGGAAAAAGTATTCATGGTTGAGTATTATTTCTGCACATACGGGTACGGAAGTGGTCGTGAATGGGGACCGAGTTAAAAAAAAAGGTGTCAGAACAATTCCTTCCCATACCGTCCCATTCCACCAATCTTACACCACCAGATGTCTACTTCTGGGGAATGTTAAAGGAGAGCGTGTTCAACAGTGACGATCCGACTAAGAACTGTGCCTGCATTACACGAGCAAATCATTTCCTTTTGCAGCAGTCTACAGCAACCTTTCTTCCGGGATAGGTTTCAGAATTGGCACGAACGATATGAGCCGGTGCACACACACACTTCGAACGCTTACATTACGCATACCGTGGTAAATCAACACGCTAATAGTGTGTAATGTATGTTAGTTTCTTTCAGGAGAAATAGTAGGGCTGGGTGATTTTTATAGATTTTTTTTCCCCGATTAATTCGAATTTACGTTTTAAAACGATTCTTTTTTTTTCTTAAATCGAGGTATCGCGATTTTTTATTAAAATATTAGATAAATTGTAATTGCACCAATGGCAGAATAATTAAGAGGCAAGATTGTCCGACCACATTAACCGCTCACTTGTGAGAGTTTTAAATCGATTTTACAGTTTCACTTTGGTGCTGCACCGCGAACTTCTGTAGTTCTGCGACGCCCCTCTGTGACTCACACGTGGGAAATATGAGATACAACATGGCAGCGCGCGCTGATGAAAGCAAAGACCTCGTGTCCAACAGAGGCGCGATTTCTATAATAGTATGGAAATTATTCGGGTTCGCAACTTTACACATTGAACAAGCCAAAGCCCGGTGTCAAATCTGTCTGAAGTTTGTGGCAACTAAAGGAAGCTAATTTCCTCGCTCCCCTAAAACAGAGCCACACTGTTGAATCGGCGTCATGTTTGCCGCTGCGAGCTGAACAAGACAAGCGGCAGCGCGAAAACACCGGCTAAAAGCGAGGTGAAATCAGCGAGCACATTTCCCCCACAGTATCCCATATGATAAGAGGGGCCTCGATGGAAAGATATTACTGATCTGTCGTGTTATATCGCTAAAGACATTATGCCCATATACACAGTTAAAAAAAATGCTGTCAGGCTCCTGTTTGATTTTATTCAGCATGTAAGTTGCATGTGGTTTGCAAAATTGTGATTTAATATAATATACTTTTAATGCAAATAAGCAGCTAATGTTTGGTTATATCGTTTTGCTTAAGTAAATAATTTTAAAAAAACTATACTGTCTGTTTTTTAAATTATATTTTTATTTATTTTAAGCAAAAAAATCGTTTTAAAATCGAATTTGGTCTAAAAAAAAAAAAATCGAGATTCAATTTATAGGGCATATCGCCCAGCTCTAAGAAATAGGCTCTCAGATGACAACAAGGTAATATTGTTTTCTTTTCAATTCAGTACTATATATTTTGATGCATACGGTACTTAAAGAATCACAATTTCTATCGAATCTGCACCTAGTTATCGTGATAATATCATAACGGGAGGTGACTGGTGATTCTCATCCCTAGTCGCTACAGTGAGATACTTAACAAATGACAAATTAAAGTGGAAAACAAGATCATGAAATGTCTTAGTAAATTGTTAAGCAAAACAGTGTGCCTTGGCAACAACACTAAAATTCTCTGAAATTCTCATACTCCATCAGTTTGTGGGTTCATGATGGTGGTAGTGCACACGAACACACCAGACTTAATCTGTACTAATCTGCCATACATGTTCATCCTGGAAGACAGAAGTGGCAAAGATGATCTGCGTGAAGCTAACTCATGAAAATGCCCACATCTTAACAGATCGACCGGTTTTTCCTGCTGCCATGTGTCTGTTGCTGTGCTGCTTACCCTGCAATTCCTGTTCTGAACAGAACAAGAAAAGAACAGTGGCATGACATCTGTTCTATAACCACTTCGACCCTTCTGCAATATCCCTCTTAGCTTCCTATGCTTACCCAATGCATTTAGTTTTTTTTTAGAGCCTGTTCTGGTCTTCCTTAGGAAGGATTAATAGATTTGGGGTTTTTTTCTGCAAGCAGAGTGTATGCCACATGTCGGTCTGGGAATGATCCAGCTGGGTTGAGCAATGCCATAAGGGTGTGTGTGTAGATGCTTGTTTCCTATCCAGGGAAAGCAGCATGTGGGAGGTTGTTGTTCACCCACACACAGATCCTGCCTATGCTCCTTACGCTGCTACTTGATAGGCTGACCTAGAGTACCCATCCTTGGTGCGCATTAGAAAGCTGTACATTTTATATTTCTTTTTATTGTGTGTACTTTGTTTCACACTATATAATTCTTTTAAATTCCCTGGTCTTGTTCATCCGAAGCATCTCACAAATATATACTGTAAAAGAAGCATGGAAAACAGATACATATTTACAGACCAAGTGCGTACCATAATTTCCCAAATGCAAAACAATTACCAAGGCCATCATGAACTCAAGAGCTTCACAGTGTGAGCTGAAGAAATGCAAAATGTGCTCCTATCTACAGTCTACAATCCTTACACTGATCAGCCATAGCATTACGATGCAAAACTATTGTTAGCATATATTGTATGTATAGCTTCCCCTTGTGCCACTTGGGCAGCTCTGGCCCATCAGGGCATGACTCCACAAGAACTCTGGCAGTGGATCTTTTGGGTGCTGTGGTTTGCGGGTTGTGGCCCTTCATGGATCTGACTTCTTTGTCCAGTGCATCCCATTGGTGTATAATTGGATTAGGATTTAGGGTGTTTGGAGTCCAGGTCTGAAGCCTTGGGCTCTTTGCTTGAGTGTGCCATGCTGTGATGCACTGGGTATTCTGGTGTTTTTTCATCATAATGAACAGCACTGACTTTTTTTTCCCCAGCGATTCGTGCTGCATTGACTTTTCTGTGGGATCGGAACAGATGGACTGGCTTTTGATCCCGCGGGCATGGGTGACCCTTTGGGTGCCCATGACCCTATCACGAGTTTACTGGAATATAATTGATAATCAATGTTTTTTGTCTTGTTAATGTTGTAGCTGGGTGATTATAAAAAGGTCTTGATAATCAGGTAATAAGGTCTGGAAAAGTGACAACCATAAATGAACAGTGACAATAGTTAAGTGCTTAATGGTTACTTAATGGCTACAAACAAGAAAATTATAACTGGCTTTAACTTCTTTCACAAAAGAACCTCATACAGTATCTCTTAAATAGTTCCACGCATTTCGAACAGACGAGACATCTGTTTTATATTTGGAGCAGGGAAAATAAATGTCAACATTCTGTTTTCGTCATTGACTTTTATTTAAACAAGCTGTCGCCACTTCACTAATAGGTCGAGACCAGATCTGCAACATATTTTACTGATGCTGGTGCATCTGTAGCATATGGTACAGTACATATGACAATTTCCATATGGCAAGAAGAACAGGAAACATGTTTACTAAAAAAAATATATATTCATAACTGGAGTCAAAGGACTTGGAACCTGGAACTCCTAACTCTATTAATGACCCCTTGACCAATGCTCCTAAAATTCAACTGATATGCTTTGTTAACCCCAGGTCCCTTCCGAAGTTTGAAAAATTATTCCCTAGGGTGGTAAATAAAATCTAAACAAGTTTAAAAGGTCCTATTTACTATTCCTTTCACAAATTAGCATATACAGTACTGATCAGCCAAAACATTATAATCACGGACAGATGAAGTAAATAATATGGATCACCAACAAACTGGTGGGAGGATTATGGGCACCCAAGGCTTACCCATGCTCATGAGGACCAAAGGTCAGCCTGTCTTCCACAGAAAACCCAATGCAGCACAAACTGCGGAAAAAGCCATGCTGACCATGATAAAAACATACATACAGAACCCATCCAGAAAAGAGATGTTAATCAGGCCTCCAAACTTTCAAGATCTTAATCTGACTCAGTATCCCTGGAATGCATCAGGCACACAAATCCAATTCATGGAGGCCCCAAACCACAACCAGAGCACCCAAAGGATCTGCCGCTAACGCCCTGGCACCAGACACCACAGCACACCAGAAGAGGACTTATGGTGTCATGCCCTGAGGAGCCAGAGCTGTCCCAGTGGCACAAGGGGAACCTATACAACATTATTCTTAATGTTTTGCTTTGTTATGTGATGACTGGTCTCAGAGATTCCCCCAACATGTTAATGCTCCAACTGAAACACTACTTTTCATACCACAAACTCAGTTTATTTTATTCCTCTTCTGAATGTGCCATTTCACTGTCTATGAAATCCTTATGCTCCTTAGCTAAGTATCTTAGGAACTGTTAGTGTCAGAGCGTTCATTTTTGGATCAGTGAAGTGTGAAGTTCATTTTTGGACATAGGTGAAGTGAGTTTGACAATTTTTGTAGGGGTGTGTAAAATTCATGCTTCAAGATAATGCTCTGCCATGCCTTAACAAAGAACAGAAGAGCCAAAGAACCAGGTAAGGAAATAGTCTTATATGAGGTCACATTAGGGGGAAAAAATTTGATTCTATTTTTTTCTCCCACTTGTTTTATTTAGGCGGCATGGTGGTGTAGTTTAGCACGATTCCCGGCCAGGCTCAATTCCTGTCTCTGTTTGCATGGAGTTTGCATGTTCTCCTCATACTTGGTGGGTTTCCTCCAGGTACTCTGGTTTCCTCCCACAGTCCAGAGACCTACAGATTAGGCTAATTGGCGTTCCCAAATTGCCCGTAGTGTGTGTGTGTGTGTGTGTGTGCCCTGCGATGGATTGGCACCCTCTCCAGGGTGTACCCCGCCTCGTACCCTAAGCCTCCTGGGATAGGCTCCAGGCCCACCGTGACCCTGAATATAGGATAAAGTGGTATAGATGACTAGTGAGTGTTTTATTTATTCTTACACTCTGGAGACCAAGCTGAATGTCTAAATAATTACTAAATTATTAAAAAGTGAATTTTGCATAATAGTGCAGCTGTAAAGTGCTCAAAACACAAAATCGCCTTTATTGAACCCAATAAGAATATATATTATACTTTACTATACTATACTAATAGTAACTATATATAGTATACTAAAGTTTCATTGGTTAGTGTTGGTTAAAGAGGAGTTTGACAGGAAAAATGAGATAACTCCATTTTTGTACTTTAATAATAAGATTTTTCAAATGAAGCAAGAAGTATTGCAAACTCATGGAGAATATTTTGTGCATGTTTTCTTTGAGACATATGGGTATAAACAAAAAGCGCAAATGGCAAAATATTATGTCAAAACAATTTTGGTTATACAAGTGTGAATTTTGTGTGATTATGCAAAACATTACAACTCCGCTTCCCAATGTTTTGTCACAATAGACAAATCAGCCTTCAGTTGACTTTTTTGCTTATTATATAATTTAATATCAAGAATAGTAGTGAAAAATATAGCAAACTCATGAATTGTGTTCTTCTAGTAATTCACAGGCAGAGGGGAAAAAGTGTTGCACACAAAACCTTTTTAATTACAAAGATTGTTGAAGCTCATGAAAAACATTTGAAACAATACAAGAAAGGAAATTGAGTTCTTCAATGCATCTTCTTCAGTCTCCTCCATCAGTTTCACAAACTAGTTCTAAAATTGTGTTCATCATGTTCTTTTTCCTAGTAAACCATTCCCACTAATTTGTTGCGATACTATTCACTACAGCGTGCCTGGTCAATCAGAATGGCAGGGCATTTGGCAATCCCAGAACAATAACTTCTCATACTGCACTGTAACTGGACAGATCTCAGGCCAATGTCAGTGATGGCATCAATCCATGACTTCTGGGCTGCATTGGGACATAATTTCCCAGAGCATGAACAGCCCTTCGCAGCACTTCAGCCTCTGACAATACATCAATTACCCGGTTTTCTAATTATGGGTCACTCCATTTAGGATGACATGGTATCCAAAATACACCTTTATGTCAAAAAAAAAAGCTTGCATAATATATTTTTTTATGGAAACTGAATAGAGCTGCCTAGTAGACTTAACAAATTAAAGAAACAGGAGCTGTGTGCACATTGTTCTACTCTTGATCATAATTATATCATTATAAAAGAGCTACAAATGACAGGGTCTGCTACATTCCTGTTTAGATTAGGGTTGCCAGATCACCATTTCTGTTGATTCTCTGTTTTACCACATTCTACAAAGCAGGTCATCAAGAACCACAAACTCTTTTCAGAGATGCTCCTGTCTGTATAAGCCAGTCTTGCTTGGGTTTTCTGGTTACTTGATGAAAACATACTGCAGGGCTAACTGCATTTCCTTCCAGCCATCCCCTCCAAATAATAAACCCCTAAAGACATGTAAAAAGCTCCAGACTAATTGTATTGTGCTTCCTATATCATTAAGAATCGTAGGCATTTCTTGTGCTGAGGAGAACAGCCTTCAATTCTACTGTAATTTCCTTTGGTTTCAGGCAGGATCACTCTGCTAAAAGGTCATACCAGGGAGTGCTACAATTCATTTACTGGAATTTGCTGTGCTGAAAAACACCCATGCTGCAATTAAATCAGCATGACACATAATTATCCAAATCACTAAGAGCTTCATGGTGATTTGGCGTAAAAAAAAAATAAAAATAAAAAACATCTTAGACCGCGGAGTGGACATGCTACTCTGATTAAAACAGTGAATACTAATGCTATAGCAGTAAACTGTAAAGCAGTAAATGTCCAAATATATATCTTGTCAGTGGACTGGCTTTCGTTTCTTAGCGTTAATGCCTTTTAATATGTCTTATATTAAATATACAAGTTGTGTATATAATGCATATATACTGTATAAAATATTAATAACACATAAACACAGATAAAACACGTTACCAATGTTCACACTTCTCTCGGTTTTTATGTGACAGGCATTCTCTTATTATAGTCAAAATAACTTTTTTTTTTTGGCAAATTGAAGTTACATTAAGGTTAAATTAAATAAGCATCTAATTTGGAGCAAAAAAAATTTTTTAAGTACCAAGAACAGAACTAGCAAAGAACATGTACAATTTTCATTTGCACATGAATGAGTGTAAAAAAATACACATTAGAAGCGATTGTGGTTATTAATGGTGATTATATTACAGTACTATAATAAAAAACATATTTAAAAGAAAAATAAGAACAGATAAACAAGAAAGAAACAAGACAGGACTACTATGATTACTTCTAATACTACTGATAAGAATAATCATAATTCCTGGAGATATTGTGAAGTGGCGGAGCACAGATGCATCACTTTTCCTAGGCAAAAGGGTAAAAACTTTTTCCTTAGCCCGGTTGTCATAGCAACGGCTGTCTCTGCAAGGCTGACTCACGCACAGAGAATGTAACCAGATCTCTCGCACCGACTTCAATAAGAAAGTGACCGTGCTGCTCCTTGGCCAAGTATCTTTGGAACAGTTAGTGTTAGAGCATTCATTTTTGGAGCTATCAGGAGACCTGGGTGAAGGTTTTGACATAAGTTTTGTGTGTGTGTATGTGTGTTACTGGGTTGGGGGTGTTGAGAGTGGTGCAAAATTCAGAATTTAAAGATTCAGTGAGAGAGAAAAGGAGGGAGTTTTTTGCTGCTTCACAATGCCTACACTCTAGAATCCTATTGATTTGGAATGAAACTTTTTTTTAGCATGTTTGGGACTGGTGTTTAAATAGTTCGTTAGTTTTCATTGACCTGATCTTTTCCAAAGTAGTTGAGATTTTTGTGTTTTTCAGCGTAATGCGTCTTTCATTTTCATTGCAGTGCAGGTCCCAACTCGAAAACAGAGCATTTTTTTCAGCCAGTATCACTCCTAAACGGGCTAAACGTTTTCATGTAAGGTTTGTGGGGGTGCGTGCAAAATTGAGGGAGATATTAGTAGAAAAAATTTCATTTTGGGAAAACCTTAGGTCTAATTCCTTAGAATAGTAATAGCAAGCAATTCCCATCCCTCCTCCCCCGAATGCTACTACTACTACTAATAAAAGGCCACCCTTTATTAAAAGTTAACCAATAATCTTGATTATAATCCATAATCAATAGTTAGGGTCAGTATGAGGGCAACTTAAAACTGATTTGCTTAATGCACTGGGAAAAAAGTGGGAATTTAAGAAAGAATAAACATGGGAGGTGAAGATTTAGAATTAGAAAAACCACATCCCGTCCTTTTTGTTTTTCTGTCTTTCTGACAGCACTGTCCAGCAAAGAACTCTACCGCCGCATGTTAGCAGATTCCAGCATACAGTACAGACGTCTGTGCCCATCAGTCCTCTAGTACATTTTTTAAACCATCACTCTTGTGACCCTTTAATAGCAAAAGAAGTTTTATCTATTCACTAAAGCCAACCACATAAGATGAAAAAGAGGAACATGAGCAGACCTACCTTTCCTGGCACGGGAGAAGAGTTTAATACTGACGGGAGAAGCAGAAGAGGACGTAGACAGGGAAGCACATGAGGACTCTTTGGAGGATGAGCGAAAGATACCAGAAAAGCTGAGGCGGCGGGGTGATTTAGGTGGCGAGTCCTGATGTAGGGGGTAGGGGAAAATGGTTCGTGGTGACCCCGGGCTCGTTTTGGACCTCGCTGGAGCTGACATGGGGCTCGAAGGCCGGCTAAAGGGACTCCTGCTGAAAAATCCTTTGGTTGGGCTAGCGGAGCGGCAGCTGATCTCCCCCTGCAGGTAAAACCCAACATACAGAAGTGACTCCCAAAGAACTACACATTTTCATTTCGTGAAGTAGAAATACTGTTCCTGGAAGGCTCCAGAGTTTGCTCAAGAACATGGAATCATGGGATAAATAACTATAAAAGGTTCATTAGTCTGGTGAGACCAAAATTGAACATTCAGGCTTTTTCATGAAGCAAGCTTTGGACAAAGAATCCAAGCATGGTGGTGGTTCTCTGACCTGGTTCTCACTGAGTTTTTTTTTCTATTCAGTGCTGAATTGAGGCCAGGTGTTTCCCTGGACACATTTTTCAGAACTTTATAATTGTTTATTTCAACATCTTATCGACCTTTATGATGCTGTTTAGGTATGTTCTCCAACTAACTATGGAGCCTTTCAGAAACAGGTTCATGTACCGAGAAGACCTTCATGACATCCGATGTTGACCATTTTTGCGGTATCTAACTGCAATATGCTGAGGCATTTTTAAAGACATAACAGCATGACATAATTTCAGTTCCAGGAAAAGGTCTGCCGCTGGGTGAAATAGGAAGAGAAGCAACACAAATGTAAAACCCTACTGAGAGAAGAATGGAGTTGATGGGTTAAAAGTATGTATACCCCTTCCCTGTGAAGGCTTGAGTGCTAATTGTCAAATTTCTTTCTACATTGGAAAACAAGGCTGAAGGTATTTAAAATATGCAATAATCTCCTTTGCACAGTTGATATTGAGTTGTGTCTGCTACTCTATCAAACCTTCAGAACGGCTCTAATTCTGAGGTGCTGTTAGTGATTTGTAAGTTTTGGTCTTGCTTTTAAATGAGAGCAGTTTCATCATAGTGTTTGATGGGTTTTGCAAATGCACTTGACAATACAGTACTGTTCTTGCAAGAACTTTTCCAGAACTGCTGACCTTCATATCTTAAAATAAAAATGGACTGTTTTTGTAGTTGTTACTTAATTAGCGAACACCATATGTGTTTTGAAAAATCCAGTATTGTTCTATATGGAATAAAATCAGTGTCAAAAATAATCGTGCGTAAAAAAAATGATGTGTGTGTAATTCTGTGTTTTGTCCGACTTGGATTCCAAAATCTATGGCCACGACAGTTTGTTACAGTACAACTCTGAAATATACGACTCTGACCATTTACAGACACAAAACCCGTTTTTACCACACGATTACACGGACGAATTGTGAAATTACGCCCATGAATGTAGTGCGTTACACCACTGTCAAAAATATGTCATCAAGGCTACATGCACAGGCATTACTATCCGAGGGAAGAGGAGTCGTTTCGGCGCATGCGCCCCGCCACTGTTTTCCCGTTGTACTGTAACAAGCACACAATGTCGTATCTGTAAACTGTCGCGGCTGTAGAGTTTGGAATCCAATTCGACCAAAACACAGAATTACAGACAAATCTTTTTTTTTTTTTTTTTTTTTTTTACGCACAATTATTTTTGACAGTGATTTTATTCCATAGTTCTAGAGATGACCTGATTCAAATCCAAACTTGTGTGTCTGTACATTCTGTACATGGATGCCCATGCCATGCAGCTGGTAAATTGTCAACCAGTGTCAAATTTATTCCTGACGTTAAGCATTTCTTTTTTCCTTTTATATTCTTGGTAGCTTTTGAAACTCACAGAGTGGGATGCTAACTAATATGTCTGATGTAACCTAATCAAATTTAGCTAACGTTCATCATGCAACATCATTATTGAATTTATTGTATTTAATTTAAAGGAAAAAAAGAAATGATTCCGGGACCCCCTGCGGATTTTTTGGACATGGCTTTGAGAAGCACTGCTTTGTAGCACATGACCAACAGAAGGCACTGATTTACTGACCACCAAGCGAGCACTGGAAATGAACCATTTAAATATAGTGCTTTTCAAGAGATAAACATGAAAAAATTCTGAATTTTCTGAATTGCTACTGAATTCTTGTTGACACTGAGTGTTCTTTAAGCTTAAACGGTTTATAACTGAGCTGTGCTTGAATGTTTAGCAAGGAAAGGCTCAGGGATGTGCAACTCAAGAGTCGATAAATATGCATTTCTTTTTGTTTCCACTCCTGCACGAAAGTCACAGTTTCTTACAACAAAATGCACTTTGAGAATTTGACATTGAACAGCTCTGCCTCCGCTCTGTGATCATTGTGCCAGATGAACCTAATAAAAACCATCAAAGGGGAAATAAAATACACTACACTTAACCAAAATGATTAAATAAACCAGTTCTTATTAATTAAACATGGGCTTCGTGGTAGAATTCATTCTACTGTAATTGTGTTTGTCCTTTAGTAGTCATGTTCATATGGAGACAAAAAAAAAGATTATTTTTTTCAGTTCCTATTAAATGCCTCTTTTTTTTTCTTTTCTTTTTTTTGTTAGTTTGTTTTGCTGGAACATTTTAATCGGTGTGTTTTTCACCCGCAGCAGTGTTTAGTATTTCCAGTCCTGTTCATCTATGTAAACAGTCAAAAGCAGCTACTCAAAACTGTTTAGACATGCAAAAACACAGGGTCACCTTGTGTTGCTCAGGGCCTTTTGCTGGAAAGGCTGAACAACATGTGTTTAAATGAGTTATAATGAGTTAAATGACTTAAAGAACAACTACATAATCCTGGAAGCACTAATCAGGTTTATTTACGATGATCTTGAGTAAAGATTGGAATTCACGAATAAAAAATAAGAAATAACACATATGGTGTTAGTTATTAAGAAAGAACAACAACAACAACAATAACTGACAGTTATTATTTTAAGACATGCATTTGCAAAAGCCATCAAGCACCATGATGAAACTGAAGACCATCCCAGGAAGACTAAACTTAATCTTACCACTGCTGCAGAGAAGTTCATTTAGAGTTACAGTCTCAGAAATCACTCATTTACAGCACCTCAGATTACAGCCATTATGAAGGCTTTACAGAGCATAAGTAGTGAATAAATATTTTGCATGAATATTATAATTGGTTTTGGCAATGAAAGCATTAAAAGAAATCAGGAAAGACCATGGAATTATCAATACACAATATATATATATATTATACAGTATATACACAGTGTGTTTATATAAGCACGTGTACAGTGGAACCTCAGATTGCAAGTAACCAAAAAATGTTTTAATAAACGAGCAAGTCTTGGTTTACGAGTACCGAGTATCATGTAGCACGCATTCACGCTTCTTGTTTTGACGCCGAGCGTCACGTGATTACACTTGCGCCAATGGATTTTTTCTCGTGCGCGCTGTGGAATTGTGGGTAATTGTCTCAGTCTTAGTGCGCATCTCTCACTGGTATAATCAACATCCATGCATGCGTGTACTGTTTACTATAACACTGTGACCACGCCTGTGCGTGTAAAACATATTTTATTTTGTTTGTATGCGTGTGTGTACAGCGCGGATTATTATAACACACGTGTGTGCGTGTGTAAAGCAAAAGCAAGGCTCATTAGAGAGGTTAAAGATCCATCTTTCTGTGTGTGTCAGCATACACTTTTTTGTGTCCATGTGCGCGCACGTCATTGGACACCGTGCCCCTTCACTCACACACTCCTCCTCCTCTCGCCTTCACACACACACACACACACACACACACACACACACACACTCTCTCTCACAGAAACACTGCTCTGTCGTGATTCTTTTCAAAGGTAAAGTGCAGGTTAATTTGTTTTACCTTTACTTTACCGAAACGAATTATGCTCGCAATCCAAGGTTTCACTGTATATACTGTATATATCTCAACCTGATAGAACTCCTTTTGGATGAATTAGAGCGAACACTGTGAGCCAGGCCTTCTCTCTCACACACACACACACTCACACACTCACACACACACTCACACACACACTCACACACACACTCACACACACACTCACACACACACCACACACACACACACACACACACACACACACTCAGAGGAAAGCACCATCCCTTTCCACTTGCATGACGTCAAAGCCACCAAACAAACACAAATCAAACCATATGCTTCTATTAGACACAAGTATTTAGGACACACTGTTGATTTTCATGTTCATATCCACAGACTGAAGAAAGGTACTGTATACTGTATACATTGGGTTGCCAATTATATATATTGTAAACTTTACAGTAGAAAATAATGGTAAAAAAATGTATAATAAAATAATAAAAATAAAATAAGAACAACCGGTCATTAAAAAAAATACATATTCTAATAAATAACCTAAAGTTATAAACCTCAAGCAAACTGGCATGCTTGTGCAAGCATACTAAATTACACGTTATGTAAGACATGACAATCCTTTACCATAGTGTATAGATTACAGACTAGCTGTGCACATCTAATCCCAAAACACACAGTGGAAATAAAGAGCGTGTTCTTCACTTACATTTCAAGACCGTAGACGCTTGATTGCAAACAAAGTTATTAAAAACAACCTTTCCTTAACATCCATTAGTGTGATAATCAAAACATCAGAATCAGGGCACGTCCCTGGGAAGCTTAATGCCAAGCTGTGAGCGCACAGAAAAAAAAAACAACACATTCTCAGAACACTGTGAGCTTCTCGCTTATAACACATACACAGCTCCGGGCACCTCACAGGAACATCCTCACATCAAGGTGATGAATATGACTAAGTGTATTCACCCAGCATATTTAAATCTGACAGTTTATTTCCTCCGGGGACCATTAGAATAGGACTAGTATTGCATAATGCCTATTTAATCATTAAAAATTATTGAATTATATACAGTATTGTCATCTCACTGAAAGCAACACACGATGGTTTATCACAGATTATGTTGGATTTCGGTGACATTACCTTATGTGTACTATCCTTGTCATTGTGCTCATCATCTCCCTCCAAGAAGGGCATAGCAAACAAGCTCAGGTCCTGCAAAAGGAAGGAGAAATTGTCTTATCATCAGGAACCAGCTCGATACAGCAGATCATTAGCGTCACTAAGGGCTTTTAAACAATTAATTTAAAAACAAAGAAAGAAAAAAGAAGAGCAGTGGTAACATCAAAAGTAAAGTGTCACTACAGTGTACTTGTAGGTACACTGTACCTACAGTACCCTTCAAGGTCGAAGCTGATTCGGTCTCTTTAAAGGTATCAAGTACACTTTTCCTGAGAGTGTATCTGAATCTCATCAATGTAAATGAGAGAGCAAATGATTATAAGAGTATTACCTCTTACACAATTCATATGAACCCAGTGCACACAGATAAACCCTATCAGAGTTGCTTTCATTACATTTGTCTCTAAAAATCTTATATAAAGTACCCTAATTATCTGAAAAATCAACATAATAGTTGTAAGTCAAATATGCATTAAAAAAAGAAAAACTATGGTAATACAATAACTGTTTTTAAGTTTCAGATTTTAAACATGGTGGTCAAATGAAGTAGTACTGAATTTGTGCATACTGGTTCAGTAGCCCCTAGGGACTAATTCAGTACTAAATGCCTCCGGAAGGCCCAGGTTTGATTCCCACCCAATGCCCAAACCGTGCCGGTCCCAAGCCCGGATAAAATGGGAGAGTTGCATCAGAAAGGGCATCCGGCATAAAACCTGTGCCAAAGTTGTGTGTGGATCGGATGTTCCACTGTGGCGACCCCTCGACTGAAGCAGCTGAAAGATTAACAACAACTACTGTAGGTACAGTATTCCGATTTCCGGTATTGTCATAATCTCATATACCATAATCTCCAGTATTTTTTTCCAGTGTAGAAAATGTATATCATATCATTAATATAAATGCACTGCAAACCCAAAAAACTTAAAAGTTAACAAAAGTTAAAGCACATGGACAAATGCCTAAAACAAACAGTTCAGTTACCTCTTGGGAACATTGATTGATGTCTTATTGATTGGTACCGCCTGGTCTGGGCAACCATTTGCTCAATTAGAGCTCATCACTCCCCCTGTGATCCTGGAGCACTTCCGATGAAGCAAATTTCCTTTGCAGCATTTTTCCTTTTGCATGCGCTTCGACTTTTGTATGCGTTTTTGGATTTGCAGCATGTTCCTCTAAAGTCTCTAAAGTGTGCTTTCACTCCATACCTGCACCTTTGCACCCCTGGTGCACAGCAATAAAGGTATGTCTGAATTATCCACACTGCTGAACTTGGCCCATTTTTCTTATGCAATATCGGCTCAAATGAGGAGTGATATAAAAGACAACATCAAAAAGCTGCATTTCAATTGCAATCACAAATATGCAATGCAGCAGGACATTTCTGGCCATACAGATGGAGGACCCAGTGGGAACATAATATCTGTAAAATTGCCAAACTGCTGATCCAGAAATAAACAGTATGGACCACTATCCACTCGACTACCCAGCTCAATATCAAATCACTGGAACACATTATTTATTTATTTAATTTAAACTGAAACTTGTAAATTCTAACAGCTACAGCGTCACACTGTATACCAGTACTAAAAAAAACATACCATGGTACTACCATTTAGAAAAGAGTACTATACCAGCATTTTGAAATAATCTATTGTTATGTGAATGTCTATTTGGATAATTATAATCGTTTTTTACCACAATGTCAACAGCTAAGATAAAAAAACAAAAAAAAAACAACTAAGACTAAGTGGAAGCGTGAGAGCATTTCTAATTTGTTTTGTTCAGAGACTAGACTTGAAGAGATGCTCACCTCAAAATGTGACCCGCAGTGAAATATTGAGATATTTTGGTGATGCTTTTGTGTACACTGACTCCAAAATAAAATATATAAAAATATATAAAATATATACTGTATATATATATAAAATTCCTTACTTTAAAAAAGATAGAGAACCAAGTACAGTACAACAATGTTATATATTTTAGATTTTCCCCATTAAAGCCCTCTAAACCTGTTAATTTAAAAACCAGATTCCAGCCGAGAGTAAGGGAGCGATTAAAAGCTGCACAAAAACTGTGTAAGATTTTGCAGAGATGAAAGTCATCGTTATTTTAGGAAATCTAGCATATTACAATGTTCAGATACAGTATGGATACAAAATTAAACTTTTCCTATCGCATATACAGTACAGTACAATACTGTGCAGAAGTCTCGAGCCACGCCTCATTTCTTCATATTAAATGAAATGATGTCTGGTCATCTTTATACTGCTGAGAATGAATGAATTCATTTCATTTAATTTCTATGCCTATTCAATTCGTGAAAACATTGAGAACCAATGCAACATCAGAGATATGGATGTGTGACATGGATCTTTTTCCCAGTATACAACACACACTTTATTGTGTAAACCAATGAATCTGTAAGGTTTATGAAATTAGCCAATCATGTGACAGCAGAAGAGTCTAGACGCAGGTCTAGTGTCAATCCATGTCAAATATTAGAATGTAAAAAAGGTGATTGATTACTTTGACTGTTGGTGGGGCTGGTTTAAGTAGAGTATACCTGGGCGGGCCCACTCACGCAACTGCTCCAGCACCTGTTTATTCTGCTACCGTGAGAGTGGTGTCCTGAGAGCCAGTAAATGCCGTAGTAAAAACTGCGTATTTGGATTTTCTGATTTCATTTAGAACCAAAGCTTATTCATTTTAAAATGTGCACATTTTACTACTACTGGAATATGTGAATGACACTGCATAAATGTTGCACAAAAAAAAAAAAAAATAATAATAATAATTCACACAAAAAACTACCATAAAAACAAGCGATCTTATGAATCTGTGCCATTTCTATGCGATCCATTTTATTTTATTTTTCTTGCTCAGTCATGTTTGTATAGCTGGTTAAAATTCAATAAAACTCAGTCTGTCATATTGCCTAGGTTGTTCTAAAAAATATACGTCAGTCTATATTGCACAATCCTGAGTCCTTCATACTCACTCACTCACTCATACCACTTTATTCTGTATACGGGGTCGTTGGGGGCCTGGAGTATAACCTAGGAGACTTAGGGCACACATTCACACACTCACATGCTCTTTCACACACTATGGGCAATTTGAGAACGCCAGAACGCCGGAGGAAGCCCACCAAGCATGGGGAGAACATGCAAACTCCATGCATGAAACTGATGGCCTACAGAGTTACTAGTCAATTCTGCTAAAACTGTGGAGTTGGTAAGAGTTTCGGGACTACTCGTACAATCTGCAATAAATGGATTGTGATTTTAAGAGACTGAAGTAAGAGTCAAGTGTTTAGAGCTGCAGGTAGCACAGCGAGACAATGAACAATTCCCCAACAAACCACAACTCTATCCTATACCGAAACAGGTCAAGATGCCAGAAGCAAAACCTAAAACTATTTGCGCATTCAGTTCAGTACTCACCAACAAATCATCCTGTGAATCAGCTTCCATTGTGCTTCCAAAAGGACTTTATTAAACGCAGCAAATCAATCACCTGCCCATCACTGCTACCACCCACACACTGCTGTAAGACAGCTAAATATACAATATCATTTCATTTTAATGCACATTATTTTTGTCTTAACCCTGGTAACAACAACAGGATTGATTAAAGATGCATGAAATAGTTGCAAATGGTGCTTATATATTTTTTTTCTCAATCACAAATAATTAAAATGATTAGCTATATTATGTGCAGATATCTATTATTCCTCCCTGCACATACCTCTTAGAATGGAAATCCCTTCCAGTATTTCAACAAGTGTCCATGGCAACAAGCAGGACCTACTGTACGCTGAGAGTTTCTACATGTTCTACACCACTAAAACCCAACTGACCTGTTCAAAGTCTGTTACGGCTCACAAAGTCAAAGAGACCGTTGATCTAATTCTTTCAGAGCTGATAACATGGGCCAGAGAAGATAGAAAGTAAATCTGTCGAAGGGTTTATTGACAGGAGCCACAGAACGACCAGCCGAATCAATAAAGCCCCCTCCGGACTTCCTTACCTATAATCAAATAAAGATGATGGTGAAAAAAAGATATGCATGCGGCTCCAGTGTCACAATCTGCTCTCCATCTTTTCAGCTTTAGCACCACGGCAATAAGGCAGTCTCCTAATGAAGAAAGCCTCCTACAGTAAAGTGTTGAGTGTGAAGAGAAGCTATACGCACAGCCAGAGCAGACTGCAATAGTAAGTCTCTGTAATGAGATATGTGACAAAACTGCTGCCTCAAGCACTTGCAAATCCTATTTGATCTACTCGTGGTCACTCTTACTATGCAAGGCCAGACAAGCCTGACTGTCAAGACCGCACCTCCGCTCATGAATGGTGGCCATGACTGAATGCAGAATTTGTGGTTGTTTATGAGACAGGAAGGGCGTAAAACCTGTGCCAAGCTTGTATGTGCGGACCAAGTGTCCGCTGTGGCGACCCCTTGCCAGAACAACAGAGGTTCTGAGGAGAGCAAAACTGAGGATAGAGAGACAGAGGTAGTTAATAAGTGTATGTAATCTTTAGAAATCCCATTATGGTCTTTAGCCCTATTCGCACGGGATTAGTATTAACTGAAGACCTCGTGTGATTAGTAATAATTGCAGAGGTTGTCTGTGATCCTAATCCCATGTGAATCGGCCAATGTATGTAACTGGTAAAGTAAAAATCCGCCTATATTACTATATTTCACAAAACACATAGGTCCTTTTCGTAATATTATTCCTGTGCTAATTAGCATGTCTCTAATTTGACCACGATCTTTCAGCGTCTTGTATCATTTTTTCCAAGGTTTTTGTTTCCTGTGTGCCTTTTTATCCATCATCCGCGAGGCATGGTGGCTGCATTGGACCGCTTTGAAAGTATTTTGGGTGCTGGGTCATATCGCTATACACCATACAACAATACAATGTGCAGAAAGGGAAAGCTGAATACCATCAGAAAAACGAGAGCAGCTGTTATGCAAAGCGTTGACATCCTATCCGGGAGATAAATCAGCAAACTCCAGTAAAATCGCAGGCTTCGCTTATCCTGTGCGAATATGCCACATGAAATTCAGACGTGGGGCGCGTCATTTCTAAATCACACAAGGACCCCAGATAATACTAATCCTATGCGACATTGAACATAACTAGAAATTAATTAGTACGCTGAATAAAAAAAATGCTCATGTTTTTGTTTTTGTAACTGCTCTAGCAAGGTCCCCTATGATGTCAGCATGGCACACAGCCGCTGACTTCTCATGGGACTTCTCAGAATCCCTAATCATTTCACAAATACTTCACTATAAACTTATTAATTCTACTTCGGTGTGGAGTTTTAACTTCTACTCGCTCGATTTCTGACATAAAACGACCACTTATACGCTTTCCCTCTATGAACTCCACCTCCGCTTTATCCACCAGTTGGCATATTGACAATAATATGACATGTTGACATAATTATTATTCCGAAGTCATCCAGTTATTATTACCATGATGGTTATGATTGTTGTTGTTTTTTTTGTCTCCTTGTTGTTATAACTACCAGAAAAAAAATAATGGCTCACTATTAAATAACCCATCGCTACTGTTAGCTCAACTGAACATCCTGTTGATGCTAAACCTTCATAAAACACACACATTGTTTACGAAAAAACAGGACTAGGTTATCTAACAACACGGACCTCATGACCTCCCGCTACTGAATCAACATTTCCCCAAACCACATAGTCACCACCGAGACACAGCAGGGTGGGGGGGGGGGGGGGGGGGGGGGTTGTTATGACAAAGCACATGCTTACGATGTTTATTCAGCTCTTTTAATATAAAGTGTAAATAACACAATGACGCCCAGATTCAGTTGCTGAACCGCTGCCGATGGAACCGACAAAGACTCAGAGCCAAAGACTCGGGAACTAGTTGGCTGAACGCCAAGAGGAATGATTGCGTTGATCAAACAGAGGGGAGAGTGTTTAGGCTTTAACTGGTGCTCTCTGCCGAGGCCCTCCCCGCTAGAGGATCTGACGCCGAGACATCAGTGCCATCCCCAGATTGGAACAGTCATGACCGACTCCAATCAGAAGATCTCACAAAACTCTACAATATTCTTGTTTTTTGTTTTAAGGATTTAACACTTTTAAAATTATCATACGGAAATCTAAAAAGATCATCCTTTTTATTGAGAGTTTTGGCTTCATTTTATTTTTCCGTTCTGATAGAAATCATTCTGATTAGAAATTCCACCAGACCTGTGTACAATGTTAGATAAGAGATTTTGTTTACATGCACAAAAACATTACATCAGAATATAACCTTTCGGCATGTGCAAAGTGTCCACTAAACTGTGTTTAATCTGTCAGAAATATAACAGAGGAATTGTTTACCTCCACCTTTACAGGTACTGTACGTTATGCTTCCAAGAATTCAATGATTGCTTAAACACATATGAAACGGTAATTTTTCAGCCAGTCAGCGGCCCTTCCTCAGCCGGAGACCCAGTGGATGAAAGTAAACACATGTGGGAGAGAGTTCTTCTCACTGATTTCAACAGAAGCAAAATTTCCATCCTGGAAATTCGTCAAGTCACCTAAAATTACCCCCATGTGAGGTGAACATGCTCAAAAAGAACCTATTTATCCCAACAGGAGAGAAATGATCTGCTCAAGTGTTAAGTTGGCTAATATTTAATTATTAAACAGATTATCAGAGGTTTTTACAGAGGTATATACTATATATGTGAGGTTTTATCCCTAAAGGGCCTAGACAAATACACAAACACACACTCATGCTCATTCACACTCCAACCAATTTGGGAACGCCAAATAACCTGGTTAAAAGTGATGTTCAGGTGAGGCTCATCAGTACCCGGGGTGTCTAGAGTGGGTAATTTGGGATACGTAGTTCTCAGCAGGTTTATTCGTAGGTGTTTGTTTAGATGTATTCCGATCACCGAACCTACAATAATGAGAAAGTAGAAGTTGTGAAAGTGTAACATTTTTTACACAGTTACTTCTCTCTTCACAACTTCATATTTTGCAACCTGTAGAGTTCTTGCATTTATACACACACACATCTGCAAACATGTGCACATGTATGACGTACACACAAAATTACATGCACACATAACTAAGTAGCCTTGAAAATGGGTAGTAGGTCTATATCTACATTGGATTTTTTATCCAAGTACGTATTTAGTAGATCCACCACATAGAGCAATTCATTACACAAATTCCCTCATATGCTAAATATATATTGTGAATATTAATAAAAATGACAACGACTTGTTAATCTACAAGTTAAAGGTCCTGTTCTGTAATCTGACCTTGTACATAGTTTGTAAATAGATTCGCTGATCTACTCCTCCTGATATTATCTGAGCACTAAAGGCACTAAAACCTTACCGCAATCTGACAAAACAGACACGATAAGACAGAGTAAGCAAGCTTGTGTCCATCACTTGCACTATGTTCTTAGTTTGTCGGAATGTTTTCTTCTTGCCATTAAAGATAATTAAATTTCCCACCAGCATGCAATGAGATAATGAGGTTAATTTCTACAACCGAACACTGGGCCTTGAGGGCCAGTCAATGAGGTACAAGAGCAGAGTGAAGAACACTGATTTCCATTCAGCTATACATTCCTTTAAGCACTCCAATTCATCCATCATACTTACTCCGCAACCCAACCAACAAACCAAAGTCCGATCCACCTACCCATCCATCCATCTATTTATCCTGCTTCCATTCCATCTACTATCCATCCATCATACTTACTCAGCAACTCAACCAAAAAACTAAAGTCCCATCCACCTACCCATCCATCTATTTGTCCTCCTTCCATTCCACCCATCCACCCTTCATCTATCCATTTCACCAAGCAAAGACCCATCCAGTTACTCATCTAACCAACAATCCATCTATCCATTCTAGTTCCATCCATCCACCCACCAAACTATCCATCTATCCCTCCAATCCACCCATCCACCCACGTACCCATCCATCGATTTATTCATCGATTCTACCTACCACCCATCCACCCATCATCCATACATTCCACCAACCAAATTGCCAGCCATTTTCCCATCTGAACACCTATTTTACGAGCCACCCACTAATCTATCCTCAATAATTCATCCATCCATTCATTCCACCAACCAAATCAACCACCCATCTGTCCATTCAATATATCAGTCCATCCATCCTTCATCTATTTATTCCCCCAACCCAGACAGCTGCCCAACTAATAACAACTATCTATTCATCTATTAACAATCATCTATTCATTCATCCATCCAGCAACATATTCATCAATTCATCCACCCATTGATTTAGAAACAATTCGTTTTTTAATGGCAATAGTGGAATCTCAGTTTACATGTCCCCTGCATGGATGGAAGCTATGATGAAATGGCCTCAGATTTGGCAATAATGCATAAACAGCATTACTTTATACAGCATCTCAAACAATATCAGTGAGCTTCTGGCATCGTTATGCTGATGGGATACTGATTTTATTATTGTTCCTCTGTTAACTACTTTAAATTATACTAACTAGCTTATTAGATTTTGCATCATTTTCTCTCTGTAAACATGACTGCATAGATAATCATATTTCCATGGTCCAAGAAGATGATAACAGCTCAATAGCAAAGATCACTGCTAGGAACTGATTTACCAGAATTTTATACCAGTATTTTATAAACCATTATTAAAGCTTTCCTACTTTTTTTTCTATAATCAAGTTTAATATTAATTCTTTTGCTACTGTAGGTGTGGAACTGGTTCTGCCAAAGGCCAGTCCTGTAATATATTGATGATGATGATGATGATGATCATTATTATTATTTTAATTATTATTATTATTATAAGCAACATGACACTTCAAATGCCATCTAATCCATCTATCTATCAGTCAAGTGAAGCGACGAATACGAGATTCATATTTGGAGTGCTTTTCACCCTAAGCACGATTGCTCCTCCCTTCAGACTCCACCACGGGCCAGCCTTCACCTTAGTAATGTTGTCCTGTACCCCAGTACACTTGTGGGAATTTGTGGCTCAGTAGTAGGTTTCTCACTGGCCAAGGGTTCAATTCCCACCCAATGCCCAAACTCCAGCCACTGGGTTCAGTGCCAGTCCCAAGCATGGATAAAATGGGAGGGCTGAGTCAGGAAGGGCGTCCGGTGTAAAACCTGTGCTAAAGTTAGTTAGAATGTTAACAAATTAATTTTTTTCTTATAATCAATATAAAAAAAATATTTCCTATTGTAAACTATTTAGATTTTGTTTAATGTGAAAGAAAAAATCTGAACTCAATCTTTAAATGCAGTTCCTGACGCCCACATGCAACCATTCCCTGCAAATGAAGTGTGCCATCAACTCACTTCTCCAATCTTTCAGCAGAATTTCTAGATAGTGGCTGGGGTTTGGGCACTGGCTGGGAATCGAACTTGGGCAGGCGAGAAACCTTCCACTGTGCCACAGTAGACGCCGTATGAAAGGATAATGGGAATAAGTACAATGGTATTTATTCTGGTACAATGATCGCTAGGGCGACACGGTGATGTAGTGGTTAGCACTGTCGCCTTGCACCGCCAGGGTCCGGGTTCGATCCCCGGCCAGGCTCGATTCCCGTCTCTGTGTGCATGGAGTTTGCATGTTCTCCCCGTGCTTGGTGGGTTTCCTCCGGGTACTCCGGTTTCCTCCCACAGTCCAAAGACATGTAGGTTAGGCTAATTGGCGTTCCCAAATTACCCGTAGTGTGTGAATGAGTGAGTGTATGTGTGTGTCTGTGCCCTGCGATGGATTGGCACCCTGTCCAGGGTGTACCCTGCCATGTGCCCCAAGTCTCCTGGGATAGGCTCCAGGCCCCCCGTGACCCTGAATACAGGATTAAGCGGTATAGATGATGAGTGAGTGAGTGAGTGAGTGATCGCTAGTTGAACTACTGAGGTTCTAAGATGGATGGATATTTATTTCGTTATTATAGACCTAGATTATTATGAAAGTCAGGATAATACAGGCTTAAATCGTTTATGGAAAAACTAAAAAAAAAAAAAAAAAAACTGTTTCGTTTTGTAAAGGGAAGTTAACTGAACCAAAGACACAGGCACAGGTCCATGCCCTGTCCTGTACATTTAAGCGTTTACTCAGCTCTCAGAAGACCTTATTTAACTAACAAGCTCATTTCCAATTAAGCGGGCGTGAACGAAAAAGAGTAAACACGACAATGTGTCTTAAATAAAACACACACACTGATGTGATCAGGACCTTCCATCATGTCGATATGTAGATGAGCAATGGGCGTGGCTACATGACGCGGGGTAATGGGCGTGGTCGGTTCCTGGCAATAGTAACCACAGTGGAGCTGCTAGAGTGTGATTGAGTTAGAGTTGAACAAATGGCCATCCGCATTCTCGCCCTCTGCAGCAGCAGGTTGTGAGAGTGACAAGAAAGCTGATTAGATGTGAATTTGTTCATAAACGGAACAGAGATGAGTGTGATTGAGTATAAAACCGTGACGTCCTGCTGTTTCTAATGCAGCTCGTGGTTCTCACAGTGTTGTGATGAAGTTCATGCATCATGCCATGCCCATGTCTCCACATCTCCACATCCAACGCCCCATATGCAGCACTGAGTAAATAACTGGACATGTAACAGGACAACTTACCGGCATGTTCAAGCGAAGCGTTGTCCTTTTTCTTGTCCATTTCTTCCTGCTATCCGTCTTCTTTGAATCCATCGCAGAGCTCCCCATCTTCCCTGCGGATAATCTCCACTTACAATAAGACTGATCAAAGCAGGACTCTTTGTTAGTTTGTTTGTTTGCTTACTCGATAGAGATTTTTATTTCCCCTTCTTTTTAAACACAAACACGAGCAGATCAATAATTTGATCAGTGATTATCAGGAAAGCAGATCCGCTTGTCAGTCTTGTAGAAACAACTCCAAGAAGGAAAAAGAAATGCGTTTTCTCTCTCTCTCTCTCTCTATTGCAGTCGATCTGCTTGTAAAACCCTACATGTTGTTCATGACAGAAAAAAAAAAATCCAAGGTCAAGTGTTGTAGATGAATCTGCAGCCTACTCCAAGCCCTACACACTTATATGAAAAACAAACGCGCGGCATCCGAGTCCTGAGTGAACCAAGCGGAGGATTTAAAAGCCACCGAGATCCTATGGAAGGCCACCGGGGTCAAAACATCAACACCTAAGCAAACCACTATTGTGCATCTTCATCTTTGGTAACCATGATGTTGATTGAGGCTGGGAAGCCTGTTCTGGCAACATTGGGCGTATACAGGATGCCAGTGCATCAGAAACGCATACACACAACGCATTTGCACTCTCACTCAGTGATGCCAACTACAGTGGTGCCTCGGCATACAAATTTAATCCGTTCCGGAGGCAAGTTCTTAAGGCGAAAAAAAAAAATGTGTATTGCGAAACGCATTTTCCCATAGGAAATAATGCAGACGCAGATAATCCGTTACAGCCACCCCAAAAATATTACCAATATTGCCAATTTCCAAGACTATAATTATATTTCTACATATAAAAACAATCAAAACAATAAGGAAAGACATGTAAATTAAGTAAAATATGAAATAAATAGACATTAAACCTTCTTTAACCTTCATTTATGATTCCTCTTGGCGCTGGCTGCTTTAAAAACAAAACTGAAAGTGGCTCCCTCCTCTTCTTGCTGCGCTCCTTGCAAACATTCTTGGGACACATGGTGCTATGTATTTATAATTTTTGCAAAAATGCGGAAAAAAAAAAAAAAACCTAAACAAAAAAAGAATTGTAAACTTGCTTTGCTTGGCTTTCCACTGATACAAACAAGGTTTGATCTGCTACTGGAAGTATACATAACAAGATGAGTAGCGTGTACAACCGGAAGTACACACGACTTGTATTCCGAGAATGCTTTTTAAAATTTTAGTTCTTAAGGTGAAAATTCACAAGATGGGGTGTTCATATGCTGAGGTACCACTGTAGTTTCGATGACAAATAGCTAAACCCTGCTAGAAAAGTTGATAAATTATACCAAAAGACATCACAAACTAATTTGCATATACATTATGCTATATTTGCATAGCAACTAGCAGCAGACAAAGAAGGTGGTGTGTGTGTGAGCAGGAACCAACATTAAGGAATGGTGCCCAAAACCAGGGGGGCCGGAACCTGGCGCCAGTGAACAAACTGCAAAAGTAATATGTTCAGTTCAGCAGTAATGTTGTCATAAATCTCCTAAGTAAAATATACATGTAATGGTTAGCACCATGCGTGGAGTTTGTATGTTCTCCATCTGCTTAGCGGCTTTTCTTGGGGTACTCTGGTTTCTTCCCACCATCCAAAGACATGAACATTTTCCATTTCCAAAACTTCCAGTAGTGTAGGAATGACAATCCTTACAGTAAGTAATTGCCGCAGAAATGGTGGATATATCTTCAGAGTGGCTTGTCCATGTGCTGAGATGACACGTGGACAGGCCAATATAACAAAAAATATGTAAAATTTGTGATATAATACACAAGTTATTCAACTTGTTATTGTAAATTTACATTTTATTTTTTATATTATATTACATTGTTTGATCCACATGGAAAAAAAGCGAGCTGAAGTGCCGCCTGCTAAACATGCTGCTAGTTCTTCCATGCCACTGACTGCCTGGAGTAGAAGCCGAGAGGGGAATTCTTACATTCGGCAAGTACCGTGTGACAGAGGAAAGCTTGTTGTTTTCTGTGTGCAGAATTTTTAATTACAACTAAATTATAATAAAATTAAAATAAACTAGAATGTAGAGATTTTTTTGTGTTAGTGTTACCAAGCCTATTTTACTCCTACTACTGAAATGGGTATCATTATTTATTCAGTCAAAACGTTTACATGCACTGTTAAATGGAGTTATGGTTAATGGAGTTAGGCTATTTAATTGGATGACTATTCCCATCCCATTATACAAGCATGGCATTGATTTATTGACCCAAGTATGTCCGACTCTGCTACGATAGGTGGCAATATGTCGCCTTTCAGCTTGTTAATATTGTATTCCCCAATGACCTATTACTGTACATCACAGATCAAAAAATGAACAAACAAGTAAAGTTAGTGGCAAACTGGTAGCATTTTAAATGACGAAAACATGGACAACTTAACAGCCCTGTACATTTCATACGTTCTGTACATTTTGTTCTTTTTGTACAGATGAGATGTGCACTATACCTTGTGTTAATGGTGTTATCCAAAGACAGACAACATCGCTACACTGTTTGCGGCTCCATCCACTGTTGTGAATTATGGTTGAATTGATGGTCAAAGCCCAGGGCAGGGGTTGTGTGAGCAGAAATGAATTATATGTCCAAAATAATTCAACTCCAACCCATATTATTTAGGTATGCTAGTTTAACTTTGAGAGGTTTAGTATGAATTACAGTAAGCTAAGTACACTTTCTCTCAGACTAACATATTTATATATATTTTTAGTCTGGTTTTAGTCTGACTAACACGGAGTTGAAGACCATTGTGGATAGATCCTCCAAGTGGCAAAAAAATACATGCTCTATAGCTAAAACAATGTATGCGATCTGGTTAGTGAATGGTAGCTAGTTGTGGAGGTCTGGGCATTAGCATCATTACTAAATAAACATTTACTGTCAGCATGATAAGATAATTTAACATTATTTCAAAAGAATTTCTAAACTCTACAATTACATTATAGTAATTATGACATCCTGTTGGCCATACAAGATACATTATGTCAATTGTTCCTGGACACAACCTTAAACCATCTACCGTGATTGAATAACCTAGCTAACAAACACTGCACAATATTAAACCAATTGAAAAAAACTTATTTTTAACAGGATTTGGCACTTTTGGCCGTCCACAGGCTCAGCTGTGCACTGGTGATATGCATCTTTGCATGAAGACATTCTGGCAATAATATTTGTTCCACAATGTGATGGATAAGATGGATCAAATTCGAAATTAATCAGAAATCATGCTGATGACCTGTTTTGAACACTTTATTGAGACTGATTGCCATAATAAGTGCAAGAAGGTTGACATGCCCTACAGTAAATATCCTGTTCAGTGGTGTTAGCATGCAGGCAGTATCCTGATGTGCCTCGCAATCAAAGTCAACTTGCGAACACTTGTTAAACTAGAGGGGGGCTTTCGGTTTAGGTGCTTGAAGATGAACTTAGATGTTTTTTTGTTGTTAAAATGACAACAAAGCTACATAGCAAATCTTACAGGGCTGATTTGCTTGGACTGTAGCACAGAGAATTCTATTGCAACCAAGCACTGTATAAAAGAATGCATTCGGTGCTGTGCTGTGAATTGCACATGACTACCCAGTCCACTCCTTGGATGAAAAACAAGAAAGAAGACAATTCCTTAGGCTGTAACTCTGTCTGTGTAAGTGGGTTCAGCTGAGTCATGTCTGATGCCATTTGTCTGTAGAGCCAGAGTACCTCAGACAGCAGTGTACTACGCTTATTAGTCATCTGAAATGGATGCTCACAACTTGGGTCAGCTTCTACTCTATATTAGGTTTTAAATCTGATTCATGTATTTATGCTGTGTAGCAGTCAGTGCAGGGGATGCATGAATCAGATGCTGCTGCCTTAAAATGCTCAAGTCTGAGACTCAAACACATATAAATACACGCAGGAATGGGAGTATTCACAGCATTTAAAGTTATTTATCCTCAGTGGTATACTAGCCTTAACTCTATTACAGAATATAACATATTTCTACCATATTTCAGCTTAGTGGTTAGCACTGTCTCCTTGCATCTCTAGAGCCCGGGTTCAATTCCCAGGCCGGGTTTGACTCCTGCCTCTGTGTGTAAAGTCTAAAGACATGCAGATTAGGGTGATTGGCACCCTGTCCAGGGTGTAACCCGCCTTGTACCCCTCCTGGGATAGGCTCCTAGGAGACTTGGCCCTCCATGGTCCTGTATACAAAATAAAGCGATAAAGACAATGACGAAGAGACAGTGTCAATTTGTCAAATTGTCAATGAACCTACAGTACCATATTTTTATACAAACTGAAAAAAAAAAATTAATGCCAGTTCATAGACCGGAATACACAGTATGCAAAGGAAGCATGTCTCTTTATCAGGGTCTCCAAAAATATTGAGCCTAATTAATTTAAATATTATTAATTTGCATGTTAGTTTTTTTTTGTCAATAGTTTTGCAATTGTAATGTAAATAATCCAATTTTGACCAACAACAGCACTGCATCAGCACTGCCTTTTGTAGAAGATTCTGATAGCATGGCCAACTTTCATGACCAAGTAGCAAGCTCAAGAAGAGTAGCAAAAAGAAAGCCATTGTTGAAAAAAGTGATAGGACGTCCCGTTTGCAGTTTGCGACAAGCAATGTGGGGAACACAGCAAACATGTGGAAGAAGGTGCTCTGGTCAGGTGAGACCAAAATTGGGCAGTTTGTCCTAAATGCAACATTTTTAGATTTTTATATGTAAAAAAAGGAAACAATTAATTTTCCTTCCACTTCACAATTATGTCCCACTTTCGTGTTGATTGCACATAACATAACATCACATAAACTTTCAGTAAAATAAATTTATGTTTGTGGTTGTAACGTGACAAAATGTGGAAAGTTTGAGGGGTGTGAATACTTTTGCTGGGCACTGTAGATACATATATCAATCAATATCAATCAATCAATTTGTTTGAGCCACGAACATTCCCATTGCAATAGTTAGGATGTAATGCGGCTCCGGGCCGCTGGGTGGGAGTAATGTAACAACAAAGCCCTTGTGCAAGACAATTTGAGTAGAAGAAAAATCAGAATGTTTTGTTTCATGGCGCGAAGGCGCCGTCCTATTTGAATAGCAAACAAAATACATTTTAATCGAATGTATTGTTTTTTTTTTGCCAGCAAACTGAAGCTGTTTAAACTGGGATCAAGCACATCATGTTCATCTGTAGTCACTGGCGCAGTTAGGAGCGTGAGTTAGCCGAGTCGCTAAAGGGCGCTCGCGCAGGTCTGAGTCGCGTCTCGAGCATCTGGAGCTCTTCTGTCATTTAGTGGAGATTTATCGGTAAGCTTCTGGATCAGTTTAACACCTCTCTGAGACTTAGGTTTCAGTTTCCCATACGTTTTGGCTAAGCGAAGAGTTTCTACTAGTTTCATTTTGTCTATGTGGATTTAAAAATTTGAATGGTTTGTTAGCTAGGTCAGCAGCTAATCATGTTTTCATGTAACAACACGAGAGTGTGCGGACAGGAGACATTCAGGACTCGTGTGTGACGTCAGTCGTGATGACTGATAATATGCACAATGTTTATGCTCCTTGAACTGTACATCAGGTACATTGTCGATATAGGTAGTATTTTATAGCCGTATATGGGGAGTGTTCATTGTGCACAATAACAGACCAGTTATGAGCATAAAAACTTTATTTCCCGATGTAATCCCCTGATACAGTGTCTCATTAAGTCTTGTATAAAACCCAGGTAGAAAGGTTTCTCAATACGGTGGAGCCATGATCATACTGCCTGTCGAATTCATGTCTGAAACACCAGCCTCCCAGGAACTCCTTTAATTCAATTCAGTTAAATTTTATTCATATAGCAATTTAACCGGTGGTCATTGTCGCAAAAGCAGCTTTACAGAATAGAAAAAAAGATATTAAGGAAATGTGTATGAAAATATGTAGAAATCAGAAGATCAGATTGTCCCTGATGAGCAAGCAGACGGTGCGACGGTGCCAAGGAAAAACTCCCTGAGATGGCAATAGGAAGAAACTACTATAAGACCCAGACTCAACAGGAAACTCATCCTCATTTGGTTGATAACAAGGATTTATTAACAGTCATATTGAGGGTTAGGAAGCTGGCAGTTTAATATGACAGGAGAGGAGTTTAAGTTGGAGTCCACTTTCATTATGGAGGTGAGGTACAATTCTTTAATTTGCTCAATCATATGGAAATCACCTGGAGCGAGGTCAGGACTCTACGGGTGATGTGGCTACAACTACCAGCCATGTTCCTGGTAATGTGCAAATGATTGTGTACGTACAGCTCCCACAGACAGATGCCTCTCTTCTGCAAGTCGACAGCAAGTTATCCGTCGATTTTCAAGGACCAGACGTTACTTAATGCTCTTAGGAATTACTGCAGTGGGCTGTGAACCACCCCTTGGGTGGGATTGTCCTTCACAGATTTCTTTAAAACTTTAAATGTTTTATTGCACTTAAGGGTCTCATCACCATGATGTGCTTGAAGTCTGTAAATGTCGATAGGTTTATGCCTTCATTCTTGAGAAAGTTTCTGAATCACCAAGTACTGATTTGACTCGAACACGTATTTGTGACATGGAAGGGAAGCAGACAAACGTCTGGACAAAAGCCAGACTCAGTGCCACTCCATGCTTTCATAATTATGTAAATAATGGCTGGATCAAAATGAGGAAATCTGTCAAGTACTATTTGATACTATTAAAATGAGGATTATCCAGTGTGTTAACACAGTGGCAGTCTCTACCTTTCTCGTCAGAGAGGATTTGATTTTTCTGATGAAAATTCCCAGACATGGGGTGCACAACATGGTACTACTACTCAGAGTGCTGGTCCCATGCTCAGATACAGTGCCGAGGGTTGCGTCGGGAAAGTTATCCGGTATAAAACCTGTGCCAGAGCAAATACATGGATCAGATGATGCTCTGTGGTGTTTGAAAGAAGATTCAGAAGATTTATTTATGTTTGTATTATTCATCTCTCCCTCATCTGTGCCCCACCTGCAGTGACTTTCTTCCCACAGTTTGAACAGCTCTGGGCTGCTGACAGTCTGTACATAGTTATATTTACAATATATATTGTATTTAGTAGTAAAATATTTTTATAGAAGTGCTTATTAACAGAAATCTTTGTTTTTATAGATGGACATGATCAGTACGTCATATACGCACATGAAAAAGTTTTATTCAAGTTGTGAGCAGGAGATCGGTGCTTCCCAGCATAAAAAAAAAAAAAAAAAATTTGCATATTTTTAATTTATTATTTTCTTGTCTAGTCTTGTTTAGGACTGAAGCCAGAATGTCCAAAGCGAGCCGGGAAGCGTACATGGTGAAATTTGTTGAACAAAATGGACATAAGACTGAGCTTGGTCTCAAGGCTTATGAGGTACTGTATATTTTTATTTTCCCAGTAAATCAATTCTGATGCAGTGATTAGAAAATAAAAGATCTTTATATGAAACATTGCAACAGTACATGGCTGACCCAGAACAATTTTTGTACCTTCTTGTTAATATATATTTTTTGTATATTCAGTTTTTGTTGATCTCAGAGTTGATGATGCCATGAGGTTTTGTATTTCTCCTGCTCTCTCATCCCTGAGCTATTTACACAAAACTGAACCTTGTACTGAATTAGTACTGAACTTGGAACGGGTCATGAATAAACCAGCTGTTTGTTATGCTTCATTGCTCGCCTGTGTATTCAGGCCATAGTGGAGCTGCAGTCGGAGAAATACGTGCAGACTGTAGACGATGAAGCGGTGCTGGAGTTGGAGCACAACGACAAGTCCCTGTACGTGTTCAGCGACTTCACCAGCGATGCATTTGAGCACTGCAGAAAGGTGTGTTTCCCTGTGCATCACCCAACAAATTGACGAGGGAAGGTGTATGCCAGGTTTATTATGAGAGATATAACAGTTTGTCACTCATCCATATTTGAAAGAGTTTTATAAAATCACATGATAACCAGAGGTGGAAAGAGTAATGCTCAAATATTTTTGTACTCAAGTAAAAGTACTGTTGCTTCAGTGAAATTTTACTGAAGTACAAGTAAAGTAACCATTATGAACATCTACTCAAGTAAAAGGTAGCTCAGAGTAAAAGTTACTGAGTTACTTTTTTGATGGCATGCGTTTATTTTTGCCGCCCATCAATCAGTGCAGTGGTTTCCGGGATGCAATTTTTTCCCTTCCCCGTTGCATTATTTTTTATTATTTTTCATTTTCATTCATTTATTTTTTACTCAGTAGCAAATATGATTTCAAAGGTAGCGAAGTACAATACTTTTTGAGTAAAAGTAAAATTACAGATTTTAAAAACTAATTTAAAAAGTACACAAAAAACTACTCAATTACAGTAGCGCAAGTAAATGTAATTTGTTACTTTCCACCTCTGATGATAACCAGCATACATGACTGTGGTTTTGTAATACCTTTATTCCAATGTTATATGTTAATTCCGTTATAATGAGTCAGCATTTCTCTTTTGTCCTGGGTGTGTGCTCCTCTGCTGGGATGTGTATGTCATAGCTGGGGTGCAGGATAGTGAGTCCTCTGGTGGTGCTGTTCTGCCTGCAGCAGCAGAGGTGTGTACCAAAGGCAGAGCAGCCAGTTTACAACATGGCCATGGCTGACATTACAGTGACCTGCACCAGTCTGGATAAAGAAGCGCGGGTAAGCAACGAACACAACGAACAGGCATATTATAGGGCTCTGTCAAGCCTTAAATTAATCTGTAAATGCCTTCATCTTGGTTGTGATTTATTTTACAATGCTGTGCAGTTGATTGTGCTTGCTAATGTATTTCATTATTCATACAAATGATCCGTTTTCTAATAACAACAAAGGGATTTGTATTGCAGGCAGTTTAGTAAATTGACTGAAAATGTGCGTGTTATTGTTGATACTGTGAGGGGATTGTTTACCATTTTTGAAAGGAGCCTTCAGTGTCGGTGCTTTTTAACTAGTGGTGCGACAGATGACAAAAATCACGAGTTTTTGCATCAGGTAGTTTGGATCAGCGGACAAAGCAATAATAATGAAATGTTTATTGTCCAGTCTTAAATGGAAAAGTAGCTTGTATTGATGTCATCAGAAAAAAAGGCACAGAAAAAAGATAAATATTGCAAATCAGCTGATGGGTTTTGTCTGCTTGGCTGTTTCCTTTCAAATCTTCAGTCAAGAGTTTACCTTATGCCAGGCTTGTTTCTAGTTTGGGTTTAGTTTCTAGTTTTTTGTTTTTTTCCAGTAATTGGGACACCTTGTTTTTTCTTGGGCTGGAAAAATGAAATAATAATGTGAATTCAGCATTCTGCTAAAGTTTAGTCAAAGAAAGTATCTGCATGTATAATTAAGCTTCATTATGAGTTTTCGTACTAATAATATTGCTAGATAGAGATATTGCTAGATGTGCCTGCGAGTGTGCGCCTTAGGAATTTCATCGCACACACATTACTTGTGTGTGTTTAAAAAAAAAAAAGGAAGAAAAGGTCCATTTTTTTTTTTAATGATATAAGGGAGTTTTCCTGGTGAGAGGAAGAGTTTGACTACGTGACAACACAGATTGTGTGTCAGAGAGATTTAAGCGGTGTAAATGTGAAAAAGCTCAAATATATAACGTGATGGAAGTACAGCTGTATTTCGCATTAGGAATGTTAGATTTGGAATTTATTTGTAGGGATGAACCACAGGGAGAGATATTTACACATAAGATTAACCCCAGTCTGTTACACCACTATTTTGTAACCATTAAAGGCAGACCTGTAGGTTTGCTTCCCAGCACAGAAAAATAGATCAGACTTTGCTGTGTTCAGTAACAACAAGAAAACAAGGGAAGCACTGTTTCTAGCTGTTATGCCGTAAGTGGTACCAAGAACTAAATTGTTTTAGACCCAGGGTCTCTTTACAGAGTGAGGTCTGTAAAGCATAAGCAGGCGCTTCAATATAAACCTCAACAAATGATAATGGCATTTGAACCTGATATTTCTCAGTGTAACATTCAGGAATTAAAAGCTCTATGGCACCGTTATGTTATTTGTTGTTAAGGATAATTGGCTTCCTGGCTACAAAAAGTTTGAAAATCCTTAAGCAAATCAGTTTTGTGTCTTTTAGACAGAGGTGATGGACTTGGTACAGCTGATGGGTGGGCGGGTCTACAGAGACCTCAATGTGTCGGTCACTCACCTGGTGGCAGGTGAGGTGGGAAGTAAAAAGTATCTGGTGGCAGCTAACCTGGGGAAGCCCATCCTTCTGCCAGCCTGGGTCAGAGCATGCTGGGAGAACTCTCAGGACAGGTAGGGCTACGTTTGTCTTCATACTCGCATCTCTCAATATACATTAAATGACTAGGAACACAAGTCCTAAAAATGGCGAATCCTCCCCCTCGCTTAGCTTGTTCAGGTACTCAGACCTGCGTTTGGAGGATTACCAGTGTCCTGTTCTCAAAGGTTGCATTGTGTGTGTGACGGGTCTGTCCACGGTGGAGCGTAAAGAGGTGCAGAGGCTGTGTGAGCAGCACGGTGGGAGCTACACCGGCCAGCTCAAGATGAACGAATGCACTCACCTCATCGTCAGCGAACCCTCAGGTGATCTTTTTGAATTTTTTCTCTTAAACTTGTGTTCCTTTTTACAGTCCTGGTGAGAAGATGGTTTTCCCTACCATGTTTAGGAAGAACTATGTACATGTTTGTGATTTTAGGTCAGAAGTATGAATTTGCGAAGAAGTGGAACGTGTACTGCGTCACGATACACTGGCTCTTTGACAGCATTGAGAAAGGTTTCTGTCAGGATGAGAGCCGTTATGCTGTAGAGCGAGAGGACAAGAGGAAGGACAAGCCTGGCAGACCTAACACGTCCACTCCCACTGGCTCAAATAGGAGTAAATATAGCAGCAAAATGTCCTTTTTCCTATTTCTCCCTTGTGGTTTTAATCTGTCTGTTAATTTTGAGTGTTGCTGATGTACCTGTGAGTAAAGTACTTTCTTAAGTAAAGCTTTTCTTATTTCTAGATATCTATTATGTAATTTTTTTGTCCGTTCTAGTGAAAAAGCTATAGCCTAAAGGACTGTATGGATCAAAAACAGTCTTGCTAATAGCAGAGCATTGATATAATGTTTTATGTTTTTGTAGCAGATGGACCGTCTTTGCTTGGACTGAGCCATATCTCAAATGTCAGCGTAAATGTCAACGAAACAGCCATGTCCACTGCAACAATGAGCCGCATAGAGACTGCTGATCCGATTGACGCATTTGATAGTACCGTCTGTCCAGCAGATGACTTATTAGATGGTTGCAAGGTGAGTCTGGTCCTATAAAACTAGCCTTTATTTGAAATAAAAACATACTTTATACAAAAATAAGTATAATTATGTCTGTTTATTAAGCTTTTATTTATACTTTGTTGAAATTCCTTGTCATTCCTTTTACAAAATTTTAATTAATGGGTTGGTCAATACCCGATTCTGTACCGAGCGCTCAAGCTTAATTTTTATGGTGTTATCAAAAATCATGATAAAATTCTCAGATCTGGCTTTTTCCCCAAGCTGAGTGAGTTAGTCTCACGATCCACTCATTACGCACTAACACAAGTCAGAACATTACGGACGCAAATAGTCACGTGTTAGAACCTGTGCGTGCACGCATGCTCATAGCCGCTTAACCTGCACGCTCACTGTCAGGTTTAGTTTTCAGACATTGGAGGTGTTTGAGGTGGTAAAACATTGCAGCTTCTTTATAATACTAGTGGTAGTACAATCATCATCTAAACAATTCATATAGTTTCATCCCATGTGGTAGAAGTGAATTATTTGTTAAGTTTGTTTAGAAATAATATTTATTGAAGATAACAGATGCATGCTGCTCAGTAAGAAAATCTTTTTGTTAAATGTTAAGCTGTTGTATTTGAAGTATATTTGTATTGTTTGCTTCATAATGCTTAAAGGGCTACATTTAGATACTCATGTTCAGTTCATATGTTAAGCTGTTAAACAAAGCTAAGTCATAAACCTTAAAAAAAATTTTTTTTTAAATAAATGTACATAGTCATAATAAAATTGGGGGTAGGGGATGTAATATTGAATCTGGATAGTTATAAAGTCTTTATACTCAATACTTCGCAATATATTTATATTAAAAGAATCGCAATATTAATTGAATTGGTACCTACAGTAGGTATTGACATAATATTGTATCAGGTGTTGACTGGGGAATACTCACCCCAAGACACTAGACAAAAAAAATCTAATCAAAAGAAGTCAGTATATATATAATATTCCAGTAATAATCAGAATAAAAATTTATAATTTGTTTGGTTGGAAAATATTATCCATATAAATAGTTATTTCAATCGATCGTTTCCCTCTTTTGAGATTAAACGTGTCCTTTCTGTATGCATCTGCCCCATGTAGTGGAATCATTTCATGAGTTGACATGACAAGTATTTTGGTTAAATGTTTTGAGCATGTACATGCACATTTTATTGGATCAGCATTCATTTTTTATTTCAATGTAAACAACTTTTGTCCATGTAACTACAGTTAGCCTGCTGTAAAGCTTTGCTTTTTTTTTCTTTTAATTTTTTTTTTTAAATGATCAAAAATAGCATGATGTCAGAGAAAAACTGTTTAATTACGTTTCACACTTGAAGTGTGCGAGTTAATATTTGTAGTTTATTATAAGTGTAAAGGGAGAATAGGAAAAATATAATCATCAACAAAATATCACAAACTCACCACCAATCTGTCCAAAGGATTTGGATAACATGATGTCTTGTATCACCAAAGCGTAGACAGTAGTGCAACTCTTTCTGTTTTCTGCAGCTGTACCTGTGTGGTGTGGTGGGAAAGAGGTTGGAGAAACTGCGCCGGTTGGTGAACTCTGCAGGAGGCTTACATTTCAATCAGCTTGGTGAAGAACTTACACACATTGTGATGGGAGAACCAGACCAGGATGTCAAAAGCTTTCTCGCTAAAGCCTCTCACAGGTCTGTCTAAATGTAGATTAGAGGATTGATTAAAAAACAGGGCATTTTTAAAAGCAATAAATAATTGCTGAGCTAGTATTTGCAGAGAGAAAAGTTTTACATATTACTTTAATACACATTCACAGTCCACTTCAACAGGAGCATCTGCATATTTCTGCTGCTATCCAATTATCTTTTCATACGGCAGATCAAGAGTTTCAGTTAATGGATTGTACTGCTAAGACATAATTGGCTGATTGCATAACGGCATATAAGTGGACAAGTGTACTGGTGTGCCTATTTAAGTGGACAGTGAGCGTAGTGTTAGGATTTGATGTCCCATACCTAGTACGATCATAAAGAACAAAGAACCTGTTTTAAGACTTGTTTATGGTCCTTTAGGCCACATATAGTCACAGTGCAGTGGTTGCTGGAGAGTTTCTATCATGGTTCTCTGCTCCCTGTGGAGAGGTACTTCCATCCTTCCTTCCTCCCTCCTGTTCCGACACAAGTAGACATTCCTGCCCCCCGCCCTCCTGCCTCACGTCCCTCCAGATCGTCTTTTGCTGCCCCGCCTGCTCCCAGCCCTAACCGACATGCCAGGGCTGAGGAAGAGTTACTCTCACAATACGTGGACAATAACCAGACTGTAGGTGAGTTAACACATAGTGAGAAATTACACCCCTCCCACCCCTCTCTCATAAACACACACACACACACACACACAATATATGGCATCATGAAGCATGAACTATATACTGTCAAATATAAACAAATAAATAAATAGTAGACCAGCTGAGATAATGAAGCGAGGAGCTTGTTTATAGCTGGGTTTGGTTCCACAGTGTCTCTCTGCCCCTTGGCAGTCATGACTTTGTCTTTGTCATGAATCCAAACCACAAACACACAAAGGCCAAGCTTGCATGACTGTAAGCTACTAATGAGAAAGATTGCACTTCTTGGCCTGGGCATAAAGGACCAGTTAATATGAAGTGATTGCAAACTGCAAAGTGATTGAGATGCTCGTTTGTCAGGGAGGCATGAGCATTTTTTATGTGACAGAAACTGGGCTCACGGGTATATGTTTGTCAGGGCACAAAAAATGTGTATCCTTTGGGTATTTCTCCACATCAGTTTACTCCAAAGTTTCATCATGTACCAGCGAAGAGTTTGCAAGATAATCAATGTTGACTGGATGTTGATTTGATGAAGTTAATAATGGCCAACTTTTGGTTAAAGCAATATCAACTAAAGACAGCTTGGCTCAAGTTTGTTTTGGTGAATATTTGAACCTAACAGATATTTGGCTACAGATGTAGAATGCCTTGTTTTGAAGTTGGTCTGCAGATTTATAGTCCACTGAGTTCCTGCCATGTGGCAGTGGTGATGTTCACCTCATCCATCAGAATGAAGGGGGAAAATATGGTCTTGAAGATTTTGACCATGGCATGATTGTTTGTGCCAGAATGGCTGGTTTGAACATTTCTATAACTGTTCAACTCTTAATATTTTCATGCATAACAATCTCTAGAGTTTGCTCAGAATGCTGTGACAAAGAAAAATCATCCAGTGAGCGGCAGTTCCACAAATGGAAACGTCTTATTGTTAAGAGAGGTCAACTTAGAATGGATCGACTGGATCGGCTTGTCGGAAAGGCTACAGTAACTGTGTATAATAATCAGAAAAGCATCTCAGAATGTACAACATGTCAGTCCTTCAGGTGAATGAGCTAAAAATTTTCACTTCTGTCAGGCAAGAACAGAAAGTTGAAGCTGCACTGAGAACAGGTTAACCAAAGCTAGATAGTCTAGCTTTGAGATTTGAGTATCTCAGTTTCTCAGGCACATGAATGGTAGGCGCAGAACTCTGAGACAACAGCATAGGTCTATGGATCCAACCTCAACCGTGTCAGCAGGCCAGGCTGGTTGAGGAGGTGTAATGGTGTAAATAAGGGAATGCTTCCTTGGCACACTTTGAGCTTGTTAACATCCATCAATGAATGCTTCAGTCTGCAGATTATTTGAGCATTGTTGCTGACCATGTGCATCCCTTAATGGCCAGTGTTTACCACATTCTGATGGTATACTTTACCATGAAGACAGTCCTGGCCTGGACTAATGCAGACAGCTGTTCTCTGAAGACTTGTGTCTGCAGTTGCTCCATAGTCAGAACTGGAATTTCCTGCATTCTATTTGAGCCCCAATAACGAACTGGACTCCATATTAACTTAAAGACTTCCAGCATAAACGTCCAGATGCCTAACACACTGTGTGACTGCAAAACAATAATAATAATAATAATAATAATACATTTTATTTATAATGCACTTTATATTTGAGACAAATCTCAAAGTGCTACAAAAACAATTCATGCTATCCCTTATCACCCAAATGAGGATGGGTTCCCTGTTGAGTTCGGTTCCTTTCAAAGGTTCTTCCCATTGCCATCTTATGGAGTTTTCCTTTGGCACCTTCGTCCTCGCCTTGCTCATCGCGGACAACTTTCGTGACCATGACGGTCACACTATGACAAAACAAAAATCAGCTCCAACTGATTGACTGCTTGAACATGAACATGTCAGGGAGTTTCTGTGTTCCTCTGTGGCCTTCCCAGCCACTAAATCTAAGATAAAAATATAAAACAGGAGTTTTGCAACACGCAGGAGTTGTCTGATGGAGTCATGTCAACATCGACCAGAATCTAGAAGGACTTTCCAGTATCTTGTGGAATCCATGCCGTGAGGCATTCAGGCTGATTTGAGTGCAAATTTGACTCAACAAATTTCATCAACATTTCGTATTCTTAAGGGTTGATGCCTATCAGACATGATTGGAGAGTCTAAGTTGGCCCACAGGCAATAAATTTAGAAGGCCTGGTGTAGCTCATCAGTGTCAATGCAGCCTGCAGTTTTTTTGTTGTGTTTTTAGAGTAATTTCATACATGTTACAAACAAGATCTTTTTTTTTTTTTATTCCCCCCCAAGTCGAACGAGCACACATTTGATTGGACATAATAAGTTGGACGGGTACAGGGGGAGTCATTAAGCTTTTTTGTTTGTAAAGACAAACAGCCTCAAGAGACTAATCCAAAAATCTTTATACAGCCAATTTAGATTTTATGGAAACCCTAAACCTTTTTATCCTTACATTCTTATGACTCATTGAGTGTTTGTTTTTTTCCCCCCCATCTGTTTTTCCAAAGTGGAGTTACCTCCACCTCCAGATAACAAAAACAAGACTTGCCTGTCTGAATTATCAGACCCAGCTGCACCAGGGCATGACTCGACTGTAGCTGAATCTTCAGAGGGAGGTATGTTTACTGGGAAACGCTTCCTCCTGGTGGGCTTCAGTGCAGACGCAGAGGCTCAGCTCTCAATGTTGGTTGTGGAGAACTATGGAAAGGTTTTGGTTGGCCGTTTCCGAGGCGTGGCCGATTACGCCGTAGTTCCCCTGCTGGGCTGTGAGGTGGAGGCCACAGTGGACGAAGTGGTTACAGACACATGGCTGGTGAGAGAACCAAAATGTTGGGAAATATGTGTGATTGTAATATGTCGTACAATGTAGTATTATTCAGCATGCAGTTCTGTTGACTCGTATTCATCTTTTGACCTTAAATCAAAATGGCATCAATGTATAGCAAAAATAAATAAGCAAGCAAATAAAAAACAAAAAACATATGCAATACATATGAATGAAAGTCAACAATTCTGGCGGCGACTGCACAGTTTGAACTGTTCTGTGGTTTTTCTACATTTTCAGGCCATGTGTGTGGAGCAGCAGTGTGTTCTCCCAGTGTCATCTCATCCACTTTTCACCCCCGTTGTGGTGAAGGAGGGCTGCTCTCCTCTTACAGACTGTGTGCTGTCCGTTAGCCAGTTTACTGGAGCCGAGAGGGAGTCTCTCATTCAGCTTGCTAGACATCTGGGAGCAAGGTGAGAAGACACTCACACTGTGCAGACACACACAATACACATGTCTACTGCTGCCCTTAATGACTCAGCCTCCATATTTATTAAAATATAATAAATAGTAACTGAATATTTTTTTCATTTGTACCACAGCACTATTGAATTAATGTGTTGATTTATTCTCCATAACTGCAGCGTTGATTTTAGTGACTATAGTAATTCGCTTTTATTATGGTGAGGCTAATTTGAGTGTGAGAATAAGTCACAGAACCACGCTTTTACTTTTTACATGTGATGATATGGTCATTCGGTGGATTCAGATAGTCAGCTGACTTTTTATTTAACATTTTATTGCCACATAACATTGTTGAGCCTCGCGCTTCAATGCTTCAGACCTGAAGAACCAGAGGTTATTCGGGGAAATCAGAGTTTCCATAGTGCACATGATTTTACATAATGATAACCTCTGTGGATCTGTCCAAAAAGGAATGAAAAAAAAAAACAGCCTTCCTTGCTCTTTGGCAAAAAATGCAAGAGTAATTGCAATATTAAAAGAATATGAACAGAAATCTGATTACTACTGGGAGGATATTCCAGAGTCATGAAAGACCAAGAAGAATTTGTTCAACTCAGGAAGCATGTTGGGAGGAGTTAACCTGGCCAGGATTAACACTGTGAGAGCTCATGGTCCTGACAGTAAAGCTCCAGAGGAAATGAAGATTATATATATTTTTTTTCTTGTGTGGGAGGATTAACAGTAACTCTTCATTTCATATAAGCTCTGTAACATTCCCATCTTATTTTATTCCTGATCTAACATAAAGAGGCATAAAAAGTCCAGTTTTACAATCCTAGTACATTTTGCCTTTTTATATTTTTCATGTTTTGTATGTGTGCTGTTCTACAAGTCCTCTTCTCGTACTCCCTCTGCCTCTCTGCAGTGTCCAGGACTATTTTGTGCGTACTGCTAATCAAAGGAAAGGCATGCTGGCTAGCACTCACCTTGTCCTGCAGACACCTGAGGGCACCAAGTACCAGGCAGCAAAGAAGTGGGGGCTGCCTGCCGTAACCATACGCTGGATCCTAGAGTCCGCCAGAACGGGCAAGCGTGCAGAGGAGGCGCGCTATCTGGTGGATCTGCCGCCATCTCCTGGTCAGAAGGCAAAACTCAGAACTATCAGTGTTGTAATAACTAAATAAAAACAGGGCAGATGTATCAACCATGTTTAGTAAATCATCCTCAGGAACCCATGGTTGTTGTTTTTTTGTATAAAGAACTGTTTAAATTCGAATGTATTCTGTTTTTGTGTAAGGATTTCACAAAGAGCTTCATCAGTAATAAATGTGGATCATGGATGATGATGATAATAATAATAATGTTATTAATGAAGCTCTTTGTGCGATCCTTATACAAAACTGCAATACATATGAATTTGCACATTTGTTTGTTCGTTTATTATTTGTTCTTGATTTAATCTATTCTTGACTAGATTTCATTCGTGTGGAATTTAATTGCACATTTTAAGGGTATTTTTAAAAATATACAGCACCATCTGGAATGAACAAATAATTCATTTAAATCAAGTAATGAAGGTGTGAGATTGTGTTTATTATGTAGATTTCAACTGCACACTCACTAGCTCGTATTTAAAAAATGAACAGCGCCATCTGTTGAATTTTGATATGAACTAATGTTTTTTTTTTTTAATGATATAAGGGTGTTTTCCATTTAAATTTCAAATTAGCATACATTTTCTTCCCGTGGGCTGATTGCGATGAACAAAGCCTTATAAGGTACCTAAAGCTCGGCCAAATACACCTGTGAAAACTCCATCAGAATGCACCCTTAATGTCTCACAACAACCCGTACCTGCTTCTTCCCCACCCAGAGCACAGTGAGGACAGTTTCATCGGAGCGTCTCAGAAAGCTGCAGGCCTTCCCGTGCCTGTTCGTCTCTCTCCAGAGATCCCTTTGCTAGGTCCACAGAGCAGCGACGCTGTAACGCCACTGGACACGGGCCGTCTGCAGAGCCGCAGTGTCCACTCCGTCCTTCGCAAAATGAAGAACGGTGAGGAGGGAAAGCAGGATGTCACAACCCCAGCTCAAGAAGAAGGCAGGGGGAGCTTGCAGAAAGAGCTTCAGCTTGACACGCCGTCTCGCTTCCTCAGTAGAGACAGGCTATTCGGACCTTCCTTTAGCGTTAAGGTCTGTAATAATTTCACGTCAACAGTTATGATGGGATGCTTTATCAGTCACTTTACCCACAATGTGTTTTGTTTACAGGAAGTGTTTGACCATTTAAAAACACCAGGCAATAAGCCTCAGCAGGGTGAGGGGGCGGAGACTCCCCTAAGTGAGGTGATCGAAAGGAATTTAAAAGCAGCAGTCGCCAATAGCAACCGCAGTCATGTCATGAGCCTTGCCGCCCTGACTGCGAGTCCTCAACTGGCCAAAGAGCCAGAACTAAAAATACACGAACAGGTATATATACTGTAACCTTCCAGTCCAGTCATCTGTGTGCTAAGACTTCTGTTTCATTTAATACGCCTACACTAAAGGGTCTGTCACTCATCACTGCTAGGAGACAAACTCAAAAAAAACTTGAATCTTTTAAGTTTTTTGTTTTTGTAATGCACAGGGTTTTTTTGGCTGCAAATATTTACAGTTTCAAAATCCTGGCTTGCTGTGTCTGTCATGCTCTGGCGTCATTAGCTATAGCGCAGACTTATAGCAGGAAAAACTGTAGATTTGGTACAGTATGTCGATTATTTATTAATAATAGCTCTACAAAGTGCTGGAGGGTGTATGAATGCTTACAAAGAGACTTGGAACAACCAATTATCTGATTCTTAATCACAGTTCTGGCACTTTGACGTCACGTGATACTGGGATGAAGACATTCATAGTACACTGTAGCTGTTACCCTAGCCTGCCATACTGTAATTGTAGTATGATTTTAGGTGTTACTGAAGCTCACTACTAGCATAATTACACCATAGGTCTCTGTGGATTTTCTATAGTCTCTTACCTGGCTTGCCTGTGAATGATTACAGAAGGCCATGGATAACCGTGAAAGGTCTGTGGAAACATACGGTGGACCTACAGAAGACCTATGTGTCATCATAATTCATAGCTCAGCTAATTTTTTTTTCTGTTGGCTACCCAGGACTCATCGCATCACTTGTGAAGCCACGGCAAAAAATCTTGAACGTGAACTTGAACCGGGCATTACACTGTGTCATGCGCCTGTGTCAAGAAATCTGACCATAAGCCAGATAAAAAATTAAACAATGCTTGTTTTTGTGTGGCTGTGTATTTCATAGGTAGAGGAAAAAACTTCAGCTCCTCTTACCGGAGTGGTGGTTTGTGTGAGTAAGAAACTCAGTAAAAAACAGAGTGAGCTAAATGCAACAGCTGCGTCCTTAGGAGCGGATTTCAGGTACATATCAACGCTCCCAAAACACACAACTCCTTATAATTTTCTTTATTAATTGTCATAAACAAACAAAATGTATATAATAATAATAATAATGTGTGTGTGTTGTAGGTGGTCTTGTGATGATTCGGTCACCCACTATATCTACCAAGGGAAGGTGGGAGACAACACTAAAGAGTACAGGGCAGTGAAGGAAAGAGGGCTGCACATTGTGTCCCAGCACTGGTTGCAGGCGGTGTGTACCCATGTCATGGATGATTTCCTCTGCGACTGCGTTTAGGCTACTTTCACATTACCAATCTGAAGTGAATTCTCAATTCCATTTTTTTTTACCCCAATTTGACACAGATCTGTTTTTTTCTTGATGGCTGTCTGAACCCACAAATCTGATGTTTTTCCACTTTGAACTTATGTGGTCCTATGCATATGCACAATATGCAGTCATGTGACTTTTTGCGTCCGTGCATGCGTCGGGCGATGACGTCGGTCAGCACCAGCAGCGTGGGGATTTCATAGTGCCGTTAGCAAAAGCTGATAAAACAGATAAAGTGAGGCGTTCGGTTTTGTTCCTTCTTCTGGATCTCAACAAATACAGTTGACTAACTGCTTGCCAAATTCCAGAGCAAACCTATTTTTGCTAAAATTATACATTGTTACATCACATACATTGTTTGAAATGAATGAGTGGTCACAAATTGTGAATTATCATGACATGCAAATCCGATCTGACAAAAAAACAAAAAAAAAATCGGAATTGAGCAATGTGGCTTGTAATGTAAACGGGAAGCCTTACTCTTCCCTTACACCTTCTGTTTGTATGCATGTCCCTTCAGTGTGCAGAAGAGCAGAAACGAGTGTCTGAGTCACTCTACCCTTTCACCTTTAACCCCAAAATGAGTTTGATGTTGAGCCAAGTGACGGACAGCACCCAGAAATCTCCTCCCCCATCCACACCTCGCACCAAACCCAGAACCTTTAATCAAAACGATGACACACAAGTACGTCTCCCTGCATCGCTTCACATTCTCTTTCAGATTCTTTCCAGACCCTGTGTATTATGTTTAGCAAGGTTAGTAATTAAGAAAGGATTATAAAGTTAGTATTTGTTTATCCTTTGAAGACAGGGCCTGTGGACATCACCGCAGAGATTTCTACTCCTCAGAATAAACCTGCAGAGAAAGAGCAGAAGCAACTGACCAGCAGTGAAAGAAAAGGTCCTCATATACTACTTCATTATAAAACAAGGAAATTGCTTTAAAAATATTTTTTTCATTGCTTTAAAATAGCCACTTCTTTTACATTCCCTCATGTATCTCAGACCTGACAGAGACACTGGAGATGAGAGAGAACTTGCAGAAGCAGCTACAGGAGATCATGTCCGCCACGAAGCTGACCAGTGGCCGGAGAGCCTCCTCTAGATTGGCCCGAGTGGGTTCAGGGGGGCTGGACTCCCCACACACTCCAGAGATTTTGGGGCGGATGGGTAGACGCAGCAGGACACTGGAGGCTTTACGGTATCCACAAACACACCTAGCACTGCAAAAACCACATTGCTGTTTGACAGAGACCAAATAATTCTGGTTAGAAATGATATAATGGTGTGTGATCATAAGGATGTAGTGGTGTTTTGCACAGATTAGCTTAAACTTTGTCACTGTTCAAAGAGACAATGACATGCAGTGTGGATATGGCAAAAATTCACAAGAAAAGATTTCAGTTGATCAAAATCACTGCTAATTCAGTAACTTCGGTTTAGTTCAGCAGATTTTTAAAACTGACCTTTTGACAGTACACCACCATGAACAATGATATTACATTACAGAACCTGAATTGAAATGAGAAACTACGTAGATAAAATGTCTTGGAACTATTATAGATTTCTTCATATTGTACTTCCAAAAAGCCCAACTTTGTAATTTTTGAAATGTAGTCTTTAGACATAGTTCTCCAGACTTGTGTTGGCTTTCTTTTTTTTTTTTTCTTTTTTCTTTTTTTTTTTTGGAGAGGTTGTGGCTCTTATTGTTTGGTTTTCTGTACCTGATCAGTTTTAGAGCAAACTGGTTTAAGCCACTCAGTGACCTATGAATTGTTCAAGCATACAAAATGCATCTAAATTGATGATGCATGAACCAGATGGCAAGAGGCTCTTAATGTTGAGACGGACTGGCCCGGCCACTGCAACGGGTACAGATGATGACAGATGATCAGGTTGATGATTATTGTACTGGGGATGAATGCTGAGTGGTTGAAAGAAAAAAAAAAAAAAAAAACCCGAGAGGTGAAATGAGGTTGCTGCTGACGCTGGTACATAAACAACCAATTTTTAAATTTCATCTTTAGGCATGGGAAACATTTGTTCCCATTTCATTAATTCTATCTACAGCATTTAATTTCATATGAAGAAATGAAGGGTGGCTGAAGACTGCACAGTACTGTTGGTCTTGTACTGTGTAAGATCAGTTGTGATGGGAGTCTAGATTTCGTCTGTTACCTTTTAATTTTTTTTTTAAGATCAAATTTCCTCTCCAAATAATTGGCTTCCTAGTCTTAAATGTTTTATTTTTCATATAGTATTTGAAAGCAAAACTTTTGTTTTAATTTTCTTACTTTTTGTACTTTGCTTTAATCTTTATGCGACTGAAAATTGGAATTAATCTACACTTGATTTTTTTTTTTTTTTTTTTGGTGAGTATGCTATATAGCTTTCTTTGAATATTCCTATAAATAATGGTCTGTTTAATGATGAATTCGAGTTCTCTATGGGAGTGTGGCTGTGTGTAAGACAATGAAGGTAAATTTTTGTCGTCGCTGTATTGTTAATTGTAATACGTGTGTGTGTGTGTGTGTGTGTGTGTGTGTGTGTGTGTGTGTGTGTGTGTGTGTGTGTATTTAGCATGTCCCGCCAGGCTGCAGTGGATGTGAACACAGAAGCGTCTCAGAGTGAGCAGATAGTGTGGGACGACCCCACGGCAAGAGAGGAGAGGGCGAAGCTGGCTGATAACCTGCAGTGGCCGGGCAGTCCGTCTCAACATTCAGAGCCTCTCGCCATCCTGCCTCCACCACCCAGTGATCAAAACGCCAGAGATTCCATGACCGACTCTGAACTTGTGGAGATGGGTAAGGGACAGAGGGTGTGCATGAAAAGTGCATGAGTGTGTTTGTTTTTGTTTTGTCTATGGATCCTTGGCATTAGGAAATAATCTCAAACATAGCATCAGATATGAGATGTAATGAATAAATTATATTGAATAGTGGAACAAGAGTTGTTCACAGTCTTCCTGAGCCTCCAATAACGAACTGCACCCCATATTAACTTGTACATCTCCTGTTATACTGAACATCCAGCCTCCTAACACACAGTATGACTGCAGATCAATCCCTGTTATCCATTATCACCCAAATGAGCATGTTTTCCCTGTTGAGTCTGGTTCCTCTCAAGGTTACTTCCTATTGCCATCTCTGGGATCCATCTCTTCCTTGCCACTGTTGCCATCGCCCTTGGCTTGCTCATCAGGGACAATCTGATCATTTTGATTCATACGCATTCACATTTCATACAAACTTCCATAATTATTATGATTGTGTAAAGCTGCTTTGCGACAGTGACAATTGTTAAAAGCGCTATCCAGATGAAATTGAATTGAATTCTACCTTTGTTGATAACGTGTGTTAAGTTATATATCAAGTCACTAAAAACGCCTGTATTGTTGTTCACTCTGTCTACCACAGCTGCCTGTGATGTAATAGACGAGCACATGAAACGGACAGTGACCCCACCGAGGGTCAGCTCTGAACCTCAGACTCCCAAAAGGCCTGAATCCCCGAGTACTGCTTTTCCCATCACAAAGGCTTCAATGGTGTCTGTGCTACAGGTACACACTTACTGACACACCATCGTTTTATAAATGAGTTTAATGTGGTTTGACATCTAGAGTGTATGAAGTTTACTTTAGATATTAAAATGTAACAGAAAGGTCAACTAATTAATCGACAACCTAATTAAATGAATGAATCACATTCTTTACTAGTAAATATTAAATAACATTTATCTACAATATTTGAGAAATATTGCGCAAGCAAGACTGTCGCTATACTAAATATCGGCATGGTTGAAATTTGCAGCAGGCATAAGCTTTCCCGTTAAAGGTGCTTGGTGTGCCCTTCTCCTTTTCATCTTTGACTGATGAACTTTTATAGTTTAATGTGGAAAATTAGCCGTGCCTGCTGTTGATGTGGCTAACACTCAACCAATCAAATTAGTGGATCAGAAGTAACTTTTGTGCAAATACTTTAAGATCCTCTGAACTGCTACACTTGCTTTTCAGTCTGAGGAAGAGGAGGAGAAGGAGACCAAGGTGGCGAAAAAGGAGCCTCCACGCTTCCAGCTGTCTTCACTTAACCCACAGGAGCGCATCGATTACAGTCACTTAATTGAGGAGCTGGGTTAGTACATTCTGGAGAACCTTAAATATTACTATATACGAGTCGAATACATGAGCCAATTAATATGAGCTTCACAAGGGTGACAATATTAAGGCATTTTCTGTAGTTGATTTGCCCGTCATTTAAATTTCTTAAGTTGTTTCTGATTTGTATTTTATTACAACCCACACACGTTAATGACATGCTCATTACCGTAATATAACATCTTAAGATTTCTTTTCTTCATTAACACACAATAAATGCTGAATATGTGCATGTGCAGGTGGTGTCTTACTCGAAAAGCAGTGTTTTGACCCTAGCTGTACTCACATCATTGTGGGTTATCCTCTGAGGAATGAGAAATATCTGGCTGCCATGGCAGCTGGCAAATGGATCCTGCACCGCTCGTACCTGGAGGCCTGCCGCGCCGAGGGATATTTCATACCCGTGAGTGCTCTTCAAGCTACAAAAGCATGCGCGAGCACACGGTGTTCTCGTCAACATTCAATTAAACCGGCACTCACTGAAACTAACACAGTACTGGATTTCATTTTAAGGTTTTTTTTTTTTTTTTTTTTTGCATTAAAGCATGTTATTCTTAATACCTCTGTAAAAGCTCTTTACGAGCTTGCAAACTCAGCTTGGCTGCTTTGAGCCCATTTTATAACGTATGCAAATTATTAGATAATGACCTGACATCTGAAAAACATGTGAATTTGCCAGTGTTGATTAAGAAAAAATGTCTAAAGACCTGCATACATAGTCTGTGGGTTATAACTACACATTTAGACCGTACTGCAGGATGTTTTGTATGATCGTTATTAAGAATAATTGTTTTGTCTATCTTTCAGGAGGAGGATTATGAATGGGGCAGCCACTGTATTCTGGATGCTCTTCCCTCCATTAACTCACAACAGAAGAGACTGGCACTAGCAGCACTGCGCTGGAGGAAATCGTTACAGGGTCGCACAAATAAAGAGGTATAAACCTTACACCTCCTCCTTCTGAGGTTTCTTACATATGCTTCAGATCTCCTTCATTTTCATTATATTCTTCAATTCCTTTTTTAGGGTGCATTTGGTGGCTGGACAGTGATGTTGAACATAGACCAGGCCAGAGACTCAGGATTCAGAAGATTGCTGCAGTCTGGAGGAGCAAGGGTGTGTGTTTATTTAATGTTCCTAATTTATTTCTTGCTTGATTTCTTCACACATGTGCCATAGTGAAATTTTATTTTTTAACAATATTTTCTTTGATTTTTAAACAGGAACATAACACAGTAAACATGTAGTGTGCGTTTCAAAGCACGCTTGTGTAACTTGTATTTATAAACTTTCTACACGCCCCCACCCCACACACACACATCCAAAACTCCAGATCACCCTTACATGTCTAAGAAATGCTAGACAGCAGACATATTAAAAAAGAAAAGGAAATACAAACTGGAAGTCTGGGTTTGTTTGCAAAAAATAGGGAAAAGTGAGGTGGGGGGGGGGGGGGGGGGGAGGACGTTTTAAATGTCAGGTTATCTGTATTATACTGTACATGCTTCTTCAATATAGGTGGAATGTGTGAAGACTAATAGACATTTTAGCCAACAAAACTCTTAATAGGTTATTATTTCATATCATCAGTGAAGTCAGTAAGAAAAATGGTGCTTACGTTTATCAAATGCCACGATTAGCATTAATGTTGGGAAATGAGAATGGAGAGACTGATGTGAATGTAGTTCTCTTTCTTTTCACTTTCAGGGCTAGCCAGATTTTAAAATGCTATAACTTGTAATTGAGCTACATGAGAAAGATCAAGGATTTGTTTGGGAAAAGTATATTTTCAAAAACGTAATTTAGTGGAAAATGTCAGAATTATTTTTACCAGGTTTTTCCACTTTCAACAGAATTCCATAGATTTTATATCCAGGTGCAAAGATACCTTTACATGTAGATATGAACTATATTAATTATTCATATATTTAGAGTGTATTATGCTAGTGCTCCCGTTATTGCTCTAACAGCTTTCTCTTAGGATCTTAAAATTTCTTTTTACCTGCCTATACGGCACTGAACCAGTCTGTTGACACTATTAAAATTTTTGCTGTTTCATTTGTCAAAAAAAAAAAGAAAAGAAAAATTGCGTTGGATCAGTATGTCAGCTTTATTTCTTCATATTTATATGTATATTTATTAGATAATTTGGTATGTCTAGTTTGAAACAAGGGTTTCTCCTGTGAAGAGTGCATTTGTTGTTCTAAAAGACAAAGACGAGAGAGATGTGTATAGGAGAAAAAGAAAAAAAGCTGAGAAAAGGGAAAAACTCTTACCATTCTTTTGGAGCAGTTTATAATAACCTTTACTGATAATGTAGCCCAGATAGTAGTTGTAATCTGCATAAACATTGTGTCTTAGTATGCATTTCACACCCCAAAGGTTGAAGGTAGAAACCCCAAAACAAATAATGAATAAAAGATGCTGCAGTACAACCCTTGAACATCACAAAAGATCAGTGCAATTTGGTGTTGTCAGTGAGTTGCCAAGGTTACTCCAAGCAATGCATGTACCGTACTGTGCAAAAGTCTTGAGCCACCCCTCATTTCTTCATATTAATTTCACATGCAGAAATTTAAGGAATTGTGGCAAAGTACCTAAAGATACAGTAAAAAAATGTTTATTGTTTATGTAACAACCGTGACAGGAACCTCATTTTATCTGTTCCAACCACTCAGCATTCACTATCACCCGTATACTGATCATCTGTCTCCATCTGTGCCTGTTTCTCACTGTTCATGCCTTAAAAAAAAAAAAGAAGAAGAAAAATTCTTATGTTTGAATGATTCATATGTCACTGTTGTGCTTGAGAAACAGAAAGTATTTCTCTGAAACCACTCAGGTACAGGCATTGGACTGAAATTAGAGCCAAATAGTCCTTCAGGAACCTTGGCGAACTATTCATCAAGACTACATTAAAAATACAAGAAAGTGCGACTCTTTGGATGCAAAATATGAAGTAATAGGGGGCGGGGTTTAAGACTTTGCACAGTACTGTACAGCAAAATTGTGGTATTTGTTTACATTTTTAAAGGCTATCTGTAATATATAGTAGTAGTTTTTTTGTTTGCTTGCTTTCAAATGTTGTTTCCAGTTGCATTCAAAAAGTTTCACTCCACCCATGTGCAGGTATTGCCAAGCCCATCTGCCTCTCTGTATAAGGAGACCACTCATCTCTTCGTAGACTTCAGCCGGCTCGGACCAAATGACGTGAAAGTGGATGTGACTGAAGCCATGTCCTATGGTGTTAAATGCCTCAGGCCTGAGTACATAGCTGATTACCTCATGCAGGTCAGCAAATACCGTTTTCTGCAAGTTATCTTAAGCATCATTTCACCATATTTAATTTTTCTGACCCTGATGGGCTTTAACATCAAAACACATATTGTCTGATTCTTGTATATAAACCTGCAAACATGGTCTGCAAACAAGAGAATTGACAATAGATTAATTTAAAGCGGGACATAAGTACAGTAAAAGCATCTAAAAACAAACAAAGTAATTTGATAATTTTTTAATCCTTTCATAATATAAAATATTAGATAAATGTAACCATATTAAAGACATTTTTATTAAGCATTCATATTAAAGATATTTTTGCACTGCACTCACCTCTGACCTCACATTAACTACAATCCTCCAGGTTATACTTCATTGTTCTGTCCAAAAAATGCCCTAATTTCTTCCCGTGTTGTTGCTTAGCAACTAAATCTAGCAACCATGGAACAAACTATGTTGCATGGTGGAAGAATTGTGTCTTGTAAATATAATTAGTGATGAATAAAATAATGTAATACTGGATTTTCCCTTTTTTTTTTTTTGTCAAAAGCTATAAGCCATCTGGCAGCAGGTGTTATAGATTTTTGCCAATGATGTGGTGATTTGTTTTATGATGATCAAAGAACTTTTTTAGACACAGTAGTTATTGCAATGCATATACCTTATCCCTTTATAAAGAATCTATGGAAATCATTCATCATTGCTTTTTTTTTCTTCTCCATTCAGGACCCCTCACCACCAATGGATGCATATTATCTTCCGGGTGCAGCTGCGAATGGGCTTCCCGAGAACTCGTATCAAGGCCAGAACACTCCCTCACGCAAGCGCAAGGCCTCAGGGGACACATCGGCCGTGAAGAAGACCAGAGTTAGGTGAAATCAGTTTTAGCCGAGAGACAAGTCAGTTTAATGTGAATTATAACTTTTACCCTACTTATATACTTGTTTTGTTTAATGAAAATAAATGCACTTCTACTAAAAAACAGTGTCTATCAATGTCTACTACATCATCATTGGCCTGGAGTCGTCAGAGTTGTACAGAAACAAGCACAAATTTAAATGGACGAAAAGGCATTAAAAAAAGAAAAACTTCTGATTTGTTAAACCAAGCCGTGATTTGAGCGCAGCTGATAGTTTAGTTCTGTGGAAACAAGTTTGCACAAGCCTGTTTGTCAAATCCTTTCTATACGAAGTATCTTGATGTGACAGTAAGGGAATAAAAAAGCAAAGCGCTCTGTGGACTAACATGTACCAGAGTCCAAGGAAGGAAATCAACTGAGAGGATGGGATACAAGTTAGAGTTTCTCGTATTGGTCCGAATAAAGACATTTCAACAGAGATAAGGATGTGGCTACTCCTCCGCTTTCAGTGGTCACATTTGTGTAAAGACACAGCACAGGAAATATTTTGACAGTTGCAAAAATGTATTTCATTATTACTCGAAAGAACAAACTCAGAACTGTCAGTACCCTAACCCAAATACTTTCTTTCTATGATGAACTTTGAGTAGGAGCCTATGTATATTAAAGGCCTCTCTTTGACTAATTAATGTTTCTTATGCATCATTATGTAACCCTTATGTGCTTGAATGATGGGGAAACAAGGAATTTAGTAAAGATAGGGAATGATTCAATTATATATTATATAAAATATTTTTTATAAGTAGTTAAAATTTGTACATGTTTGGATTTGTCAAACAAACAAGTCAGACCAACTCTCCTCCCTGAATTAAACTCACGATGGCTGTGATTTATCCAAATGAAATAAATGAATGCTTGTTTCACACTTGTTCCGAATTGAGTCTGTGACCATGATGGATTGTTAGCCTCAGGAGAGGCATCGTCTTTAAAGGTTTTTCAAACAGATTTCATCGGAACCATAGAACACTTTCATCTACATCAAAATAGAAAATAATAGCTTTAGCACCACTTTAGTCTGTAAATTTCTCGCACTTCATCTCAAACAGTTTAGTAGCCACAGCATCATCTTGCTAATAATGGCTACCTTGCTCAACACAACTGTGCTTGTATTGTAGAGTGCTGTGTCTGCTGTAGCTCAACTAGTTGGCATCATATACGAGGGGCGTTCAAATCAAACCGGGACTTACTGTATGATGAAGGTGCAAAAATCTAATGACATTTACAGTAGAATTCAAGCACATTACAGTGATGAGGCTCTTTAAAGGAGACTGTACGTCCATGAATGAAGATCCCGTCTGAGGTGGCTCGGAGGCCACTGCGATCATCTGACATACTGAGAACACTTTCTACCTTGTTGGTATCCAAGCACTAGTGAATAAGTGGGACACTGGGATAAATGTTTTGTTATTCTGCATAAATCAAAAGTCCTGGTTTGACTTCTTGTTCCTTGTGCATGACATTCAAATGTAATGTGCTTCAGGATGGAGTGTTCAAGATTAACATGACTGCTGGATAATGCTTGTATTATCAGTTTTGTCCAGAAGAGGGAGCCCTTATAGATGCAGTGAAGGGTGATTTTTAAGACTGTTAAGCAAATGGATTTAGAAATTTAAATGCAGGAATAATATGAAACTCCTCCGATTAACCACAAATACTTGAAGAGTTGCACTATTAGATCAGTATAAACACTAAAATTCAGTAAAGATGACATTCTTTGCCAAATGACTTTTAAATAATAGACGTAAATCAATGGGCTGGGTTACAGCCTGCCCTGTTACTTGGCTTGTGGCGGAAATTAATTGAATTCGTTCAAGGTGATAATCAGCAGGCTGGTTCGACCCCTGCTGTTATGTTTCATTTACTAAATACATTAACCTTTGAAACTGCACATTTACCTGGAATACTAGGACATGCTGAGCTTATACTGCACATGCATATAATAAGATGAACGTTGATATAATTTTGTGCTCAGTTTAAAGATGGCAAATCTGGCAACTATGATGCATTTTCATTTGTGACACATTAGATCAAACTATGTGGTGTTTTTGGATGTAATTCCAGGGAACACTGGGTGCAGTGTGGGAATGCACCCTGTATAGGGTGCCAATCCATTACAGGGCACCATGCTTATGTATTTACACACTCACTCACACCTACTGCAGTTCCACACAATTAAATGTTTTTGTGAGGTAGAATGAAACTAGAGAACTCAAAGGAAGTGGAAGAGCTTGCAAAACGACTTGCAGAGAGTCACCCAATTAAACCTACTAATAAATATCATCTTGCCCAGGGTGTATTTCATGATGATGAAATAGTATAATGATCATTGTCCTGTTTCCGCCACTAGATTGTGAAGAAATTACCTATGCTTTGGAAGAGTCTGTCAATCTGTCTGCGTTTACTACCTTGTAAGTTAGAAACCTACATGAATGGATTAAGTTAATGAATTAAATACAAATTATGTCCCATAGATAAAATAGGCCTAAAATGTATGGAATCAAAGAACCCTAGATGAACATACATTATGAATGTTGTGAACTTGGTCTCAGATCTCTGGCAAATCTCACAAATCTTAAATGATTACAAAGCCTGCTATACCTTCTTTCCCATAATGCCTACCTGAGATAATAATTTCCCCAAGCTCAAGATACTTTTATATTGCTACCTAGAACGCAGCCATATATTTTATTCAATGAAAATTAATGAAAGACGTAGATTTAAGTCTATTATCTATATATATATCCTTTACTCCTTAAACTAACGTTTCTTTAAAAGAGCTCGGACCCTTTATGATGCTCCCCAAAGCTACGTACAGCTGGGTCAGTGACCTGGCAGTTTTCCACATAGTGCTTGAAAACCCTCACTCTGCACAGGGCTGGCTTGGCACAAGGGCAGACAGATGAATTGGCTGCAAAACCAATTTCTTTGGAAATAATGCTGAATCCTGCCTCAGCGTGACATGCTTGAACTCTGGTCCCAGACACAAACAGTGCTCACTGAGCAACACTAGTTGAAGATAACCTACTTACAGTATATGACCAGAAGGTTGTTGGCACCTGACCATCACAAGCATGGTGTTTTTTTCCAAATTGTTGCCAATTTGGAAGCACACAAATGTCTAGAATGTCTTTGTCTTCTGGATCTATTAGACTTCCCTAGAGCAAAGGGGCCCGAACCTGTGTCAGCAAATCAGAGCCTCTCAGCACTAGTGATGGGAAGTTTGAATCATTTTAGTGACTCGTTTCTTTGAATCTTGTTCATCAAAACGAACAAATATTTTTTGAGTCATTTAGTTCTTTTTTTTCTTTTGTTCAGAAATAAAATAAAATGTTACATTTTCAATAAGCAGACTTCCAACATGTCTACATACACAAATTTTGGCTATAGTTCCAGTAATTAAAATATTAGAATGCAGCTAAGGACATATTATAATAAACAGAATGAGTAGCTCACCTCTCATATCTCCTGGTCTGAGTCGTTCGTTCTTTCGAGTCTATTGCACTGCACAGTGTCTATGGGAGTCACGTGACAAAAGAATGAACGATTCGGACCAAAAGACTCAAAGTTAACTGTCATTTGTCATTCGTACAACCGTCAAATGTCATTTCTTGTACATAACCTATGGAGGTTTTGCAATGCTTTGCACATGCGCGCCCAGTAGAAATCGAACAGAGTAACTCTCCGAGGCTACTCGTTCTTCTGAGTCACGTTAAAGACTCTTTCAAAAAGAATGAATCGTTCATGAACAACCCATCACTACCCAGCAAAATTGAAGGTCCATAAGGATATGTATCGCCCCGGTTGAGGTGGAAGAAATTACGTGGACTTCACAGAGTCCTGACCTCAACACCAATGGCATGAACCACAATTCTAACTGTGTTCCAGGCCTGCTTGCCCAGCATCAGTGCCAGAAATCACTAAAGAAACCATTTCCCAAAATCTAATGGAAACCCTTCCCAGAAGAAATGAAGCTTTATCTGAACTTAATCTGAAAAATGCACATGTGGATATGACTGGTCAGGTGTTCACAAATATTTGTGACTTTTGATTAGTGTATTCACTCCCAGTGGCAAAGTGTCATCCTGACCCTTATATTGATAGCACTCCGCCACGTTCACCTTAACATTAGATTGTAATAGACCTATTAAAAAATGTTCACTGTCTTCACGCTCAGTGTTTCAATCTGTACTAAGAAAACCTTCTAATTTCTTCTTTATAGCTTGAGCATGCACAGTTAATAGAGTAACCCTGAGAGCTGCCATCATCCTCAGGGCCCAGATGCCTCATTTCAAGGTGCCATCTATTGTGGCACAGTGTCCTGGATATTCTGGTCCACACAAGTCTTTTTGCTGTGAGAGGAAGGGTGCGCCTGTTGTTAACATCACCAGCACATGGTCTGTTGGATGCACTGGAGTGTCATCAACAGAAAAGGAAGCATTGGAATTTACTAGTAGATGTAGGCAATAATGTAGCAATCTATCCTGGATCAAAGCCCATGTGTGTCGTTTGTCCACAACCCATTTTGGACAGTGAATTGTCTGAATCTTCAAACAGATTAACCTCTGCTCTTTCGTATGTCTTCCACAGCAGCTGACCTAGCTCCTTGCCAATTTGCTAACCTCCAGGGACAAGACCAATGATATACTCAAAATTCTGTTCATTTTTAGAGCTTACTGCTCAGCCACAACATCCCTTATCAGTTTGTCTCCTCTCGGTGGTTAATATAAAACACAACTATGGTGTTGTCAGTCTGTAATAGTATGCCATAGTATTGCAGCACTAACCACATAGTTTTCATTTCAACTACGTCGATATGCTCAGGTTAAGGCTAGTGTTTTACATTATATCGGCTTCCTGTGCCTCAGTTACCTGGACAATAGATGGCTCAAGGATGCACTATGGGAAGACGTTTTTGACACAAGAGTGTAAAAAAAAAATTAAAAGAGGGGGTACAGACTTATAGGCAACACTGTGGTGTAGTGGTTAGCACTGTCGCCTTGCACCTCCATTTTCCCATCTCTGTGTGCATGGAGATGCATCTTCTTCCCATGCTTGGTGGGTTTCCTCCGGGTAGTCTGGTTTCCTCCCGCAGTCCAAAGACATGCAGATTAGGCAGATTGGTGTTCCCAAATTGCCCTGACATTCCCCATGCCTCCGGGATAGTGTATGAATGACTGTGTGAGTGTATACAGTATGTGTGTGCCATGCGGTGGATTGGAACCCTGTCCACGGTGTACCCTACTTCGTGCCCTAAGTCTCCTGGGATACTCTCCAAGCCCTCCGTGACCCTAAATACAGGATAAAGCGGTATAGACGATGAGTCAGTGGGTACTGACTTTTGCACATGACCATACACAATTATGTTGTAATAACTGGCATCAGCTCACCACTAACCTTAAATTTAAAAGGATTTCTGAATGATCTGTAGTAGTTTCCAGAAAATGGCCAATATTTTACAAATTTTGCCAGGGTATGTAAACTTATGAGCAGAACATGCATATTTATGTCCTGGCTGGTTGGCTGGGCAGATACAGTGGGTGGGGTAGGTCAGTCGCTTGGATGAACCTCCTGTCTGGGACAATTGCCAAATGTTTGATAAACATTATTACTGTTGCTGTTAATGTATTGTATGAGAAATTCCAATTTACAGCAGCTTTACCCCAACGCCTCTTAGTAACAATTGTAGACCCTGGAGATTGTTGGGTAAAATAGTGATTGTGGGCATTGTAAGTGGCTAGGTGATGGGGCACGTCCATGGCACGCATACAAACACACACACAAATACCGTACACCACGATCAATTTTGAAATGAGAGTCAAACTACAGCGCATGTCTTTGCATTATATAGCCATCTGTAGCTGTAGTGGAAGTTACTGTACTTACCCATTGTCTATACCGCTTTAATCCAGCGATAAAGCACGAGACAGGGTACAGATCACATGGCAGGGCACACACATATACACACACACACTATGGGCAATTTGGGAACACAGAGTATGTGGAGGAAATCCACTAAGCATGTGGAGAACATGCAAACTCCACACATACCCACAAATATCGTACCCCACGGCAAATTTAGAAATGAGAGTCAATCTACTATAAATGTATATCTATCTATAGAAGAAATTATTCGCTCACTCATCGTCTATACCACTTTATCCTGTATACAGGCAGGTGTAACACATTACACTTATGGCACAAGATAGGGAACATTATGGACAGGTGGCGCACACACTCTGACACACTACAGGCAATTTGGGAACGCTGATTAGCAATTTGGGAACGCTGACTGTCGGAGGAAACCGGAGTACCAGGAGGAAACCAACCATGCACAGGAAGAACATGCAAACTCCACGCACACAGACTTGAGGTGGGAATCGAACCCTTGACCCTGGAGGTGCGGGGCTCCGGTGTTAACCACTATACCTCCATGCCATCTCTAGAAGAATTTAAAAGTAAAAAAGCAAAAGAAAAAAAAGCAAGATGGAAATGATTTTTTAAATTCTATTTTAGAAATAAATCACTGTGTAAGCAAATACATCATATAATCTTCGGAGTGTTAAACCAGTACACACACCCTGGTGGGATTGAATTTATTCTGATCGACCGAGTTTCTAATCTGAGTCAGGACCCATGCACAAGAAAAAAAAAGAAAAAAAACCTGCTGCTGCAGCATTAGGTGCTCATTAAAATTCTGAGCTCGTGCAACCCGAACATGCTCTCAGCGCCACCGGAGTGACCGACACCAGGCGTTTTAATAGCACCGAATCACCGAGCAGCTGTTACACACTCAACCGGAGCGCTCTCTCTCTCTCTCTCTTTTTTTTTTTGCTCCCACACTCTGGAATTATAGATAATATCTCCGGTGAACGTCTCGGAAGAGCGAGCGTGAATGCGCGGCGGCGCGCTCATGTGACGCGCGCGACTGGCTCGTGTAACGGCGGCGGCGGCGGCGGCGGCGCTGCTTTATGAATGCCCCTCCGCCGGTCAGAGAGGTAAGCGCAAAGATATCCTCATAAAAACGCTTCGCGCGTTCGTGAGGTTACGTTCAGACCTCCGATAGCGTGGAATCGGTTTAACGGGTTACGCAGAGCTCGTGCGCAGAGATATCCCGGAGGCATGGGGAACATCATGTCAATGCAGACATGCTGCCATGGTTAATCTCTCTCTCTCTCACACACACACGCGCGCGCTCGCACGCACGCACGCACACAGCACATGTTGCGTTGTAGGCACTTGACGCAACATCAGCGAAGGAGGCGCACTCAAGCCGTTCCAACTTTTCTCCTCTCCTCTCCTATTCTCAGGATCTACAGCGGACCCGCATCATGCCACGGCGTCTCTCATCCATTTCCACAGCTTAGTATAAGGTAAGACAGACAGATCTCACTGCATTCATTCATATGTGTTTCTTAGAGGGCTATGTGCATGCATGTCCATCTATATGATGGCAAAAAAATTATAAAAATGTGTATATATATATATAATTTAAAAAATGTCACTGGTTGTATGTGCGGTACAATGACTAGTCTGGAAATTTCCACTGGAGCACAATCCATCCAAGTTATTAAGGTTTTACTGTACTGTTCTGTCTCAGACTTATTCTGTCATACTAAAGTGCAGGGATACCCAACTCCACAGTCTGGTGATTCCTCTGCTTGTATGGAACACAACCAGTTCTATACTGCTAAAGGGTGGGGGATCTCTCTTTTGGAATGAAATGAATTTTGATCCAAAATAAATGTAAAAGAAAAAAAAAACCCTGAGTTGTTGCATGTTCTGTACGTTTGGTTAATGCATTGCTTGTTATTGTACAGTGTACTTGCTTACGACACTGGAATCCCTGTGGCGCATCCAGATCTACTCGGTATGATTAATCCACTCGTACCTGTAGTACAGTACAGTACAGTTTGTATACTCCATATACAGTACAAGTAGAATAATTATATCAGATTTAAAGTTTGCCAAGGGTTGTATGGTTAGCAGTGTCGCCTCGTACCCCCACCAGGGTTGGTGGTTCGAATGTTACTTGAACTCCGGTCTGTATGTGCGAAGTTTGCGTGCTCTTCTTGTGCTTGGTTAGTTTCAACACTAATTGCATTTACAAATTTCCTGTAGTGTATGATTAGGTGTGTGAGAGAGTGTGCTTTTGCCCTCTGTGACACTTCGGATGATAAGCAGGACAGAAAATGGATGGATGCATAGTTGCATACCCAGTGGTTTGAAGCAAATGTTTAATGATTTTGTTTTTTGATGTACACAAGGCTATATGGTACGATTATAATTTTCCAAAGTAGGCTTATTTGTTAGGTATGATAAGTTTGTGACTACATTTACTGTAAAAATGCAGTATTTTGGCTAAGTAATCCACCGTAAGGTTTTTTTTTGATAGAGTTGTTAAATTTTCAAGTTTAGTTGTTTGCTTAGTGTATGGATATTTAACCAACTGACTGCTGGACACCCTGCATGGACGCACATTTAGTTACAGACTTTAGATTTGTGGTAGTTTATCTTTACAAACTGACAGACTGGCGCAAATGAATAAAAACTCATAGTAAATTAAGCATAGACATTTTGTTTGTTCTGGATAATTATTATTGGATGCTGACTGTTGAATCCAGCTAGCCCGCGGTTCATTGATATTTAGTCCCAAACACTGGAGTGACTCTCTTAAATTGTGACGCAGCTCTTTCATAAAAGCGCTCTCCATTGGTGATCCGAGTTTGTTCCCCTAATCACCCAGTAAAACAGTAAATGTTTAAAAGCACTGGGTAATTAAACGTCTTGGTTTTTAGAGACCATTGTGAACAGGAATGTCCTCTAATGCTCTTAGGAGAACAACCCCCCCAACGGCCGCTTTGTTCTACAGGACAATTCCCTGCTGGTTTATCCAATAGGCATTTTAGAGAGGGGTGGGGGTTGGGGTCAAGTGGCAAGCCAATGACATATGTAGCTGACAACTTGTTCAGTGTCAGTGTCAGGCTTGGGCTTAAAAGCATGTGAAATCTGTTTGAGAGGTGAAGGAGGGCATCGGATGGATCCGAGGGCAAATGATGGCAAGACCTTCTCAAGATGGAAAAGGATGTTGTTGACCATGTTAGAGGAAATCAGGGGTTTTTCACACAGAACCCAGGTGGTGTATTTGGGTGACGCAAGTTAACTGCTGTATTGTCAGATGTGTAATTATTAGTATTGCACGATTAAACACATAAAAAATGTAAATCACAATAAGGACCTGTGCAGTTATTTAAGCACAAAACCCTGGAATTTATTACAGGTAGTATTTTGCATAGTCATCAATTTATTGAGATTCATTATCGTCAAAATTAAAGGTTTGTGTTTATTATTTTAAATTCTTTTGAGGTGATAAATAAATATTGGCAAACATACTCATAATGAGGTCATTCATGCAATTATTTGTTAATGGTACATTTAATAGTTAAATATCACAGTTTAAATCTCAGTATGTACAGTTTGTGAAATTAGAAAAAAAAAAAAAAATTAAAGTTATTATAGAATGATCCTAATCATTATTATTCTAATTGTGCCTGGTTTCCCTGTCTTTGTAAAAACTGAAATCATTAATTAGTTGAAGGGTAATAAATAAAAAATAACTTAACTATTGGATGTACCTGAAGTATTGACATTGACCTTTTCATCAACCCTACCAACTATCAACCCTACCAACCTAGCTAAGCTTCCATAATTAGCCAACAAACAATATTTGAATTATATCAATTAACTAACCCTGGCACAGGACTGTCATGTTTAATGGCATAAATTATTAGCCTGACAGAAATGTGCTATATAAGACTATTAAAATTAGCACTTTATCTTATTAAGTAGATCAAAGTTGAACTGGTTATAAAGTTCTCCTGCTTGTCTGGCCACAATCACACATTTTAGTCTCATTGCATATCTACAGACCACTGCAGAGTCTATTGACAATGTGTTCAGATGATGTGTGTGACGCACACACACGCACCACATTTCTTATCCAGTGGTAGTGCATAGGGTGGTGGCAGGTCTGTTGTCCATCACTACACAAAAATCTGGGGAACATCATTGCCAGACAAAGCAGGAAACTAATCGACTGCCCCCTAACCCAATCTGGCATCATTTAAGGGTCAAGAGGTCATAAAAATCTGTAACTACAGTAGACTTCCTACTGATGAGGTAACTGCAGTCACATTAAGCAGGAAACGTAAAAATGCCCTTCTGCTTTTATCCAGAATGGTTTTCCATCTGGAGAATCGGGAATAAACATTAGGATACAATCGATGCGCATGTCGCATGCACGCATGTTCTCTGATTTCTGGCTTTCCTGGTTCAAAATTATGCGCAATTCTAACAAAATTTTGCGAAATTATTCGTTTGGCGTATTGTATGTATCCTTGCTGGCCTGGACAGCTCCACCATACCTGAGGCCACTAGACAGGAAAAGAAAGCAGCAGTGTGAATTGAAAACAACATGTTTTTCCAGTTTCCGTGCAAATTATTTGCTACGCGACAGTAACTGCCATTTCCAATTGCCTCTGAAGTAAGTTCCTTCAAGGTAGACAGTGCAGCAGGTTGTAATGTTCAGTGATGGACAGCAACCTTTCTGTTTTCTTTAGGCCATTTTGAGTGGTCTAGTACAAGTTATGTGACTGGACTCACGTGGAAACCTTCAGCAATTTTTCATCAAAAGTTTGTCATATGAGAATTTCATGGCATGATATGAATTCATTGCTGAAAACTGTTTTTTGTTTTTTTTGTTTTTTTTGAGAAAAGTCCAGACAGAGCCACTGAGGAATCTCTTGTTGTAAGATTATTGTTGTCATTACTCAAACTGGCAAGTCTGTTTAAATGCCTGGGAAATTCCCACTATTCAGTTAAACTATTGAACTCCTAAGTGGAGCAACGTCTTCGAATTTGTAACAGAAGTCTAGTGATTTCTACTACACAAGTATAATTGACAGTCTGGGAAACAGAATAGATATTTTTTTGCTTCCATTAGTAGTGATCACACTAACTGGATACCGTGATTTAAAATGCAGCAGGTGTATTAAAGGACGGCGGCAGTGAAATCAACAATGCTGATGATGATCTCTGCAGAAAAAAGTGTATAGACATTTTTGCAAGTTGTGTCATTGTGGCTGATTACAGCTATTAGAATGGGATGGAGAGATGGATTGGGGAAGATAAGAAGGGAGTGGGGGAAATGGGGAAGCAGGAAGGAGGGAATGAGCAGACCGATGAAGCATGAACTGTGTACATGGGAGATTCCTGAAATTCCTCGGCTGTTGCCTCTCCATGCCGTCACCGCGTTTCTGTATGAATTATTCACACACATGCCAATCCTCAGTCCTCACCACATTAGAAACTTTGGGATTAATTTTTTTTCTCCCCATTTTTCTGGGTGCCCTCTTTGTGTTTATACGGGCTCAGATCATCTAGAGTGAATGAGAATTAGCTTTAATCCACAAAGGAGGTATATCACAAGTGATTGTTGAATTATGGACGATGTATTGATGTTAAGTACATGCATTGTAGGTTGGCAAGCTTGTGAAAAACCCGTTAAGAAACATATGTTTGTTTGAAGAAGACTTTGAGTTATTGCTGTTATGTTTGAAAAGGATGGGGATGGGTTTTCCTCTTGGGATTGGTCTTGAAGATCGGTTCTGCCTGTTATGCTTTGCTGCGTACATTGGAGGCTCAAAAGATTTCCCTTTTCGCAGTTTTTATTCCCTGTAAGGATGTGGCTAGCATCCTTGGACAATATCCTGTGTTGTTATAAAATCTGTACATACTGTAGTAGTACTGATGGATGGAAACTTCAGATACACGGGGGGTCTGGTTTATTCAAGGAATATCCACAGTTTTAAGCAGTATGGCCCTCTAAAATGAGGCTAATAGGATTAGTGGGGCTGGGGTAAGGGCTAAAGTAGATGAGGGAAGAGGCGGTGATTTCTTTCTAGCCCCTTCACCCACCTCTCACACAGTGAATTTAGGGGTCATGTGATTTGAAAGAACACAGTCTACTTACTTACTTACTTTCTTACTGAAGCAGTCTGGCTTGTTTCGAACTCCAGGATTACGACCCAGCTTCTCAGCCTAAAGCTTAGATGACTACTAACGAACCATCATAGACATTTCTCAAGAAGTTGCCAGCCTCTGAGGTGAAAAGTGGCTTCTGCAACTGGCAAATGGATGCCATGAGCTTGATTTTCCTGTTTCCATGGCAATACCTCAGAGAGAAAAAGTGACTCATCATGATTATTTGTTTAATACCTCCGCTGATTGCCGTGAACTTTCAACATAGTTATTTCTCCAAAAGAGGTACATTATTAGTTATATCTACCTCATTGCCCCTATGAGCTGATTCAGTTCGGCAGTGATTTCCAGGTGTTTAATAATACGCATTGAAAAACGCTGTTTTATTACTTCATTTCATTTGCAGGGAACACTGAGTGCATTTCATGTAACAGTAGTACAGACTATCCTCAGGGCTTGTACTCCCAAGACTAGTGTTTCTACTGTAGAATTAAAAACACTCTACCAGGCACCTTGATCTTCACCTTGATCTTACTCATTTCATTTCATTCTCTAATTCCCTATTCGTTCAGAATGATTTCACATAAGATTTCTATATGAATTAATAATTTAAGAACAAGTGACCTTGAATTTTAACCAGAATACCAGGAAAAGTCTTAATAGTCCTGTCTCAGGAGACTTAGAGCACAAGGCTGGATACATCCTGGACAGAGGGCCAATCCATCATAAGACACATACACAATTTTGAAATGTCCGTTAGCCTACTCTGCACGTCTTTCTACAGTGGGAGGAAACCCACCAAAGACAGGGAGAACGTGCAAATTCCATGCACACAGAGATGGGCTGGGAACTTGGGCAAGAATCGAACCCAGGCGCTGTGCTGCTGTGGGTCAAGCTATCATAGGGAATAAATAACAACGATGTGTTTTATTTATTTTGCTTTAAAAAAAAAATATGTTTATAATACTGCACTTGCTATAAAATGTTATTGCCCTCATATACGTACTTGTATAATGGATAATCTGCACAAGGGCTAAATAAAGGGCGTTTATAACTCCTCCTCCAAATACACAGTTTCAGTGTCCATGTAAATGAGCTACCGCTGAAACACATCCCACCAGAGAAACCGCAGAGGTGAGCATACACTAGCTGGGCAAAGCTGATCAACAAGCTGAGGGAAGGTTTCCCCTTATGTGAGGTCATAATAGGGGGAAAATCTAATTGGCTGGTTTAAACCTTGGGCAAAGCAAAAGTGGATAAAGAACAAAGAGCAGGAACAATTGACCATTCGAGGAAGATCCAAAATGTATCGGAAACTCAGCTGCAAAAATAGTATTGGCAATGATGAAACGTAAACAGGACAAGCTAATGGATGTTATTAACTCTTGCTCACAAAAACATTTCTGCATGTTCTTGGATTGACACGGTTTGTTTGGTATGAATCACAGTTAACTGGCTAGCTACTGTAATTTTGTGTGACAGAATAATTTTGAGCCTCCTGTTGACCAATCTTTGATCAGGTGTAATATACATCAGACCTTGATATGAGTTGATACAGTATGAGTTTTCCATATTTTTTTCTGTTTTGTGATTTGAGCGTACATATTAAAGCATGTAGCATTAGTAATAAAGAAAAAAAAAACCCTTTAACCTCAGGATTAACTCTACAATCTCTGCTGGAATGTAAGAAGACACGGTTTTGATAGCATTCACAGAGTGTGAAAGATTTGGCTTTGACTGGGATGTTCGGCTTATCTCCCATAGAGATTTTACCTTGAGAGGTCCCCAGACACCAGACACTGGCTGTATTGTGTGTCTAACGTTAGACTAACCCACTGGTTAATCTTATCCTGGATGACACTCTGTATATAATTTACTCACTCACTCACTTACTCACAACGCTTTAACCTGTATACAGGGTCGAGGGGGGGCTGGAGCCTATCCCAGGAGACTTAGGCCACCAGGGCGGTCCACCCTGGACTGGGTGCAAAACCATCATAGAGCACAAACACATAGACTCACTCACTCACTCAACATGGACAGTTTGAAAAAAAAAAAAATTAGCCTAATACATGTCTTTGGACTGTGGGAGCAAACTGGAGCATCTGGGGGAAACCCATCAGAGACGGGGAGAACATGCAATCTCCACGCAGACCCGAGGCGGGAATCAAACCCTTTCACTTAAGGTGCAAGGTCACTAAGCCACCATGCCAACAGTGTTAGGAAAACTAAAATGAATAAAAATGTATATTTTATGAGTTATAGGCCTTAGGGAGCTACTGTAATTAGAGTTTTACAGTTTTATGGACATTTGACAATTCAACAAACATGCTAGTTATCAAGAAAGGTAGAACTTTTTCCTTACAGCTTACAATATAATAATAGGTTCTTATAAGTAATCTATAAATAATTATTGTGGATCAAAATTAAAAACACCTTGTTTTCAGTAAGCACAAAATTTCTCATACCGCCAAGCTAGGGATTTCATAGAGATTCATTGAAATGAAACAGGATGACAGAGCAATCACTTTTGTGTTGCACAACTCAGCTAAAACTCAGCTAACGTTTTGATGACATGATCCATACCAGTAAATAATACTTTACAGTAATTTAAGGATAAAGCAGTAACTAATTGAAAATGAATGCATGAGTGAACAAAAGCCGCTTCAGCTGTCTTTCTTTGTTTTGCGCTTTATTACCAAATGGATCTGTCTATATCTGAACAGATCTTGCAAACGGTGCGTGATTACTAATATAAATCCGTGCTTTAATAATCAATAATAATCTTTTTTTTTCTGTAAGCAATGGCCATGACTCCCATGTCACGTGGAAGTTTTCTTACGTTGCTCGCTTATTCTGACTTAGAAAGCAGACTTAGAAAGTGTGTGAAAGTGCAGGGCTTGATGTGGTATTTTGTGCCTTTGGTGCCACATGAATAATAAATCCATGGAGTCCCTGTTCATTCAAGGGCTTCTTTGATACTGTGTTTTCCAAGTATGTCATTTTTGGATGTATGCCTGTGCTAAGTGTTCTCCCACTCAGCTTGTTCTAGAAGGCACCACCTTACAGTAGCTCTTGTCTTGAGCCAACGAGAAAACAGATGACTTGGTGTTTCTCTTTGGTTTGTGACTGTGTGAGACTGTAAATTGGCCAGCGTGATTGCAGCAATGGGCGTCTCTGCAGAGGAGAATCTATGCATACTGCAGGGTTTAAAAAAAAATTTTTTTAGGATGTGGATTTGTATTTCATTGTGGCTTCTTGGGTTGGGTTTGCTGTATAATCGTTTAGACAGGATTTCCTGAATTCCATTTCATTCACATGCTGAGCTGTGCAAATCACATACAAAGCTGTGGAAAACTGTTGTTAAATGTATAAGCAGTGGAGTAATGTTCTAATAGTACCACTGACATTCCGGGGCAAAAAAATCTTTATGCTTTTGCCTTGGTTTTTATGTCAGGTTTTCCTGTCATCATCTTCTGAGCAAGCTGTCACCAACAGCAACCTCCATGAGGATCGTTCTGTCTTGTCTATTTCTAATCTCATTCATTCGTGCATCTCAAGAATTCAGTCAGGGTTGCAGTGGATTCAGAGCCTCTGTCATTTACACTCTATGCAAAGTGTGAGAATTTATTCCGGATAGACTGCCAGTTCATCACAGGACAGCATGAGCTACTCTACCCAGACAGTAACTTATGGTCATGGTCAAGCCAGGGACCTTGGAGCTGGGGGTTGACACAACTACACACTTCACCACTGTGCAACTGTACACATATTTTATTTATATCATGTATATCGTAATATATAGTTTATATAAAGACCTGTCACATGTATTCACCTAATCAAATTGATTGATATTAAGTAGCAGTATGTAAACTTAGTGGCACAGTGTTGTAGTGGTTAACACTGTGCCCTCGCACATCCACACCTAATGCTCAGAGTAATTAAACATATTGAGTACTGTTAGCTTAAATAATTACAATTAGTTCAAATTAATAGACCTTGATGAGTATTTAGAACTTTTTGGTGTTTGAGTTTGTGGAAATTATACTTTTCTGAGCAAATTCAATATTTTAAGTAATTGTAAGTACTTAAGTAACAGTAACTGTCACCTTAAAATCTTTCAGACTAGCGATTTTGTGTCTGATGTCATCAGGGCAATAGGGCACTGGTGGCTCAGTGGTAAGTGTTTCGTCTGCCATGCGAAAGGCCAGAGGTTGATTCCCAACAACTGGATGAAGTGTCTGTCCCAAGCCCAGATAAAACCTGTGCCAAGCTTTTGTGTGGACCGGATTGTCTGCTGTGGCGACTCATTACCGGGAGCAGCCAAAAGACCAATAACAATTTATCTGATTTGCAACAAATAAAAAAAATATATAATTGCTATTAAATAGCTGAGTTAGGCTACTCAATAATGCACGTTAACATCGATTAATAGGAATGAGTACAAAATCAAAAACTGATAGTTCTGTTTACTTAAAATTGGAAACATCATCACTTAAAAATTTTGACCTTAAAAATTACCTCAAATTTTTTGAGCTTTGCCAACTTATTCAGGTTTACAGTGCAGGGTGCGGGTTCAATTCCCGCCTTGGGTTGAGTGTAGTGGAGATTGCATGTTCTCCCAGTGCTTGGTGGGTTTCCTTCAGGTACTCTGATTTCCTCCCGCAGTCCAAAGATTAGGTTATACAGATTAGGTTAACTGGCATTCCTAAATAATTCCCTGTAGTGCATGGGTATGGAGTGTGAGCATTTGTGCCCTGCAATAGACTAGCACCCTGTCCAGGGTGTACCCTGCCTTGTGCCCAACATTTCCTGGGATAGGATCAAGGCCCCCTGTGACTCTGTATAGACTTAGACTTTTTATTGTCATTGTAGGATAAGCAGTATTGACGAAGAATGATGGAATATAATCTGATCTCATATTACACTAGTATGTGCTACTGCAGAAGACTATACAGACATTTGTGAATGAAAGCTCATCTGCATTGCTCATTGACGCATTCTTACCACACATTCACATACCAGCTATTTAGCATAAAACACAAAGGGCCTTGAGTACTGTGTCCTCCCTAATTTGCCCTTGGCTTACTTTATCTTTTTATACCTATGTCTGTGTTTCCATTCCGATCCTATAATATGCGTTGTTTATATATAAACCACACATTTATCCATATTTTGCTTGCTGTATTTTTAATGTAGTTTTGAGGAATAGGCACTTTCTTTTGTTCTCATTTTTGTCAAGTTTTTGGCCCGTCCAGTTTCTGTACCTGACCAGTTTCAGAGGAATGCTTTTTTTCTCGGTTGAGCCATACAGTGACCTATGAATCATTCAAGCATGAACAAACATTCAATTTAAGGCATGAACCAGTGAGAAACAGGTGATGACAGATGATCAGCATACTGGTGATTCTGGATGCTGAGTGGTTGGAACAGACGAGAGGGGAAATGAGGTTGCTGCTGAGATTTTTACATAAACGCCCAATTTTGAAATTGTATCTTTCAGCACTTTATAAACTGTCGGCGTAAAGCATTTGTTCCCTTTTTTCATTTAATCTACATAAAAGGCAGTGTTGCCTGATGGGATTGTGTGAATGAAATATATGGCATATAATGGATGGTCATCATAGAACTGTTCAGAAATCTGAATATTAGCCAAGTTTCCCTCATGTCCATCCATCTCCTTATGATTTATTTATAGTAATCATGTAAGTTGATGCAATATTTAGTATATAACACCCATCTGCTCCTTGTCCCATCTTCTAAGCTCTATTGGGCATTTAAAGTGGCTACTCCAAAAATATAGACTCCTTCTCCATCTCCGTGATTTTACTTTATGTGCAGAGTTTCACCTGTTCTCCCCATGTTCATGGCACCCTACTTAAATTTTACAGTTTTCCTGTACCTCTAAAAATGTTCTAGTAGACAGATTGGCTACTCTGAATTGCCAAAGGTGTGAATAGTGGTGATAATATGTGTACTCCCATGACTGGTGTTCCATCTGGGGTGAATAAATGTTACAGGAATAAGTTCCGTATCTGTTTCCTGAATATGAAAAAAAGAAGAAAGGAAATACTTAGAACTGACGTTATACATACAACATGATGATAATACAGCAAATAGGCAAAGGAAATACGGAGTTAAGATATTGAGAAAGAGTTGCAATAAAGAGATGATGGAGCAGGAGGAAGGTGAAAAGGAGGTGCATATTCAGTGTACTGTTGGAACTGTCTGTTCTGTCTCAAGGGTAAGGCATTTGACATTTAGCTAACCCAGTCATACACAGGCCAGAGGATGAGCATTGACATTCATTCCATCTGGCAGACTTTTTCCCTGGCTGATTTTCATCTCCTTTCGTCTGCTCTACAGTGATCAATCAAACCTAATGGCACATTCTGCCTCATAAAGCCAAACCATCTCCATGTGATACGTTAGATTTTAGCAACCCACACCATAGCAAGAGATTCACTTTGTATTAAAGCATCCTAATGATTTAAAGTTTGGAGTAACAATTAATCATGAATTAGATAGATATATCTAACTAATAGATAGAACATGTAGATAGGGTGGTCATGTGCAAAAACAGCATCTATTACTTTTTCCATTTACAGTATGTTAAGTGACTTTTACATTGTTTAGTTGTTCAGTTATTTTTATAGTACAGTGCTGTTGAATGTGCAATTGTTTGGTCAGAATGGGTTGATTAATTTGCCTACAACAGCTCTGGCAGCATCATCTTCATCTTCTATACCACTTATCCTGTAACAGGGTCGCGGGGGGCCTGGAGCCCTATCCCTGTAGACTTTGGGCAGAAGACGGGGTACACTCTGGACATGGTCTCAATCCATCACAGGACACACACACACACACACACACACATAGTACTGGCAATTTGGGAACGCCACTTAGTCTAATCTGCATTTCTTGGGTGGGAGAAAACCGGAGTACCCAGAGAAAACCCACCAAACACAACAGAACGATTTGTCCAGCACATCCCATGGATGCTGTGTCGGATTGAGATCTGTGGAATCTGTAGGCCAGATCAACAACCTTGAATTTCATTGATGTCCGTTGTTAAAAGTGTTGTATAAAGTAGCTAAGCTACTGTACATACATGGCAAGCCGTGATGTACTGATCCCTTTTGTCAATATATTGTACAGCATTACCTTTTTTCACCAATTTGTGCTACATTGGCTTTTCTGTCTGACCAGGTGGGCTGACCTTTGCACAGGTATAAATGAGCCTTGGATGCAAATGATTCTCTCACCAGTTTACTGGTATACAATTAGTAATCAATGTTATTCACTTCACTTGGCGGTTGTGTCAGTATTGTGGCTTCAGCGTAATCTTGATAAGGTCATGCATTATGCTACAGCCTCAAAATTGTATTATTGTTGCCAGATGGCTACTTGTAACCAGTAGATGCCAGTTAGTTTATTGGAAAATACTTTTGGTTTATGCTGAGCTGCATCATACCACTGAAGACCCATCTAGGTGTTTTGTCCATTACTTAATAATCAATACCTCATTTTAAAAGTAACCTTGATTTATATTAGCCATAAAATACAGAATAACATATAGAACTGTAGTAGTCATCGCAGTAGTCATTGGTTTTGCCTGGCTATTCTAATATTTCATTCTTTATTAGATTTTATAGTCCTGTCACTACATTCATTAAATATTGTAAACAATGCTGCTGGGATTGATCATGATGCTAGTCTGGCAAACATTCCTATGCTGCTTGTATCCTTTTTCATTTATTCAATCATGATCCATGACACCGCCTAAACACACATGCACACACAAATGCAATCCCCTCCTCTCTTTGGGTAATTAGAGTCCCTGGTGACCAGGCTAGCACAGCATAATTAGCATGCTAAGCCGGTCAACGCTGATTGCTTCATATTTTTTTTTAGATAAGTGTCCCATTTGATGAATATCACATATTTGACATTAATCCAGGCTAAAGCTGCTTAACAACAAAGTTGAGGACAGGATGAAGCCATTTTAAGAGTTCAAACTGTTGCTTTTTTCACAACATGGCTAATGACTTGTGGAAAAAAGCTTGCGGCCGGCAAGAGCTTTAAAGCAGCTGAATGTTGATCTCCTTGCATCATTCTTTTATCTAGTAGACATGAAGAAATGATGGTTTGTCAGAAAACGTTTAAGGGAAAAATAGAAAAGTGTGTGTGGTTTTTCTTGTGTAAGGAGAGCTGGTGAAAATAAATGCTAAGATGACTCATTGCTAAGTATGCTACAAACTGTAGCGTAATGGGAGCTCAGAATAAAAAATAAATAAATAATAAGGAATAAAACTTGATGGTCATGATGTTAAAGTAAAATAATCAGCAATGAAGTGATATCCCATGACAACCAAAAAGTAGATTATTTTTCAATAGCAGAATGTTCTTAAGGCCTCTGTTCCTTAATATAAAAAGAATATTTATTTTCCTAATGAATATGTTGTGCTTTAAATGCTGCAGAATGCCCAAAGTAACTTTACTTCGTTACTGTACTTGGGTACTGTAACTTTACTTGGGTAGTTTTAGTAGTGGATATTTTGGACTCTTACTCCACTACATCCTACAAAAAATATTAGTACTTTCTACTCCATTACATTTCAGTGGTGCATAGTATTTAAAGTGTTAGCTACCTGCTGGCTGTTATGCATGATTTGCCTTACCTAATCATGTAGCAGGTGTTTGAACTCATAAGTAGATCGAGACGATCAACAGCAGGTTTCCAGTCAGGAAGCAGAGAGAGAGAGAGAGAGAGAGAGAGAGCTTGTCATAGTCTTTTACTATGACGAGCTTAGTAATATTTTATTTTACCTAGGGTATACAGTATATACTGCATGTTTACTCAGTTCCAGGATTTGTGTATTTTGCCCATCACTGAGAATGTCCCCAAGATATTATAACAGCTAATCGTTCCCTCACCTTCCTTTTTTCCGTTTGTATTTAATGAGATGACACAATACAGCTTGTCCTGTTAGTAAGAAACTAGAAATCACAAGATCACAGTTGTCATGAATTTCCTGTGGCAAGAAAAACCTACTGGCTTTAACAAAGTGTATCAAAATCCGCCATACATAGGGGAAATGAGCATGGAAAACCCCACAAGCCTTTTTCCTTGAAAACTAAATATTAAGCACAGATACCGGACCACTCAGATGTGGCTTCTTATTACGTATGGCTTAGATAAATTTTACCCCATCCTCAGAAGACCTGACTCAACAACTTCTCACTGCAGTGGCTGGAGCTCTTATCTAATAAAGTCGTCCACTTTCCTCGTCGATGAGACGTCATGACTATGATATATATGTCCTTAGTTTGTGCATGACGTCAGTGAGTGACACTGACACTGGCTGTGTTAAGTACTGAAAAGATGCACTGACAAGTGTGGTTATATTCCAAGGACGTGCAACATGATAGAAACAAAATATTGTACTGTAGTTTTATTTATGAAATGCAGAAAATTAGATTTTTTGCATAGTCTTGTAATTTTTTGTCTTGTCATGCGCTGTTTTTCTCATTCTTCTTCTTTTCTGGAGTAGTAGTACTACTACGAGGGGTGTTCAAGTCAAACTGGGACTTGTGATAAAATTGCTTATGATGCTTAACGAAGACTTAGCACAGTATAGTGATGAGAATCTAATGGTTCAAACGCTTTAAAGAAGTTGCACTTGTATATTACAGGACTTCAGCTGGGAGTTACTGCTACCGATCTTTATTTAGATGTAGTTATTGCGTACAGTCCTGGCCTTACTCCATGTGATTTTCACATGATTGGACGAATAAAGGAGTTCCTGGGAGGCCAGCATTTCAGACCTGAACCAGCCCGTCCAATAATGGCTCAGGCAAACTGAGAAAACTTTTTAGCTTGATGGTATCCAAGCACTAGTGAAACACTGGGATAAGTGCATTTGTGTAGCAGGGGATTATATAGAGAAATAAAGGTAGTTTTTACTCTAATAACTGTGACTTAAACACCCCTTGTATATTTGTTTATGGTGCATATTAAATATTGGCTGTAATAATGGCGTATGGTGATTAATCTGAAGTGCATTATTTTATGTACACCCTTTAAATACACCTATCTAATTCCATATTTAAAAACCGCACAAAAAATGCTCCTAAACAATTAACTTTGCATATTTTTGACTGACAGGTCGCTGTTCTCCTTCTTATGTCATCGGAGACATGATATAGAGCAATGCTCAACCCTAATTTTATCGTTGTTATTAATAGATATTAGATTTTAGCCCTTGCATCTAATATCATGACAGATATTATAATATCTGTAGAAATTATAAGGGGTATGGTGAGTCTCTCCTTCTCGGTTCCCTTTTTCCTTATGGCTTTCTGCAGCTGTGTGAATCTCCATCCTGAGTGCTAAACTTAAGGAAATGTCTCACAATACATGAAGTACTCCAAAGCACATCCTTCCTCCTCCAAATTCCATTCCTGCTATTGTCAGCATGTCAAGCATCTGTGCCATGAGGCAGAAATAACAAACTACATAATGTGTGTACTTTCCTGTTACTATAGATTGCGTACATGTGTGTCCCGAGTGCCACTGCAGCCCTAAACAACTAGGAAATGCTTCTCAAGAGCAACGGAGAACTATTTCCTGTCTCTCCACTGTACAGAATCTGCCATTCCCTAAAGTTACTAATGTTGCACCAGATTTACTATGTTTTACCATTTCTAAAAATCTACACCTCAGGCACGCTCACAATGATTCATTGTAAGTCATATAAAATATTATCCCCCCCTTGTTCATCAGCAGCATTGTGTTGACATTTAATGTTTCTCTTACTCTTTTTTCTCCTCATGTCCTCATGGGGATTCATGGTTTAATATTACGCCTTTGAATAAATTACTACTTCAGAAGGTCATTGTTTCACCACTTTGTTTTTAGCCTTTAAGTACAATCGTGCATTGCGGTTGCTGTCATGATTTCCAAAGGTGGGACCGACTTGCTTTTCAACAACATTCTGAGTGGCCCCTAAATCCATTCTAAGTACAGTTTTTGAAACAGATTGCGTCAGAACAACAGTTCGAACAGGGCGACGCCCGAAACCCAGCATGCCGTGACAAATCATGGATGAATGATTTCACACGCTTCTGTTAAATTCAAGGACACCCACATTTAGAAAGATTTATTATAAGTGACTATCTGAATAACAGTAAATTTTATATAAAGTACTTTCATTAGATATGATCAATTTATGAGTCTTTTTTTTGTCTTATTGCATTCTGAAGAGAAATCGGCCTTTACTGTGAATGTGACGGTTAGAAGGCCTGTAAAACATATCATCAGTATAGAATAGGAACATAGTCATAAGCAGACTATACAGCTTGTATTGTTGTTTTTTCGGCTGCTCCCGGCAAGGGGTCACCACAGCGGACCATCCGGTCCGCACATATAAGCTTGGCACACGCCGGATGCCCTTTCTGATGCAATCCTCCCATTTTATCTGGGCTTGGGACTGGCACTTGATCTAGTGGCTGAGGTTTGGGCACTGGCTGGGAATCGAACCCAGGCCTTCGAAACACCTACCACTGAGCCTCCACTGCCCCAAAAACTGTTGTACTGGCCAGTATAGGGATCAAACTCGCGACCTTGACTTTATTAGCACCACGCGTTAACCAGCTGAACTAACCAGTCGTGACATTGTATGATTAACGGTAAAATAACCTGACACTTAAATCAGGACAGGTAAATAAACATCTTAAACAGATAATTGCATATTGACAGTATTTGGGGACTCCTTTTTCATTATGCGGTGTTTGTTACGGGTGTTGGTGGTTCAGTGGTTGCTTGCCTGCCAGACGGGTTCGAATTCTAGCCAGAGCCCAAATCTTACCCATTGGATGCAGTGCAGGTCCCAATCGTCTTGCATCAGGAAGGGCATCTGGCATAAACCCTGTGCAAGGTTGGGCGTGGATCGGTTGGTCTTCTGTGGTGACCCCTTAAAATCTGGGCATTTTATTCACAGAAAACAACAAAGTGTGTGATGAAATAAGCTAGGATCTTCCCTCTATTGACAACACATTCATGGTAGTTATGAATAAATAGCCAAATAAAAAGGGGTTAAATAAAGGGTTAAACCTTGTTTTTGCTGATGCTGGTTATCGCTGCTTTGTTACGGTACATCTAACCTAATGGCAGTTGTGAAATCTCTTTTTATCGTATAAATCATTCATAAGGAAGGATTCTCTCGTAGCATCCTCCTGGGATTTTAACCCTTTGAGTGCACTAATGAGGAAAGCTTGGAAGGCTTTTGTAGCGTGGTAAAGTCCCTGAGATTGATTATCCTTTTAATAAAGAGCAATAGGGTCTGGAGGATTAGGCAGGCATTTAATTATCATCCAGATGTGTGTTACAGTGGAGATTTTATTAACACCTCATGTGTGTAATTATACATTCTCCATAGAGTGTTATGCTGATTTTTAACGGATAAAATGTGATGGTAATCAATTACCTTGTAATACTGTAAAGGCTTAGTAATATGAGCAGACAGTTATTCCGTATCGCCTTTTTAAACTTACATTTTGTTAAGAATTCCTCAAGGTGAATGTGCATGTGTAAGATCAGGCTATCAGTGTAGTCGTCTTTTATTGCACACAGAGCAAGGGAAGATGGATGCTGGTTGACAGCTCCCTTGCCGGTGTTTCAGCCCTGCTGTGTCATGTTCTTGCAGTAGCCGCAACTGCACAGTTTATCTCTATTTACCCAGAATGCCTTGGGACCAGGGTGTAGCAAGGGCTGGAAATGCAACTGCTTTAGTTGTCCCACCAATCACAGGATAGGGAGAACTGAAGACATCTTAGTGCTCCTGTGGCAATTATAAACTGCACTCACACACACACACACACACACACACACACACACACACACACACACACACACACACACACACAATTATGTGATAGAAAATAACCTTGAGTCACAAGTGTCAAATTTAATATACAGGCCACCTGGAAGCTCCTTGACTCAGTGTTTGCCAGGCTTACTTCTTCTGTGATGATATCTGAACAGAAGCATTGTGTGTATGTCTAGAGCTTTCCAATTCTATAATAGATTCAGTTTCAGATTTAGATTTAATATCTGTCTCTCAATGATGTGCTCAAACCTTCTATGACAGCCTTCCTACAGAGTGACAGAAGTCATTGCTGTGATCGATCGCTTTTTACCAGAAAGTTTTCATAATGCAGTTCTCTGTAACTCAGCCAAAAACATTTACAGATTTTATGGCAGGGGTCATCAATGTTGTCAAGTCACGGAGTGTGATTCAGTTTACGTATGTGATCAGTAATCCAGTTGTAGTTGTACATGATGGCCGTGTTTGTTGGCCAGTCTGTGTTTGGTTCTCTGTGGTCTGGCTCTGCTGCGTGTTGGAGTTGATGGCCATATTGCAGGCCACTTAGTGGTATGGGAGATTTTTTTGGTGGCCATATTTGTTGGGCACTCTGTGGTCTGGAAGTTGTATTCGGCATATGTTTGCTGGTTCTCTGTGGTGTCTGAACTGCAGACGGTGGACATGTTTTTTGGCCACTCTTTGGTCTGCAAGTTGGAGTTGGGGATCAAATTTTGTAGGCCACTCTGTGTTCTGAAAGTTGGAGATGGTGACCATGTTTGTAGGCCACCCCGTGTTCTGGAGTCGGTGACCATGTTTATAGGCCACTCTGTGTTCTGAAAGTTGGAGTAGGTGGCCATGTTTTTTGGCCACTCTGTGGTCTGAAAGTTGGAGTAGGTGGCCATGTTTGTAGGCCACTCTGTTGTCTGAAAGTTGAAGTTGGTGACCATGTTTGTAAGGCCACTCTGTAATCTGAAAGTTGGAGTTGGTGACCATGTTTTTTGGGCACTCTGTGATCTGAAAGTTGGAGTTGGTGGCCTTGTTTGTAGGCCACTCTGTGCAAGCAAGGCCCTTAACCCTCAATTGCTCAAATGTATAATAAGATAAATGTAAGTTGCTCTGGATAAGGGTGTCTGTCAAATGCCGTTATTGTAGCAGAAACATTCTGCAGTACTGTGCAAAAGTCTTATACCACCCTCATACTGTATTTGTTTTCCAAAGAGCTATACTTTCTTTTATTTTACAATTGTAGTCTTGAGGAATTGTTCATCAGGGCCCATATTCACAAAGCTTCTTATAATTCTCTCAGAGAGCTCCTATCTTAGCCTAAAAAGTCCTAGCTGGGAGTCCTAGACTAAAAGGGATTTAGGAAACTTCTCACAGCAACTCTGAGCTAGGAAAGTACAAAAACCTTTATCTTAGTGAGGAGGTGCGGTTGACCAAGTTGCTAGGGATGATGCAGGAATTCAAGGACTGTGATTGGTTGATGAAAAACAAACTAAGACCTCTGTAAAGGTCTTGAAATGCTCTCTTTGTGAAAATAGAATACATGATAATAGAATAAACAGTGAAATCATAATGTTTGTACTGTATATATCGTAATGTTTGTGCTACATAAAAAACAATTTTAACATTGTATATTAAGGCACTCTGCACAGTAAAACATTTGTTCCCATTTCTTTAATCTGCATCATTAATTGTATAATCATGACTACAGGACTACTTTATGCAAAGTTTCTGTTATAGGCTAAATATCTTAAAGATAATTAAAACAGCTAAATGTTAAAAATGTGTTTACTTTTGAAGCAACCAATTTTCATGCAGTAGTTACTATATTTAAGTTCTTACATTTATTTACCATACTGATTTTATTACTTGTAATCCATTTTAGGTTGATGGAAGCAAAAAGGCTCACCTTTTGCCAATGTACAGAATTGCCGAACAGTCCACTTAAGTTTTGGATGGTATGTACTATAGCCAACAATCCAAGAGCGATAAAAGGAAGTAAAACAACAAGAAAACCAAATTGGACAGAAGAGCAGTGTTTACTTTTAGGTTTATGTTCAGTGTTTGGAGAATATTTCTTCTTTCTGCCATTTCGTCCCCTGCTATAGAAACTCTCCTCTAAAAAGTCCTCCTCTCTACTTTTAACAAATTTTTACCTTAGGAGTATGGCGTTATTTTCCTGCCACAATTCTGAGCGTGCGGTTCGACATTTTGAGAGCAGGCAAAGCACTCTATGCGCATGCAGTGTCTCCAATGCGCGCTCAACAGCTCAATTCTGCGCGTGCAGTGTCTCCCCTGCTCGCTCAACATGTTCTCCGCGCGCGCTCGACTCTGCCTGCACACGCTCGACTCTGCCCGTACGCTCGCTCAACTTTGTCCAGTGTTACAAAACTGCCACAAAACCAGCCAATCACAGACTTCCACACACGGCTTCTGATTGGCTGTTCCTTCTCTATCAGCTGGCACTATCGACCGTATAACGGAAGCGTTCTAAATAAAGGTTTATAAGTAAAAAGACCGAGTTGTGCGATTTGAATTTTAGTCGATGTAGTCTAGCCATGAGCTATATGGATAATTAGATAAGTATATTAAAACACACAATGGACAAACAAATTTATTAAAATTTGTTTATAATATTTATGAATAAATGCAACTTTATTTACAATGCTTCCCTTATGTAATTTCCTTTCAGTTGTATATAATTATATATAATACTATAATTTTAATTTCTTATAATTTTCTTGTGATTTTGTAAAGCTACTTGCCTGTACACGCTCGACTCTGCCTGTGCGCTCGCTCAACTTTGTCCAGTGTTACAAACCTGCCACAAAACCAGCCAATCACAGACTTCCACACACGGCTTCTGATTGGCTGTTACTTCTCTATCTGTACGGTGCTTTTAAAATGGCCATTGTCTCAAAGTAGCTTTACAAATTCACAAGAAAATTATGAGAAATTAAAATTATAGTATTATTTATAATTATATACAACTGAAAGGAAATTATCGAGCGTGTGCAGGCAGAGTCGAGCGCGCGCGGAGAACATGTTGAGCGAGCAGGGGAGACACTGCACGCGCAGAATTGAGCTGTTGAGCGCGCATTGGAGACACTGCACGCGCATAGAGTGCTTTGCCTGCTCTCAAAATGTCGAACCGCACGCTCAGAATTGTGGCAGGAATATAACGCCAAATAGGAGCTGTTTTTAGGGCCTAAGATGTTTCATTAATTATTTTTATCTTTACTAAGATTTAGTCCTAAATTTAAGGGCAAATTCTAAGATAATGCCATCATTTTAAGAATTTTCTTAGAATTTCATCACTAGGAGCAACTTTTAGGCTTAAGAAGCTTTGTGAATACGGGTCCAGGTGCAGATGGTGGCCAGTGATTAGTATACTGGTGATGCTGAATGTTGAGTGGTTGGAACAGACAAGAGGGGAAATGAGGTTGCTGCTACATAAACAACCAATTTTTACATTGGTTACACTCTGCAACCTGTCACAGTAAAACATTTGTTCCCATTTCTTTAATCTGCATCATTAAATTTTATTTGATATAGGGAACTTAGGGATGGCTCAAGACTTCAGCATAAATTTGAATCATTGGGTCTTCTGTAACAGCAACAACTGTAACAATATCCAACCACATACAGTATATTTATGTAACCTGGAGAATTACATGTAACCATTGAGAAACAGACACGTTTTCACAGACATGACAGATTTGTCTGGTAGATTCTTTAATTTTTCTTCATCGGTCTAAATTTGTCCTAATGCATCCCTTAAAGTGCAAGTTTAGATGTCAGAAAAATTTGCTTCTACACTATAATCATATGCTGGATGGCAATTCAATGTTATCAGAAGTGAGAAGAGAACCATAGTAGAGATATTATGCCCAATTTGTACAAATTCAGGCATTGATTTCTTTTTCTATTACTTAAGCCTTTGAGGAGTTTCATGGCTTTCTGAAGCCTATCAGTGTTTACACTCTACTGACTACTGTAGTTTTCCTCTTCTGATGATTTCTTGTGATCCAGAGGAAGTAAAAACATGACTGAATTCCCAGTGGTGCCAAGGTTATAGGAGATAAGAAACGATGCACTGATGTGATCAAAGGTGGAAGAGCGGGACCAACAGAGTGAACGGTGTAGGAGTATGTGAGGCAAATTTTTATCATCTAATCAGGAATCGCAGCTGCAAGTTTTGAGACTGATATGAAGGCTGTGAACTTCAATAATATAAAAAGACTTAGCTCCTAAAATGTATCATTTCTCATCTAGTGGAATTCATTAGCAAAAGTATACCTCACATCAAACTTGTGCAGTGAATAATACACTCTGTGTGTCTTTTATACTTTTTTGCCTTCTACTTTGTTAAGTATAGCTGAAAAAAAATACCCATAGTAAAAAAACTTCAGGGCCCGTATTCACAAAGCTTCTTAAGCCTAAAAGTTGCTTCTAGTGACGAAATTCTAAGAAAATTCTCAGAACACTGAACATAAAGCTAAACGTATACAGTGGAACCTTGGATTACGAGCATAATTCGTTCCAGAAGAGGGCTCCTATTCCAAAACACGTCCCATAAGGAATAATGAAAACTCAAATAATTCGTTCCACAGCCCCAAAAAAAAAATTACACAAAAATAATTAATACATATAAAGTAAAAATAAAACAAATTAACCTGCACTTTACCTTTAAAAAAAGTTAAAATAAATCCCAACAGATAAGTGTTTCTGTTTGTGCGTGCAGGCGCCGTGTATTTGTGTGTGTGTGTGTGTGTGTGTGTGTGTGTGTGTGTGTGTGTGTGGAATTAGCCCCTTCCCTCGCCTCGTCTTACACAGTAAAACTCCTCCTCCCTCCCCCACCTCGCTTTTTAAGTTTCACAACAAACACACACACAACGGAAACACTGTTTTAACGGGGAAAAAAATAAATCTCTCTAATGACACTCGTGTGAGCGCAGACTAACGGAATCACTGCTGTAAAGTAAAAAAAACAACAAAAAAAAACAAATGAACCAACACCTTACCTTCGAAAAGAATCGCGACAGAGCAGAGTTTCTGTGTAGAGCAGAGTGTGTGTTTCTGTGTGAAGCCGGGGAGGGGGGGGGGTGTAAAGGCAAGAGAGTGTGTGTGTGTGTGTGTGTCGTTGTGTGTGTATCGGTGTCAAAAAACTCGGCACTTGTAAACCAAGACATGGTCGTTTTTCAAGTCAAAATTGATTAAAAATCTTTGCCCGTCTTGCGTAACACTCGTAAACCGAGTTTCTCGCGATCCAAGGTTCCACTGTACTCTGCGCTTCTGTCCAATTTGGTTTTCTTGTTGATTTACTTCCTTCCACCTCTCTTGGATTGTTGATTACAATTTAAATAGACTGTAAATTTACTCATGTAAATTAATGAAAGGTGAGCCATTTTGCTCCCATCAATCTAGTAATAATGGTAAATAATGGTAAATAACGGTAATGATGGTAAATTACAAGTAAACATGGTAAACATGATAAATAAATGTAAGAACATTTAAATAAACATGGTAAATAAATGTAAGAACTTAAATATAGTATAGTAAGTTCTGTGCAGAAATTGATTGCATCAAAAGTAGACACATTTTCAACGTTTGGCTATTTAAGATATTTAGTCTGTAATAGAAAATATGCATAAAGTAGCCTGTATTCATGATTATGCAATTTCTTTATTTACAAACATTATGATTTCTCTATTATTATATGTTCTATTTTCACCAGGAGTGGTTTTGTACTTTTCTTACTCAGATTTGCTCTAAGAAGTTTTCTAAATCACTTTTAGTCTAAGATTCCCAGCTAGGACTTTTTAAGCTAAGATATGAGCTCTCTTAGACGATTCTAAGAAGCTATTTGAATACTGGCCCTGGAGTTTTATCAGTAGGGAGTTCCAGGTGATACAGAATAGAAGTTAATAAGGAAACCGAAATCTATCTTACAGACTAATGGGAATAAGAGTAGGCGCAGTGTTGATTCACTGGTTAAGGATCTTTGATACTGGTGTGAAGTTTGAGGGTCCAGCCTTACTTCCCTTTGCTTCAGAGAGCTTCCTTACAAGCTGTGATAAGTGACGAAAAGTAATGTACTGTATATGAACCCACCAAACAAGCGCTTCCCTCCATCCATGAACTTCTGCAGTCCAACTAGGAACTTTGGAGGTCAGTGGTGACATTGTATTTATTCCCGTTTTGTACAACTGTGATAGGACCTCTGGTCAGCATGCACACGCACATTCACACACTACGACAATTTGGGAAGACCTGCTATCTGCATGTTTTTGGACTGTGGGAGGAAACCCACCAATCACGGAAAGAACATGCAAACTTCATGCACACAGACCTGATGCGGGAATCGAACCCAGGACCTGGTGGTGTAAGGAGACAGGTCTAACTACTAAGCTATTTTAGTGCTTATTACATATTACTGTTTATGTTCTGTATTTATAGTTACATTTAATAGTGTATATTGTCCATGAAACAAGTTAGTGCCTGATCACTTCTGTTATAACAACTTTTGTCATTCTTTCAATAGTTTCTGACTCACGGTTTTCTCTTTAGCTTGAAGCTAATAATTAGGGAAAAAAATAAACTTGATACATACTGTAACTGTGAAATATTAAAGTTCAGAGTGATCTATCTTAAAGACTTTCCTGTGATGGAAAAACTAACTGTTGCATAAATCTTCTAGAAAGCTTCCAACGAACTTTCCCCCGACGTAAAAATAAAGTCTTTAAATCCATTTATTATAATTCTTAAATTGTCTATTACAATCCCCTATGGAGTTATGGAGTTCCTGTTGGATTTCTTTGATTTATCTGTTGAAATACTGTAAGTCTTGATTTTCATTTGGTTCTTTTTCAAATGTTTAATGGCTGCCACTGAAATATAGTCTGACTGGGGTCTTGTCAGATATATATATGGGTTAGTCATTACTGTAAAATATGTAGTACATTGCATATAATTATAATGCTAAGCTTGAAGCATGAGACTTGTGAAGTTTACTTGGTGATTATGGGAATTTTATGGAAATTCTTTGACTATGCCTTGGGTTTTCTGGTCAGGTTTTATGAGGCTGCCATGGTGACAGACTTAGCCACTGTGTCGGATGTGACGTTAAAATAAATAAAAAAAAACAACAAAAGCTTTTCAGATGCTTTAAAGGTAGTAGACATTTTATTTCGCTGTGCCCATAACATTTCCTGTAATTCAAAGCTTCTAAACAATTTGCACATGACCAGAGGCTATACTAGATAAGGAACCCCTATTTATAGCAACCAGGCATTGTTTCCTTCATGTAGTGGACGCCATTTTTCGCACAGCTTGTAAAATGTGGCCTTCACACTGAACATGGTTTGTGTTACAGAATGAAGGCAACTTTAAAATAAGCATTGATTTATTTAGGCATTTAGGTGTGGACCCACAACCACAGGTTAATATATATGACGTTACTGCTGATACGAACATCTTTGGCATTGATCTTTGGCATTGTTCTGAATGACTTGGCCTCGGACCTTTTCTGACAATCACCACTCTGTTTTCTCTGTCGCACGCAGCTTCTTGATGTCTGTCCTCCAATTCTTTAGGGGGATTCAGGCATTACTGTTTCATCCCTCCAACACTGTCATTTTTTCATCTTCGTTTATTGCCCTTGTTTATTTTGAATGTGCCTCTGGACAGCCGAGTCCCCGTGTGATGAAAGATGACTGCAAATACAAGACGCGAAGAAGTCGTTCAGTATGTGGGAGAGAAATGAATTCAGCAGCAGCTTCTGATTATGTATGCTGAAGGGAACGAACTGTGTCTCCCCAGGATGTAGGTGTTTTGATCCAGTAAGGCTGACCTTTGTTCGGTCCCAGTGTTGTTGTTTAATGCATCTTCCTTATCGTACGGGCTCAGCAGGAAGCAACACGGACTTGTGCTGCTTATTGGGTTAGCCAACTGCTCAAAATAGGAAGTGTGGCTTCATGGATAACTACAGCCGGCGGACTAATAAACAGAATGTTCTCTATGCTCAATATCAACTTGCGTCAACTTTGCAGTTATTTATTGTATAATATAAAATTATAGTCTTTCTTGTTTTACATGCACAAAGGGATCAAAAACTGAGACACTCTCCCGGATATGGTGTTGCAATAATCTTCACATATCATGAATAAATTTGTGATTGCCTTCGTTAAACATGTGATGTTGCTTGGAAATGATAATGACATGCTGCCTATATATGCAGCCTATCTAGGCAGCCTTCTATACAGGGATATTAGAAACATTTAATGCCCCCTATGTGCATATATTACAAGATGTTAGGAATCATATTGAGGTACATTCCTCTTAGCACATGCATTTCACCCTGTCTTGACAGGGCGTTGACGGTAATGATATGCCTGTCTTCTTGATTTTATGCCTTTTAGCATGTAATAAAAGACTGCAATACAAGTTGATGACCATGGCAAGTGTGATGAAAGTGTAGAAAATCTGGGTGACAACCAGATTTTATTTTATGTTTGCTAGCAGTGGCAGATCGTTCTGATAAAAATAGCAGTGCTTAACGTATTCATGATACACAAGCAACATTGGTAAATTTTACTCATACAGTATAACTATACACTTTCTGTATTAGTCTTTGTAATTAGTGAATACAAATATTAATATTATTAGTTACTGATTAGCATGCTTCAGTCTGAATAACTCAACGCTAAGCTGGAGAGTAAATGGGTTAACAATAAGGGATGTGGAAACGAGTTAATGAATGGGTATGTGGTTAAACATTACGATACGGGCTTCTCAGCCTTTCTGGGCACTTGACCCCAAATGTACATTACACATGTCTAACTTACATTATTATTCTAGATTTATAAGTTTTGACTACTGTAACATGAACATTTCATTGTCCATGTGACCTCTGTGTAATACAACTGACTGAAAACCACAGGAACCACCTTTCATCGATGTAAAGTGCTGAAAGGCCGAACTTGTAGCGAGGTGTGTTGGAAAGGGCACAGGATATTTTTGCTGTCACATCCAAATTGAAACTATAAGTATGGAATAAAACGTTACATAATGCGGCATATTGCTATAGGAAAATAATACATATGGGGTGGGAGGTACTTACACCTTGCTTGTAAATCGATATCCAAAAAACTGTTTTGGCAAGTTTTTATTCTTTGATGAGGGTTGTTGAACTAAAAAAAAAAATCTCCATGTGTATTATTATTTCCATACTGGTATCATTATGTCTATTATGGTGCCATATTATGTCTAAATTAAGATTTAATTTCCGCGTTTGGGTTTACCATCCACGCTACAGGGCTAACTGCTAGTCTTCTGGTTCAGCTCTGGTTAGTTCGTGACAGAATGACTGAGCCTTCAGCAGTGAACCCAGCGGAGTTTGCTTGCCTCTGCGATGTGGTTGACCAGCATGCCAAGTTGATCGATCAGCTCCGTGGTGAAGTCGCGTCTCTCCGCAAGGAGCTCCAAGACGTCGCGGTCTTGCGCCGCGAGGTGGCGGAGCTGCGACAGGAGAATGCGACCATCCGCGGGGCGGCTGCTCAGCCGGCTGTTGCCACGCCCATCGCAGTGGCTGCTGCACCGCCAACTCCCTCCCCATCTTCTGATGTTTTTCTGGCTTTACCGGATAAATGGGATGGCACAGATGGGAAGTGCAGTGTTTTTCTAACCGCATTGGATCTCGTGTTTGAGTTCAATTCCACCAGGTACTCCACAGACCTGACTGCGCATTGCTCTTCTCGTCTCGTTGCTATCCGGGCAGGCAGCTGAGTGGGCCATGGCAGTTCTTCGCTCAGATTCAGACGTCGCCTACTCATACACGGAATTCACCCGCCAACTCAAACTCACCTTCGAACATCCTGCTGCTGAGGTGGAGACCGACTCCAAACTTTATCACCTACGGCAGTGAGGGTCGTCCTGTGAGCCGCTACACCACGGAGTTTCCGCCCTCCGGACAACCTACTACGAGGGACTGGCTTCGCGTATAAAGGACGAGCTCGCCGGACGAGAGCTCCCAGCGACCTTGGAGGGCTTAATCCAACTCGACCAATGTCTGCTCGCTCGCCGCAAGCCAGCTCCCCGTACCCTGCCGCCCATCACGATGCCATTACATCAGTCTGCTACTCGATCCACCACTTTCTTCCCCCAAGCTCCAGTCTCCGAAGCCCGTTCCTCATTCACTGCTCCACCTACCGGACCCGTTGGTTCTCCACCTCCCGGAACCCATGCAATTAGGGCACGTCTCCTTAACCGCTGCAGAACGGGAACGCCGATTCAGAGAGGGGCTCTGCACGTATTGTGGATCTGCTACACACCACCGAGCCATCTGTCCTCTGCGAACGGGAAACTCGCAGACCCGGTGAGAAATCTCACCGGGTTCCATCTCCCTCTCCACCACCTTGACTGATGATTCCCGTCTCACGGTAAAAGTACACCTCCAGTTTGACCACAAACGAGTTGGAAGTACCGCGTTCATCGATTCCGGTGCCGCGGGCAACTTCATTGACTCTTCTTATGTCAAAAGACTGCGGGTACAGACAGAGGCGTTATCCCAGCCCGTAACTATTACATCAGTTGATAGTCGGCCCCTCTCCTCCAGTCCCATCACCCTCCGAACCCAGCCCATCACCCTCGTCATCACCATCTATCATCCTGGGACACCCATGGCTACTGCGTCACGACCCACTCATCTCCTGGACCCAAAATTGGATCCTACAATGGGCACCGACCTGCAACGAACTATGCCTACAGGGCCGAGGCTGGGACTTGCTCTAGGGACATCCCACGAGACTACCGGGACCTGGCTGAAGTCTTCTGCAAGAAACGTGCCACCCATCTACCTCCACATCGCCCCTACGATCTGGCGATCGACCTTCAGCCAGGCTCCATCCCACCCTACGGCCACCTCTATTCCCTATCCAAGAACGAGATGCAGGCAATGGAGGAGTATATCTCCAGCGGACTTCGCCATGGTACCATCAGGCCCTCCTCCTCACCTGCCGCTGCGGAGTTCTTTTTTGTGAAGAAACGCGATGGTAGTCTTTGTCCCTGTGTCGATTACCGGGGACTCAACATCATCAAGAACCCACACCCGTTGCCTCTTACCAACTCTGCCCTGGACGCCCTCTCTGGCGCTACCATTTTCACTAAGTTGGACCTCCGGAGCGCCTACAACTTGGTGAGCATCAAGAGGGCGATGAGTGGAAGACAGCCTTCATCACCCCTACCGGACACTATGAAAGCCTGGTCATCCCCTTTGGTCTCTGCAATGCACCCGCGGTATTCCAACAATTTATCAACAACGTTCTCAGAGACATGTTAGGCCACTGGGTATTCGTCTACCTGGACGACATCCTCATTTACTCCCGAACCATCAGCGAACACGTCCAGCATGTCAGGGCGGTCCTAAAGAGACTCCTCGCCCACCAACTGTACTGTAAGTTGTAAAAGTGCGCTTTTCACAAACGCTCCACCACGTTCCTGGGTTTTGTCATCTCGTCCCAGGGTGTGGCGATGGACCCTCAGAAACTGGAAGTTGTGGGCCTCCGAGTGGCGCAGTGGTTAAAGCGCTCGCCCTATCATCTGGAGATCGCTAGTTCGAATCCCGGGTGGTGCTGTAACCACCTCTATGTCCCCGACTCCGTCAAGACCGACGTCCTCCAATGGGGACACTCCTCCCCCCGGAAGGCGACGCACGCTACTCTTCATTCAACGCGCCTTCGACGTCCTCCAATGGGGACACTCCTCCCCAATTTCTGGACACCCCGGAAGGCGACGCACGCTACTCTTCATTCAACGCGCCTTCTGGTGGCCAAATATGAGAAGGGACGTGGACGAGTTCGTCCAGGCATGCCCAGTGTGTGCCAGGTCCCAGGACAGCAACCAGCCATCACCAGGGAAACTTCAGCCACTCCCAGTTCCAGTCCAGTTCCCCGCCGGCCCTGGACACACATGATTTCATCACGGGCCTGCCGGTTTCCGAAGGAAAGGACACCATCCTCACCATCATCGACCGGTTCTCCAAAGCTGTACACCTGGTGGCCCTCCCCGGTCTCCCGTCAGCCAAAAGGACAGCTGAACTGATATTAGAGCACGTAGTCCGCCTGTATGGGTTCCCAAAGGACATCGTCTCGGACAGGGGGCCCCAGTTCACCTCCCGGTTCTGGAAGGCCTTCTGCCGTCTGATCGACTCCACCTGCAGTCTGTCCTCCGGCTACCACCCACAGACTAACGGTCAGACGGAGCGAACCAACCAACAACTGGAGCGCTACCTGAGATGCTTTATTGCTGATCGTCAGTGCTCCTGGGCCCGCTACCTCATATGGGCTGAGTTGTCTCACAACCATGCACACAAACTAGAAAGAACTCTTCTTATGCCTTGCCGATAACGTCCGAGGTAGTCTTCAAGACCATTTGGTGCATTGAGATGCATAGTTTCGATTGGACCAATGAAAGCATAGCGCATGCCCAGCCCCCTCTGACATCACCAGATCAATATCCTTTACTGAGATCACATTATCTTCGACCAGTCTCCAGCATTCCGCTATAATGGCATACTGGACACGATTTAGTGCAAAGCCATCAATCTCCTTCCTGAGACGTACATACGTCCTCTGCCACCAACCTCAGCCCGTTTGAGGTGTGCTACGGTTTCCAACCTCTGATGTTCGACCATCAAGAACCGGAGGTTGAAGTACCGTCGGCCCAACAGTTGGTTCGCCTGTGTCGACGGCTCTGGAGACGAGCAAACAACGCCATCCGACTTGCTAACACCCGCTACACCGTTCAACATCGCCGTCGACACCCACCGGGACGAATGTACCAAGTAGGTGACAAGGTATGGTTATCAACAAGAAATCTACACCTGCAGACAGAATCACGGAAATTATCACCCAGATTCATTGGACCATACCGCATCAACTTCCAGATTAACCCTGTCACCTACCGGCTCCAGCTGCCTGCGGCGCTCCGGATCCACCCGGTATTCCACACCTCTCAACTTAAACCCTCCACTACGTCACCCATGGAACCTGTGGGTTCACTGATGCACACGTTTGCTGTTGGATTTAACTTCTTGCATATTATTCTCTCAAACTTTATGACTTTTCCTTTTTTCTCAAAGGTAATAGTTTAATTTTTTTATTTTGTTGATTCTACATTGCTAATTTGGATCATATTAAAATAGTAGTAGTAGCAGTAATTCATTTATTTAAAAAAAATAACATAACACAGTACTTCAACAGTAATCAACAGTTTTTTTTAGACCATCAGTATGTTGATATTTTACTGGAGTTGTTATGGAGTCTTTAATCCCACTTTAACTGTAAAATCTTCTTAAGGTTGAAACTCATTAAAAAATTTAATGCAGTTCAGAAAAACATTCGGAATTTCCTTTAAAAATCACCTTGTGAAGGATTTACCAGAACACTGCACTCCTCCCATTACGCAGTGACTAGAGTGCAACCATCAGGAAGTATGACTTTTCCAAGAAACAAAGGCAGTCGCATTGTTTTTTCAAAGTTAACACATCCTTGTCGTGGCTTTGCCAGAACTCCTAGCCACAGGGTGAACCCCTTAGCAGTGCAACTCTGTAAGGAAATTACAGATCATGTTAAACAAACAATAGATTAATGATCAGAAGGTCAGGGGTTCAAGCTCCAACACTAATAAGGTGCCGCTGTTGGGCACTCAAACAAACCCAGTGAGCCTTACCAGAAACGCAGAAACGCAACATTGGTCAGTAACCAATTAAAAAAAAAAAAAAAACTCCTTTTTTCGGGAAGTTGGGCGGTGTGTGTCAAAGGGGGAGGCTTCAGACATCAAACTGTGTATTTGGATATAACATAGAACCAAAGATGTTTTTTCCAGGTTTTTTTTAAAAAACATGGAAATTTTACTGCTAAGAGGAATATGGGAATGACATCATACAAATTTTTTACGCACAAAATGCTCCTATTATTATTTGGTCATAGAAACATCCGAAAGTAAACATAAGAACGTGATCGTATGTGTCTGTGGCTTCTTTGTCTATGTAACCCATGTTTTATGTAAGTCATGTTTATATTGTTGGTTAAAATGAAATTAAATTTTTTTCAATATATTGCCTAGGTTGTGCTGAAAAAAAAGACCTTATCTATTGTACAATCCTGATCTCTATATATATTCATATAGAGAAATAGAAAATAAAAAAGTCTAAAATGCTTTGTATTTTAAGGGTGAATTCTCTCTCCTTTAGGGGTTATGTATCCTAGCAGACCCTGCATGCTGACCCTAAAACTTCCTAAAAGGCTGGAATATGCAAAGCAAATAATTTCACAGTACAGTACTGTATATGCAATGAATAAAGTCTTTCGGAACTTTGAAGGCAACAACCTTAAACTGAATTGATGCACATTAAATTATGAATTTGTGTAAAGGCAGTTGAACTGCTTGATACAAAACGCATCATATTCTCCATTAGGTACATTTACACCTACCCTAATGTTGCAATCAGAATGACTTCAATCAAATTGAAGAAACTGAATAAAACGTAAACGTGTCACGAGCAACCGAGGGGTGAACACAGTAGCCTTAGCAGTTATCCCGTGTTGCGTGGACGGTAAACCCAAACGGGGAAGTAGAGCGAGCAGGCAGGATAACCACGCGTTTACTCTTAGAACTCTCTTACACAAAGAGCAAGGATCTACACAATTAAACCTGCGTTCATGCAACACACACTCAATCAAGGAAGCAACCTGAATAGGTGAGTACTCACGAAATAGTTGATGAAGCGATAGCGAAGGCATGAATGAACTCAATGACTGAGCGATGTGAAGCGCCATCTTGTTTCCTTTTATGCTTTCTGAAAGCGCAACCCTCTTACTTCCGGGTCCTCGTGCCAGTCGCGGAACGAGTGTTCATGACAGTACCCCCCTGTCCAGGACCGACTCTCGACGGTCCTGGGGTGGCGGATACCCGACGACGGTAGTCCCGTATGAGCTCGGGGTCCAGGACAAACCGGGCCGGAATCCAAGACCGTTCCTAACCCTAACCCTAACCCTAACCATTCCTGACGTGATGAAGGGTTTGAGCTGAGAGGTGTGGAATACTGGGTGAATCCAGAGCGCCGCAGGCAGCTGGAGCCGATTTTTGGTGGAGAGCCATACCATGTCACCTGTGTGATACAATCGTCCCGGAGGGTGTCGACGGCGATGTTGTGAGGTGTAGAGGGTATTGGCGTGCCGAATGGCCTCCTTGGCTTGAGTCCAGGACCGCCGACATCTTCGGACCAACTGTTGGGCTGAGGGTACTTCGACCTCCGGTTCTTGATGTTCAAACATCGGAGGTTGGAAACCCTGGCATACCTCAAATGGACTCCGCTTCGTGGCGGAGGAGACGTGGAGGTTGTGGGAGAGCTCCGCCCAAATGAGATAGCGAGCCCAGGAGCGCTGACGGTCGGCAACAAAGCACCTCAGGTAGCACTCCAGTTGTTGGTTGGCCCGTTCCGTCTGACCATTTGTTTGGGGGTGATAGCCCGAGGAGAGACTGCAGGTAGAATTGATCAGACGGCAGAAGGCCTTCCAGAACCTGTTTTCCTGTTTTCAGAACCTGTTTTCTGTCCGAGACGATGTCCTTAGGGAACCCATGCAGATGGACTACGTGCTCTAATATCAGCTTGGCTGTCCTTTTAGCTGACGGGAGTCCGGTGAGGGCCACCAGGTGCACAGCTTTGGAGAACCAATCCACTATGGTCATGATGACGTTTTTCCCTTCGGATGCCGGCAGGCCCGTGATGAAGTCAAGGGCAATGTGCGTCCAGGGTCGACGGGGGACTCGGAGTGGTTGGAGTTCCCCTGGTGTTGGTTGATTGGAGGTCTTGGCCCTGGCGCACACTGGGCACGCCCGAACGAACTCCTCAACGTCCTTGGCCATTGAGGGCCACCAGAAAGCGCGCTGGATGTATTTGAGGGTGCGCTGCGTGCCTGGGTGCCCCGACAGCGGCGAGGAGTGACCCCATTTGACGGGGGCCTCGGACTCCCTAGAGCACGTCCCAGCCGGCGTTTGTAGGCAGAGTTCGAGGCAGGTCGGACCCCATTGCAGGATCCGGTTTTGAGACCAGGAGATGAGAGGATCATGCTGCAATAACCAGGGGTATCCTAAGATGATGGGTGGCGAGGAAATGGAGGTGAGGTGAAAGCGGATTTCTTCTTGGTGTTGGTCAATGGTGAGGGTGATGGGCCAAGTCTGGGTGGTGATAGGGCTGGAGGAAAGGAGCCGACCGTCGACGGATGTCACTCGAACTGGCTGGGATAACGCCTCAGTCTCCACCCCCAATCTCTTGGCATAGGAGGAGTCAATAAAGTTTCGATGAACGCAGAACTTTTGACTCGTCTGTGGCCAAATTGGAGGTGTACCTGAACCATGAGACGCGAGATGTTGGGTGTGGTGGCGGTGAGATGGAGGTGACCCGGTGAGCTGCCCCCCTGACTCACCGGGTCTGATCGTTTCCCGGGTGTGAAGGGCATATAGCTCTATGGTGTGCCGCTGACCCACAATAGAGTCCCTCCCTGAAACATCGTTCTCGCTCTGCAGGGTTCAAGGAGGCGTGTCCTAGTTGCATGGGTTCCCGGGCTCCCGTGTCAACCACGGCGGGAGGTGGAGACCCGGCAGACGCCCTAGTGGTGGTGGTGAACGCTGGTGATCGGGGCGTGGAATCTGAAAAAAGGGGCGTGATGGGCGGCAGGGTTCGGGGGGCTGGCTTCGGATGAGCGAGCAGGCGCTGGTCAAATCCGGAGGGCGAGCTGGACCAAACCCTCCAGTGTAGCCGGAAGCTCTCGTCCGGCGAGCTCGTCCTTGATGCGAGAAGCCAGTCCTTCGTAGTAAGCCGTCCGGAGGGCGCCGTCCCCCCAAGTGGTCTGCACGGCGAGGGTACGGAAATCCGCGGTGTAGCGGCTCACGGACAACCTACCTTGCCGCAGATGGTACAATTTGCTGTTCGAAGGTCAGTTTGAGTTGGCGGGTGAATTCTCCGTATGAATAGGCTGTGTCCGAATCTGACCTGAGAACCGCCGTGGCCCACTCAGCTGCCTGCCCGGATAGCAATGAGACGAGAAGTGCAACGCGCAGTTGGTCTGTGGAGTACCTGGTGGAATTGAACTCAAACACAAGATCTAATGCTGTTAAAAACACACTGCACTTCCCATCTGTGCCATCCCACTTATCTGGTAAAGCAATGAAAATGTCATAGGGGGGGGAGGGGGCGTGGCAACAGCCGACTGAACAGCCGCCTCGTGGAGGGTCGCGTTCTCCTGCCGCAGCTCCGCCACCTCGCGGCGCAAAACCGCGACGTCTTGGAGCTCCTTTCGGAGAGACACGACTTCACCACGGAGCTCATTGATCAGCTCGGCATGCTGTTCAACCACAGCGCAGAGGCGAGCAAACTCCGCTGGGTTTACTGCTTTAGGCTCAGTCATTCTGTCACGAGCAACCGAGGGATGAACACAGTAGCCTTAGCAGTTAGCCCGTGTTGCGTGGACGGTAAACCCAAACGCGGAAGCAGAGCGAGCAGGCAGGATAACCACACGTTTACTCTTAGAACTCTCTTACACAAAGAGCAAGGATCTACACAAATAAACCCGCGTTCTGGCAACACACACTCAATCAAGGAAGCAACCTGAATAGGTGAGTACTCACGAAATAGTTGATGAAGCGATAGCGAAGGCATGAATGAACTCAATGACTGAGCGATGTGAAGCGCCATCTTGTTTCCTTTTATGCTTTCTGGAGCGAGTGTGCATGACAAAACGTAGCGATTTAACTAGCTGATATAAAAAACAAATAAACACAATGTCAGTAGACACAAATATTTATGAAGTTTCATAACAGTAGATAATTATTATTAGGGCATTCAAAGGTAGAATTATATATGAAATAAATTATATTATTTTTGTACTGCTCTTCTTTAAGTATATTTGTGGTAAAATCAGCAAGTATATAATGCAGTATACTTGAAATAATTAAATTTAATAACATTTTATTTGTATAGCGCTTTCAAGAATGATCATTATGTAACATTTTGAAGACAATGGCATTTTGAAAAAATAGTTTGAATTTATTTCAGACCCACGCAGCTTCATTTTTTCTTTTTTCTTTTTAATGTTCTATTTAGTAAAAAAAAAAAGATTTTCTGCAGGCCAAATTTCCATCATGCCGTAAAGTTTGAAATTCGAGACAGGAACAACAAAATAGACAAAAACAGACACATACAGGAACTAAGACTAACACCTGTGATGGAGGTCATCTGTCACTTTCTTTGTTAAAATTGTGCTGTTTTTTAAAAACTACATAACATGTGCTCTGATCTGTGACTAAATCTTAATCTACAGAAACCTTCATGCATCACCTGCATAGCGCACACACTCACCCATTAACATTTATCTCCCAATACGTGTGCATTAGGGTACATTAGAGTACATTAGGGAGAAATGTTAAGCCGATGTAATTATGTCCTGCTTGTTTGTTGATTGATAGAGTGTTTGCATGGTATTCTTGGCTATAAAACGTGTTTTCTAGTGAGTAGGTACTTGTCCGCTGCCAGATAGAAGAGGTAGTCACTTCTCTTTTTCATGAAGTTCAATGCAATGCAATTGCATTGATCTGTATGTCTACTTTCTGTATGTCTACCTTCTACATGAGATTCTGCCACATTTTGGATACAATGAATCTGATGTGTATAACTGTTTAATCCAGTGCTGATACTGAGCTCAACCAGGAGAAATTCAGTTTCATACAAATATACAGTACACAGAGTCAATCGTCCTGCATGCATATAGCTTTATGATAGCTTCCCTCATGCATTGTGCCATGTCATCCTGAATGACTGGAAGCTGTGTTTAGAGACCGTTTTGTATTCTTTCATGCTCTGAAACTTGATAGATGTCATACCATTTTCCACCTGGAGACCTTGAGACCCACGCAATACATTCTCAAAGCTTTTAAACAAATGCAAATCAGTTGCATGAACAGCATCTCCATGTCAGGAACATCTGTACTCAGATATTCGTTCAAGAACAGCTCATAATGATCTCTGCTTATTTCCTCCTCATACTGTATATTTAGCATGTAATTGCTGCTGTCCAAGATAAATATTATAAGGTACACGTTTAAAATCACTTGCAATGGCATTGGAAAAGGCATCATGGCCAGAGGAGGTGATGAAGCGATATCGTCGTGAACGGCATGCTGGGATGCTAATGCGTGTTTAATGACCTAGCGCACCGCCCCGCAAGCCCAATGGAGCTGTGGTGTTGATTGATGACATGAAGAGAATGATGCGGCAATCTTGGCAGTAGCCACAACTCATGCTGCCATCAGGGCCACTGGAAAAGCTGCCATGATTCAGCAGATTGGTGTAAATTCCAGTGCCAGCATGCTGTAGTCCTCAGATGAGCTGTTTAACCCTCATGCTGTGTTCGATACTTGGCAGTGGCTATCCCACTGACCCATGTCATCGCTCATTTTATAACATTACAGCTCAGCTTCTTATGTGCATGTGCAATAAGGGATCATTTAAGTCTAGGACCAATGTTTTAACTACGCAGATCCATTTTACAAATTCATCAAAACGTGCATACAGTCAATTCAAAATGGCGCATAAATGAGCAAGAATGTTTCATTAGTAAATAAAGTTTAATTTAGCAAATTCATTGGCTTTCATTCCGTCTGTCCTCATGTGCTCGAGGCAGGAGGCAAGATGTGAACAAGGTAAGCAAGGAAAGGAAGCAACGTAGGGCAATTTAAGAAAAAAGAAAAAGGCACGTTTCATATAATTGAAACGTGAAATAAACCAGAAAATAAATTAGACAAATAGTGGAGAAATTAAGAGAGAACATCTGTTGGCTGCGAGGGATTGTGTTTTCATGGTGGCTGTGATTGGGATCTTCTTGATGGATACGGGAAGGAAATGTGTCATGAAATAAAATCATCTTTTTGTTTTATATTTACAAATCCAATCTTATTTTTTTTCCCTTCTTATTATTCTCAGGTCAAAATTACCTGAAAATTTGTAACATAATATCAAACCGAAATACCCGAAAGACATGCAAACTCCATGCAAACAGATCCGAGACTGGAATCAAACCTCGACCATGAAGGTACACGGCGATAGTGACAACCACAAAGTCACCGTGCCACCCTTGGACTATGGTAGGCAACTGCAAACCCACAAAGGAAACCCACTAAGCATGGAGAGAACATGCAATCTCTTCACACAGGACTGAAGACAAGATTCAAACCCTGGAGGTGTGAAAGGCTAACCACTAATGACCACTCCACTACTTATTTTAATGACTTGAATTACCACTCCATTACTTTCACTTTGTTGTCTTCAAGACATTTTGTGGTCTTTAAGTCATTTTAGATATGCTTAAGATCATTGTTGCAACCAGGTTTTAACATGTCTTGGGTTGTTGTGTCAGTATTTCTAGATAATATTCCTTACTTAAGCTGCCACTTGCCATCGCCCTAATCTACCCAGGAAATAAGTGATAAATTATAAATGTTGCACATATACATTTTTCTAATGTATTTATGCTAAAAAATAAGCAGGTTAGATTTTTTTTTATTTGTGTGTAACCCTGGAATACCAGCCACTGTAGTTGCATCATTTTCTGTACTCTTTTTCAAATGACACCATCAAATTACTCTGTCTTGTCTTGCTATTGTCCCTCTTGGGCTTCAAGACCTAGGGCGATCAGCGGTGGAACCAGGTGTTCAGAATCTGTTCCATATCCTGGAAATGGTAATCCCTGGCAACTGCTTATGTTGAAGCATTGGCATGGGCTTCTACTAAAGGAGCGCTCTACTGAGCATGACATTCATTTTGCTTTAGCTGTGTTCTTAATGTAACAAGGCAAACAAAATAATGACTCAGATTTCAAGTTTTTGTAACAGTATAATTTTTTTTTGTAATAGTGCAATGTTTCTTTTGTGCATATGATGCTGCCACCCCTGGGGTTCACATTTGCGATGTTCTTTAAAAAGCCTTAGTCTGTTTCGACCGTACATCTATCTGGCTGTTCCTCATAGTGAAACAAGTCAATTGTTTTCATTGTTTTTTGGTAAAATGTCTTCCTCGCATGAGTCTACTGACTATGCCACAGCAAATGCATTGGCCATGCTTTAGTGGAGAGAAGGGCGCCATACCGTTGTCCTTCATCGCCACTAGCTGAAAGGTCTATGTGCTCTTGCTTGTGGAAGTTGGTAGATAGTGCTTTCATTCAAGTGTTTTAATTTTATCCCCAATGTTGTATGTTCCTCAGGAGAAGCCTTCCTAGGTTGTTAGCTGACATGTGATGATGAGACAGCATTAAAGAGAGGGAATTGTCCAAGACCAAATTAACAAATTGACTTGACAAAAAAAAAAATGTGGGATAACATAAAATACATGCATATGTGAAAAACTGAGTGAGATCATCTTTAAACTAGGAATATACAAATTTTTGGTCTCAACCGTAAAAGCCCATACTGGCGCTCAATCACACGCACTTACTGTAAGCAAGTTTAATCCACAATCAAACACTAGGAAAACAGGTAGGTACTGTATCTAACCCCAGAAGAATAGGGATTTAGGAAAATCTAACTTTGGATGTAATGAAACAAACACACAAGACTTGACTTGAACTGAACAAGGAATGATACAAAAGATATAAAAAGGCTAACACAATTAGACAATAAACCACTGATGAGATGCAGCAGATTAAGGACTAGAACAGGAATAAAAATAAACCGTCACGGAGTTCAGTGTTCAAAGCAACAAACAATGACAATCTACAAAATCCAGAATAGTAACAGTGCTGCACTTTTTACACTTGGTTCTTAAAGGGACCTGATTTGATTTGATTGATTTGATTTGACACTTAACCAAAACTCTACAATTTAATTCAATTTCAGACAGTAATCTCATAGTGATTTTTAGGACATTCATATGGGACTATCCTCAGGAAGGATCGGGCAGGTCTAGAGTGCAGAAGGAGTCTGGATCATTGGGGACTCTAAAGTATCATGTATAGAAATATAAGGGGTGTTCAAGTCAAACCGGGACTTTTGATGACCCTTTTTTTTTGGGAGTGAAGGTGTAAAACCAATTGACAAAGTCAAGCACAGTACGGTAATGTGACTATTAGCAGCAGTACAACATTTGAATGGTACAAACGTTTTTATTATTTTTTTTCCCCCGATTTTCTCCTTAATTTAGTCGTGTCCAATTCCTCCCCGTCACTAGGGGGCTCCCACATTAAGGCTACTACTACCACTCAGCCGGGAGGGCCGAAGACTATCACGTGTTTCCTCCGAACCACGTGACGCCAGCCGACCGCATCTTTTCGAACTGCTCGCTCGCGCACCGTTGGGGGCGGCGTAACACACTCGGAGGACAGCGCTATCCGCTCCCTCCGTTGCGCGAGCTCACAGACGCCCCTGACTGGCTGTAGAGCCGTGATTAATGTAGGAGCACTAAGTACCTCTCATCCCTCCCCTCTGAGAGAGCTCGGCCAATCAGCTCTCTCTAGACCTCCGGCTGCGAGAGGTTACAGCACCACCCGGGATTCGAACTAGCGATCTCCGGATGATAGGGCGAGCGCTTTAACCACTGCTCCACTCGGAGGCCCCACAAACGTTTTAAAGAAGGCTGTACATCCGTGAATGACAATCCTGGCTGTGGTGGCTCGGAGCGACTGTTCCCGTGAACATTTAGTGAGTGGAATGTCTGATCATTGAAAATCAATGGATAACTTATTGCCAACCTCTGGAAGAGACACATCTGTCTCTGGGAGCTATACACACAAACATTCACGAACACAGATTTCTTGCCACATCCACAGCCATTTCCACATGTTTGGGCCATTAAAGGAGTTCCTGGGGCAGGGTGATATAACTTATATATAGATGGTGATCTCTGCTTTGTGGAATTTCCCACAAACTATATCCATGTATTTATCGTCAGGTTTAAGAACGTGTTCCACTAGGATCGGTTAACATTTTTTACACAAAAATACAAGACCAACGTTAACCAAAAAAACTCTTTACATACTGGTGGCGCCAAACAAAAGTGTGTCAACGCACTACTGTACTACTACTCTACGCAGCTGCTGTAGAGAGACTTTCTGAACGCACTATAGCGAAGGAAATATTATCTAATTTGTTTCAGTTTTTACACAATTTTATTTATTCGTACACCTTGCATTTTTACACATAGCCTGGCAAGATATTTGTTGGATGTTATAATAACCTACAATACTTCCTGAATTAATTTTTTTATGATCATAAACATTTACACTTTACAAACCAGCCCAATGCTGAAAGGTCAATCCAGGGTTATCAGAGGGAGTCTGAAACCGAAACATTCCACACAGCTAATCACAACCATGTAACCTTCTCATACGCATACAGCAACAGGAAACACATGGACGGGGGCACTTTACAACCCTGCACCTTATCAACTTACAACCCTGCACCTTATCAACTTATCTACAGGTCAACATTACAGACGCACAGCTTTTTATGCTGGCCCCTTGGGATGAATTCGACCTCTGTGTTTTTGCCCCCACATCGTTTTGCCATGCTGTAATATAACGGCTATGCTAACATCACAGGGGTTTGCTGATTTCCTTTTTTGTTTTTGTTTTTTTGGTTTTGAGATAGCTAAAGGGGTCTAGGGGAATTCCCCTATAATTGCTAAAAAAAGTAAATTGCACTTTTCTTGCTTCTTACTTTATCTTGGCTTTACTAACCAAATCTCTTTGTTTCTTTCTTCAGGAAATCTGCCTTATTAAATGTAACACTGCTATTTAGCAAAACGATAGTAACGCCATCCACAAGTGTCTGTGACGACGTTCATTTAGAAGAGACACCGAGCTAATCTTTAACCCTGTTGTGACTCAAGAGGATGTTGTTTGACGTGGCGTGCAGTAATTCTGCAATCGGTTCAGTGTAATTGGATTGGTATGTTCCTGTAAACAAGTTAGTGGTTGAATGAAATCAATAATATTGATCAGTCATCTGAGGTTACAGTAAACAGGATGCTGTGAACCTCCTGTCACTGCAACATATCAGCATTTACTTTACCTTAATATATGTGTGTGTGTTTTTTCCCCCTTGAGATACTTTATTTGCTCCCAAAGAAATAAGGACAGCCATATTTTGTGGAAGTAGAACAGCTGATTTTTGAGATCACCACTTTCAACACCAGTTCCTGACTCCTTATGTAAGTCATTTGTTGTTAAAGTCAGAATTAGAGTTTAGAATTAGAGTTTTCGTTTAGTGTGACGATAGCATCTACAAGTTCAGTGGTACTGGTCGTAGTGGTAATAAAAACATAATCTGTCCAGTGAATATGAGTATTATAGTATGACCTGACTCACACTCTAGTAATGCAGCATACAGTATGATAGAGAACATCTTCAGATAGAACAATGGGGCATTTTAGTGATTTATCTTAAAGCAGTGAATGGCTGGAACAATTAATTTCTACGTCTCAGAGAATACACAGATTTGAGAACAATTGCAATTTTCTTGAATAAAGCTAATAAATCTTTTCCTGAATGACTTTTATAGACCTTTAAAAAATATCATGAAACAAAATAGTTCTGAAGTTCACCAAGGTTTGGATAGGACCGTGAATGCAAACATATGCAAACTAATACATTTCTGTTAAAACAATGCTTTGACTTTGTTCCTGTATTTTATTTTTATATCTTTAACAAACTAACACAGATATGGGGCAGTGGTGCTTTGGGTGTTAAAGCTCTGAGTTATGGATGGGAAGGTCTGTGGTTCAAATCCTAGCTCTGTCTAGTCTGCTCCAGGGGTGCTGTATTATGGCTGAACCTGTGCTCTGATCCCACCTTCCTAACAAGCCTGGATTTGTGAAGATATATACAGTACTAAAAGTCTTTATGGGGCCTCCGAGTGGCGCAGTGGTAAAGTGCTCGCCCTATCCTCCGGAGATTGCGAGTTCGATTCCCGTTACAGGTGTAACCTCTTGCAGCTGGAGGTCTAGATAGAGCTGATTGGCCGAGCTCTCTCAGAGGGGGGGATGAGAGGTACTTAGTGCTCCCACATTAATCACGGCTCTACAGCCAATCAGGGGCGTCTATGAGCTCACGCAAGGGGAAGGAGCGGATATCGAGTGTGTTACACCACCCCCATGCGATGTGGTTTGGAGGAAAAATGTGATAGTCTTCGGCCCTCCCGACTGAGTGGTAGTAGTAGCCTTAATTTGAGAGCCTCCTAGTGACGGGAAGGAATTTAACATGACTAAATTAGGGAGAAAATCGGGGAAAAATCCCTCCCCAAAAAACAAAACTATAAAGCCCAGTAAACTGTAATTAATGAAACAAAGTCAGTATTTGGTGTGACAACACTTTTGTGTCAGGTACAATCTGTACCTGTCTTCTACCCTGCTTTTTGTTTTTGTTTTGTTTTTTTGGTTGTTTATATAATATGCATACTAATGGTGGCATATTAATGTTCCAAAATCAGAAGTGCTTTTGTACTGATTCAATAATTAAGTCATAAAATTTATATCAACGTTTGTAATAAAAATACATGGTGCCTAAGACTTTTGCATAGTACCGTACTTCACTGTGCAGTAATCTCTATGTAAGGAACAAAACTTAACTGAACCTCAGGTCTCAGAGCTCCTCCAAATTTTGTCTGTTAATGTTTCAGCTGAACTCTACCTCTCAGAATATGCATTTTTTCATACCTCAAACTCCCTTTTGTCTATTTAAATGAGCTCCTGCTGAGCCACTTCCACCCAGAGAACAGTGGAGCTGAGAAACAAGATTCTTACATGAGGTCACATTAGGAGAAAAATCTACAGTAACTGACTTGCTTGGAAATAAAAAAGCACAAGAAGCAGGAAGTGTAATTAAAAATGATTGAAAAGTTAATTTCGCAAAATAGATCCTCTTTAGGATCTCCTTTAAGCTTTAGTAAAATATCTACTTAAAGGAACTTAACATGCACCATAATCAATGACATAATCAGTAATGATAATAATAATAATATAGAATTGTTGAATTATTTGCTGTAGATAGGCGTGGACTTTAGAGTAAGTCTTTCTAATTTGCCTTGCAGTTGCCATCATGAGGAGATCCAAGTATAGTCTTCTGTTAGAGTTGCCATGACGACTAAAATGTGGACTCTGCTTGTGTCAGCTTCCATAAAGTGATTTGTCAGCTAGCATAAAAGGACCTGAGACTACAATATTCTTAATGTTATAGAGCAGATTCAATGGTTAAAGCAGGGGTGAAAGGGGGTTAGGTAGTTGCTCTGTTCCCAGAGCCATCTTTTGTGTGATAAGTGGTAAGGTTCAGCTGAAAGGGCAGGAGGGACTGCAAAGACACAGCAGCAACACTGAAAGTCTACTGGCCTTTATAAAGGACAGTAATTATGGACATCATGTTCAATGTTTTTAGTTATTCGGAAAACTAAACTGAATAGCTGTATTAATCAGCATTAACCTTATCACATTTTTATATCAGAATGTATTTCATATACAACGATCAGCCATAACATTATCACCACCTTCCTAATGTTGAATAGGTTCCCTCTTTTTCTAGCCAAAACAGCCCTGACCTCTCAAGGCCTGGACTCAAGGCATGACTCCACACGACCTCTGGAGGTGCTCTGTGTTATCTGGCACCATGCTGTCAGTAGCAGTACATGTAATTTGTGAGCTGGGGCCTCCATATATCGGACTTGTTTTTCCAGCACATCCCACGGATGCTTGATTGGATTGAGACCTGGAGAATTTGGTGGCAGAGGCATCACCTCAAAATCCTTGTTATGTCCCTCAAACCATTACTGAAATATTTTTTGCAGTGTGTCAGTGCCCTTTGAAAGTTGTGACTGCCATCAGGGAATATCGTGTCCATAGAGTGGTGTACTTGGTCTGCAGCTGTGTTTAGATAGGTAGTACATTGCTCAGAGTGTCACACTGCTTCCACTGGTTTGCTTTATTCTCATAGTGCATCTTCCCTAGGTAAGCGAGGCATATGCACGCTGTCATTCATATGATATAAAATAATATGTGATTCATCAGACCAGGCCACGTTCTACTATTGCTCTGTGATCCAGTTTTGATGGTCACATTCCAACGTTTTGGCAGTAGACACAGGTCATCTTGGGTACCTTGACTAGTCTGCAGCTATGAAACCCCATATGCAACAAACTGCGATGCCCTGTGCTCTGACACCTTTCCATCTAAACCAGCATTTACTTTTAATTGTAGCTTAAATTCCATTTACTTTGTAGCAATTTAAGGTACAGTAGCTCTTCTAATGGTTTGGACTATAGCAGGGGTCGCCAACTGGCGGACTCCGGTCCGAATCCGGACCGCAAGATGCGTCATTCCGGACCACAAAGCCTTTTGACTTAAATAAATAAACATGCCAAACACTATAAAATAACTTTTATACCAGGCACATCAAGGTCAGCTCAGTAGATCCATTTGGGTCCTATGGCGCCACGGGTTGCTACTACAGTTACCATGCCAACTGTTACGTTCAGGTTTGCGGTCATGCGTGCATTGAAGAGAGCAGAAAGCGAGAGCGGCGCGCAGACAGATGTGTGAAAAAAAATGTAACTTTTGAAAATTTTAACAGTTTTTAACAGTTAACCGATTTTTCCGAGATAAATGGGGTAGAATGCATTCATTCTTCCTGCATCGAGCTATACGAGGTATGTGTGTCTTAGTAGCTCGGACAAAAGTTTAACCGCTATTTTGCAGTTGTCTAAAGTGAAAACATTATAAATGCCATTATGTAGCTAAACATAGAATCTTCTAATAAACTTAAGTTTGTTCATTTTTTTCGCCCTTACCTCGGACAGCCTGTTTGTGTTTTTGAATATTTGTTCTTTTACCAATGCAATTTGAAGAGAGCAATGTTTAACATTAGATACATTTAGTTACGTAGAGACACTACATGTGAATGAGGATAAAATGCAATAGGAGATTTATATATATATATAAATTGTTTTTTTTGTTTTTTTTACCTGAGCGGTTTGCATTCATTGATTGTGATAATTGTTAATCTCAATAAATTGTTAAAAAAGACTTTAGTTTTCCTTTTAGGTTGTTAATGTTGAAATGAATTTATGTTCTATGCAGATTTATAGATGAAGGCATTTTCCTTCATCATTTTTTTTTTATTAGACATTGTTACTGGTTAAATTTAATAATTTTGTACCAAAGCAACATAAAGGACAGAACAGCATTAATATGAGATCAGTTTTGTGAAGGATGTAAAATTATGTCTGTTCATACCATACGTATGTAAAGACATGTTTATCCATATAAGACCATATTATATTTTGTTCAATAAAAATGTTATCTATACTCAATGCATCAGTGCATGTTTTTGGGTTGTCCGGACCTTAGCTGGTGAGGAGTGTTCATTTACTGGACCTCAAGGAATTTTAGTTGAAGACTCCTGGACTATAGGCTAGCCTTCACTCCTCATGTGCATCAATGAGGCTTGGCCACCCATGACCCCTTGCTATGACTGGTTCACTGGGTTTCCTTCCTTGTACCATTTTTGTTACAGTAGGGCCTGACCATAGCAGCCTGGCACTATCCCACAAGGGATGCAGTTTTGTAGTTGCTCAAGCCATCACAATTTGGCCCTTGTCAAAGTCACACGAATCCTTACACTTTCCCATTTTTTTCTGCTTCCAACACATCTACAATACTTAAGGGCCGAAATGTTTACTTCCTGCCTGATATATCCCACCCACTTCCAGCCAACAATGTAATGATAATCAATAGTATTCTCTTCCCTTGTCACTAGTCATAATGTTATGGCTGATCGGTGTATATTTATTTAGTTTTAATACTCATGCTGTATTTGCTCCTTTTATTTATGCATGAATTAATTTCTACATTAGGAACCTTAGGGCATTTTGGAGCACCTTTGTCACCTACAGGCATGTTTTGTAGAGATGGGAGGAAACTGGCGGAAACCCACACGGACATAGTGATGTGCATAGAAATACCACCCACACAGTAATTCACCTCTAAGAATTTTGTTGTGTACATACTCACATCATGCTGTTCCTGTGTCCTCTCTATTCAATGACTGATGCGTCTATCCCTCTAAACCTATTCTAGTAGGTGGACATGAATCACAGCCCTCCTCACTTTCCGCACACACGCACGCACACACGCACACACACACACAATCAGCTTTTAGTCACCTACAGTAGCACTAAACTAACATTATTGGTGAGTCATTAAAGAGCTTTTTGGCCGGTAAGCTGTGATGACCCTCAACTTTCGTCAGTCTGAGTATTAATGTGACTGAGAGAATAAGAGAATAAGTCTCTCTCTCTCTCTCTCACACACACACACACACACACACACACACACACACACACACACACACACACACACACTTTGTACTTTTTCTGAGTTGAGTATAGTACTGGCATTTATTCTTTCTCACAGTAATTGAGGAGTGTGTATTGTTGGCTGAGTATACAGGATGATCGCTGTTCATGGCGATTACACTGAGGAAAAAAATGTGAATGTGACTGAAAAGGGCTCTTAAGCTAGCATGGCTTGCTTGAAAGACTTAAGGACAGAAACTCTGTATATTAGCAAGAAACTTTCTTTTTTCCTCTCAACTGTTAAATCACTCTGCAAAAGGATATTTAACAAGAAGAAAAAGACAAACAAATCTTTTTCTGACACAAGCAAATGCCTCTATGCAGAAACATAGGCCAAACAAAACCCACATTAAATTGTTTGCTACAGTAGCTGGCTAGCTGTTTAGCTTTCTGAGGTAAAAGGGCAAGTCAAGGCTATAGCAGGCGTTCGCTAATGTTTCTCAACCAGGGTCCATTTTAACTGTAAAAATTCACTCCACAGACCCCCTCAGCACATTTTTATGGACATGATTAAAGTATTTAAATACCAAGCTCATTATTACAGTGAATATTCTTAAATAAGTATATTAATTAAAGAATGCCTACATGTTCTTGAGTAAGGATTTGAGGTGAACCTGTTTAATGTAGCTGACCAGACAAGCAGGCTAATACATTTAAAAGCTCAATAGGAAATATAATAGGTTGTCTGCAATCACGTGGCTATTAGGAAGCAAGTAAAAACCATATGGAAGAGATACAGTAGGGGAAGCCCATATTATGTGAGTTTAGATGATATTACCAGAGAACAGTATAAGCAGAAGATATTTTGGATGTGGTCTGTATGTTATAAAGAAAAGCAATTTAACAAAATAATTTAAATCCATGCCTGTCCTCAATGTAATTTAGCAGTAAAGCTACAAGGGCATTAAATTCAAATCAGGACTTTTGATTGTGCCAAATAACCAAAAACTCCATTTACTTTTCTATATAATCTCCTGCTACATTTATGCCCTAATGTTTCACTAGTGCTTGGATACCATCTGAATAGCAAATTGAAATTTTCTCAGTACACTCAGGACCATGATCAAACTTCCAGTTTCACATCTGAAATGCTGGCCCTTAAGGAACCTCTTTAATGGCCCAAACAAGTGGAAAAGGCTTGGAGCAAAGTTAGGACTGTACAGGGAATGTGGCGATAAGGCCCAGCCCCTGTAATTTGCAAGTGGTGTTCATGAATGACTGTGTGTACAGTTCCCGTGTCTCTTACGCAAGTAAGCAACTGAGTGCTTCACATCTGAAAAGCTAGCAAAGCTATATTTCCACTGATCTGCTTGTTCTACATATTATACATACTGTATATTGACTGTGTTTCTTGGACCCTATATATATATATATATATATATATATATATATAACATACATACATACATCATACATACACACACACACACACACAAACACACACACACACACACACACACGGACAAAATTGTTGGTACCCTTTGGTCAGTGAAAGAAAAACTCACAATGGTCACAGAAATAACTTTAATCTGACAAAAGTAATAATAAATAAGAATTCTATGAATGTTAACCAATGAAAGTCAGACATTGCTTTTCTACCATGCTTCAACGGAATTATAAAAAAAAAATTAACTCATGGAACAGGCCTGGACAAAAATGATGGTACCCCTAACTTAATAGTTTATTGCACAACCTTTTGAGGCAATCACTGCAATCAAACGATTCCTGTAACTGTCAATGAGACTTCTGCACCTCTCTGCAGGTATTTTGGCCCACTCCTCATGAGCAAGCTGCTCCAGTTGTTTCCGGTTTGAAGGGTGCCTTTTCCAGACAGCATGTTTCAGCTCCTTCCAAAGATGCTCAGTAGGAATGAGGTCAGGGCTCATAGAAGGCCACTTTAGAATAGTCCAATGTTTTCCTCTTAGCCATTCTTGGGTGTTTTTAGCTGTGTGTTTTGGGTCATTGTCCTGTTGCAAGACCCATGACCTGCGACTGAGACCCTGCTTTCTGACACTGGCCAGCACATTTCTCTCTAGAATCCCTTGATAGTCTTGAGATTTCATTGTACCCTGCACAGATTCAAGACACCCTGTGCCAGATGCAGCAAAGCAGCCCCAGAACATAACAGAGCCTCCTCCATGTTTCACAGTAGGGACAGTGTTCTTTTCTTGATATGCTTCATTTTTCCGTCTGTGAACATAGAGCTGATGTGCGTTGGCAAAAAGTTCCATTTTTGTCTCATCTGTCCATAGGACATTCTCCCAGAAGCTTTGTGGCTTGTCAACATGTAGTTTGGCATATTCCAGTCTGGCTTTTTTATTATTTGTTTTCAACAATGGTGTCCTCCTTGGTCGTCTCCCACTTTGGCTCAAACAACGATGGATGTTGCGATCTGACACTGATGTTCCTTGAGCATGAAGTTCACCTTGGATCTCTTTAGAAGTCTTTCTGGGCTCTTTTGCTACCATTCAGATTATCCGTCTCTTTGATTTGTCATCAATTTTCCTCCTTCGGCCACGTCCAGGGACGTTGGCTACAAGTCCCATGGATCTTAAATTTCTGAATAATATGTGCAACTGTAGTCACAGGAACATCTAGCTGCTTGGAAATGGTCTTATAGCCTTTACCTTTAACATGCTTGTCTATAATTTTCTTTCGAATCTCCTGAGACAACTCTTTCCTTTGCTTCCTCTGGTCCATGTTGAGTGTGGTACATACCATGTCACCAAACAACACAGTGACTACCTGGAGCCCTATATATAGGCCCACTGACTGATTACAAGATTGTAGACCCCTGTGATGCTAATTAGTGGACACACCTTGAATTAACATGTCCCTTTGGTCACATTATTTTCAGTATTTTCTAGGGGTACCATCATTTTTGTTCAGGCCTGTTCCATGAGTTTATTTTTTTAAATAATTCTGTTGAAGCATGGTTGAAAAGCAATGTCTGCTTTCATTGGTTAACATTTATATATATATATATATATATATATATATATATATATATATATATATAAAATTTTCCATGCTGTGCACATTAGTTCTTCCCATCACTCACACAAAGATATTGTAGTGCACTCCGAAATCCTTAGAAATCTCATAATCGGCAATTTGCTATTTGAGCCTTAGTGTGGTCTTCATTGCAAAACAGTTTAAGGCATGTAATATTTAATATTCAACCTAGAGGTATTTAATATAAACTGTTGCACAAAGGTATTTTCCAGTTTAACTCAGTTGTTCATATAACTGTGAAGTGATGGCTGAAGCTCGGTTGTGGATGTGTCTCTTTCAGCCAGAGAGACATAAATCCTATTTCACATCCGCCAACCATTCCATATTTCTTATAAAGTGGGTCCAGTTGGAGAGTGAACCTGAGTAACTCAAGGACGCAATGACATGACAGTTGTGACACTTTGATTATCAAGATTACGTGCACGTACACACACACACACACACACACACACACACACACACACACACACACACACACACACACACACACACCCCAAACCCCTCCCCAAAATAAAAAAAAAAACAAAAAAACAGTTGAGCTCTGGAGATGGATGGAAGCTGTTTGGGTTTGCTGTTATATAATAATATGGCTGCTTGCCTAGAAGATTAAAATGTATGCTGCTATAAACTACATATATCGGAAATTGACACATTCGCAAGAAGAATTGACAGAAGTTCGATATCTTTCATCTGTAGTTTGTGATATTATACATCTTTTATTACTTCACTCTGTAGCTGTCAGAGAAGATGAGAAATACAGCCTGTCTGGCACATGCGCTTGCTGTAATGAGTGCAATCACATGTCTAAATTGTAATATTTGCTGGTATCACTGACTGATATTTTCCATTACCAATCTGGCTTAATGTGTATTAATCATGAATGCAAATTATGATTGGCCATTTTGTCCTTGCCCACAGAGAACCATGACCACTGTGGAGGAAGAACCGGATCACATGATACCATGAAGAGAAGCCTGCAGGTCCTGCCTAACCAGCTGCTGGGTACGTCTGCCATTCATAACTCTTCTCAGCATAAGCCATTTAGAATGATCAGACATAACATTAAAAACATTAACGTTAAAAGAGTTTAGGTTCCCATTGTGCCATTAAAACAGCTCTGGCCCGTCAAGGAATGACTCTACAAGAACTCTGGGCTCTGGGGTGTACTGTGATGTCTGGCACCAGGACGGGGTTGGCATTTGGTGCACACAGACATAACCTTGGATTTCCATGTCACCAATTTATATATATGTATACCAATTTATTGTATATATACTGGCCAGCCTAAAACAAAGTCTTAACTTGAAACAGACAAACAAAAAATATTTACTAAGCACATAGTTAAGAGGCTTCCATTGGATAATTATTGCAGGGATTAATATGGTTGAGCTGCCAAGTTGACAGCCATGTCAGAAGAGATATCTTGTGGTCCTGACAAAGATGGTATTCTGTTTCAGAAGCGTCAAATTATTGTCCTGCATCAAGAAAAGAAAACAACTAAGGAAATTTCTGAAATGACTAAAATTGGGTTAAGAACTGAAAAACACATTATTAAAACCTGGAAGGATAGTGGTGAACACTTGTCTTTGTGTGCAGCCTTTAGAAAAACCACTTATTACTGAGGAGTCCAGATTTATCCTGTTCCAGAGTGATGGGGCATTAGTGTAAGAAGTGATGCACCCATCATGCCTAGTGCCTACTGTTACAAGCCTGAGGGGGCAGTGTTATGATCTGGGATCGCTACTGTTGGTCCTAGGTTTATCAATGTTATGTGCCCAAAAAAATGAAGTCAACTGACTCCTTGAAAATACTGAATGACGAGGTTTTTTCATTAATGGATTTATATTCTTTCCTCACGGCACGGGCATATTCCAAAATGACGATGCCAGGATTTATCTGGCTCAAATAGTGGTTTAGGGTGCATGACAATTTAATGCAACTCTGGATGGAAATGACTGTTGGGATGTTGCATAGGCGAATCGGAACAATGCAATGGCTGTAATCAAAGCAAAAGGTGGTCCAACTAAATATTATATAATATTCTAAAATAATACTTAGATATTAGATATTAGAGTGTGTACTATCCAATTCACCGGTGTTAGTGCTGTGTATATCTTCTGTATATATTCAATCCTCTTATGCATATTACTTTGTTGAAAATTAAATGTTCATTTGTTTTAAATCTTCCGTAGAAATACCAGGAGAAGCCGAAATAAAAAGACATAACTAATAAGATTTATCCAAAATAGATAAAAAAGTGCTTGACTTTACACTGCCTGTCATTCAACATTTAGAATTTCTACATTTATTCTGCATTTGTTTTGATCTGTTGCACTCTAGAGTCTGTAATACTTCCAGTACTTTAACAACAGTGCTTCGCTGCACATGCACAATGAGAGCCTGGCACACATCCAAAATGAAAAGTGCGAAATGGGTCAGGAACACGAGGTCAAGCGATGATGTGTCTCTTGGAAGTAAATTCGCTTTTAGGACAAATCCTGTCACTGGCCTTATCTCTGTTATGAGAATGTACCTGCAAGGACAGCGCTAAGAGCTAGCGATTGAAAGAGACTTGGGGCGAAGATTAAAATGAAGTGACGGTACATTTTCTTAGGTGCAGAATGAGTTTGGATGTGGTTCACCACCTAGAGAGCTCAAGAATATTTGTTATTCATGTATGCATTGCATTTGCCATCTGAGATGTGCTTTTAAAGCAACTACTGAGACTCACCTAGAGTTCAGGGGTAGTTTTTGTTGCAGATAAATAACCCCGGTTTCACAGAACTAAAACACAAATGGACTGTAAATGGTTTAAAAAAATAAATAAATAAATAAAAAAGGGATCTACAAATAAATCAAATAAAATGCAAAGTATATTGTAATATCTCACAAAAACCTGAGTGACTCATATACTTCTGGTTACACTAGCAAAATATTCCTCATAATTAACTAAAGGGGTTAGCACTGTCGCCTTAGGCTAACTGCCATTCCCTAATTGCTCATATTGTGTGTGTGTGTGTGTGTGTGTGTGTGTGTGTGTGTGTGTGTGTGTGTGTGTGTGTGTGTGTGAGAATGTTGACTGGAGGTCCCATCATGGTTGTAAAAATAGATACAATGATCAACACTGGCCTCCGAGGTCCCTTGTTGGACTACAGATGTTGCTAGATGAATGGATGGATAACTACAGTCTTATTTAAAACAATAACAAAAATTCTGTTAACATGTTTACGACCGACACTACAATTTAATTTCTGATTTTTGACTGTGCCAAGTGCGCTAACATACTACATCTACTGTAATTCCCGCCTTCATGCTGTGAAGATGTAACCAGTCATAAATTAAGCTGAATTCTTGTAACCAATCATTATGCAAAAGGCAGGATTTGTCAGAAAAACTATTAACAACTATTTTTACCTCTCTCTATAGTAATACTAGAATGCCTGTGCTGTTCACTCTTATTAAATATTTTAATGTGCTTTTATTAAGTGACACACTTCTGATCAGTCTTTTTGAGCTTATTATTATTGTTGTCCTCAGTGTTAAGCAAAAACCTAACCTAAAATAGAACGGCCTGTTATAAGGAGGGTATGAGTTTAAATCCTGATGTTGCCACAGACATTCTTGGCTCCAAGAGAACAAAAGTGACTGAGTAGGAAGGATGACATTTCTCCTCATGGCACACATCCATGAGGAAGCTCATGGATGCAGAACAGAGATGTTTCCTCAGACTGTGACTTAGCATGAGCACATGTCTTAAAAGAAGCTCAAGTTAGCATAGGTTTACATTAACAAGCAGCAAGTCACGTATATTATTAGGGACCAAACACTATGACATCAGCTCTCTGATAAATGAAACACGTTTATCAAGTTTTAATCTGCTGCCATTAGGACGTCTGAGAGAATGGGCCCTGGGCGTGGCTTCACTGCATTTGCACATGAACATTGAGAAGGCAAAATGTTTAAGTGATTTTTGATATCTCAAACGTTTCAGCCATGGCGATGCCTTAAACTCATGCCGAAAAGTGGCTTATAGCTTCCTGGGTGACATCAGCATCAAACACTTGCACCATCGCCACCCAGGCACACCAGACGATGCCTTAAATTTATGAAAAATGGCTCCTGACTTCCTGAGTAACATCATATTCAGTAACAACATATTGAGTGGTATCACCATCCAGGTTTTAGAGGTTTTAGTGTTTTAGAGGTCTTAGTGCGCTCGAAAGGCACACATGTTGTGCGGTTCACCCAGGTGACGATGGCTTTTTGGGGGTCTTAACATGCTCAAAAAATACACAGGCTGTGTGGTGCACCCTGGGGTTGATGGCACATGTGCTTGGGCACACTCATTGTTTCTTGCAACTATATTCTGGAGTTTGTGTTTTATGGACATGTAGAAACGGTTTCTAACTTATTTATTGTAATCGCCAAATAAGCTAACTGTCCTCGCTACTGTACATGTACTGGCCTCTAATTTAATCAGTGTATGATTGAATACAGTGAAACCACAGTTATGGTTTCAGAAATGCTAATGTTGGATAACCGGAATGCGTTTGTGTGTGTGTGTGTGTGTGTGTGTGTGTGTGTGTGTGTGTGTGTGTGTGTGTGTGTGTGTGTGTGTGTGTATTGAGGGCTGTACTGAAAGTAATGCAATTTAGTAATTTATTAACTGAGGTAGGTTGTTCAAATTGCTCATATTGGTAGAGTAACTCTCCCTCTATTCAAAGCTACTGCTCAACAGCCTCTTTAAAAGTCCCCTTTTTGTCTCAGTTGATGGTCTCCCACTGCTCTATATACTGGTAACAGAGATGACACCATTCATAAGATCACAGATGGATGACAAAGTTTAAAGAAGGGAAAGCAGCATTGAAGACACACAGTGAGAGACCATCAACTGAGACAAAGGGGATTTACAAAAAATATTTGAGGGTTGGGTTCAACGATGGTTCAAATGCAGCACTTGTGATGTTGAGCAGTACTTTTGTATTAAAAAAAAAAATCCACTTTTAGATCACTTTCGGTATATTCCTCATAGTTGTAACGACGTTGCGATGACGTCAGGATAATGTTGCTTTTGATAGTTTGATAGTGCTTGAGACAACATTGAATGAATGAGCCAAACACAATGTTGCAAATACAACAAACCTTTACCATTGATTAGGAGCTTTTATGTCGATTACACACATTCACACAACGTCCGACCACATCCATGATCCTTTAAGTTTTTACCAGGCTTTAGAATTCTGATCAGAGATTTGGATGCACTTCCTGCACACAGCATGTGTAGTTCATAAAATGCATCTTTTAGTGTTGCAATGTTACCTCTCAGTTTAATTTTCTTTCGGAAATATTACCATTAAGTGCATCTTAGCTCCCAAATTACTGTACTATATTAAGGTGCTTGCACAACATCCAAACTGCATCACGTCCATTTTCACAAAAAAAAAAAAAAATCTCTAATGATAATCCTTTTGGCTGATTTCCAATTTAATATTTCGGTAACTTGCTGTTGTCCAGTATTTATCGTGGCTGTTGCTGTTATGTACGTGCATTTACTAACATCAAAAGCATGCTCCTGAGTGCTCAAGTGGTAAATAGAGTTTGGACTTTTGCGGTTTGCTATTAATATTGTTTTGAAGTCGGGTTTGCAACATCGCATTAGGTAGGGCGCATTTGTTCAGCGTAATCCCACTGTTGTTCCAACAGCATTTCATCAAACTTTCAAAAACAACCTACCAACGTTGTCCCAATGTCTACAACATAGTTAAGTTAACATAACCACAATGTTTTAGATGACAATGTCCCAGTTTACCAGTTTCTCCCCAAATCCTTTTGCATGTTCATCTAAGAAAGCATCAGGCTTATCTTTACTGATTGTTTAAAGTAATGTAGGTCCATGGTCTCGTCATTGTTTCCCTGAAGTACAGATTGTATTGTGAGATGCCTTTGCAAAAATGCTTCTCCGCGGTACATCAAGTAGCAATTTAAACTCAGCACATCGAGTTCTCAGACACCAACGGTCATAATGCGACAGCAGGATGCGATTGCATAGTAATCATAGTAAATGATTTGATTTCTATACCATTCAGTACTTTCTTGGCTGTGCATGCACAATGCCTTAAGCAGCAAGAACAAAGACTGGCAACATGTGGAAGGACTTACTTTGGTCTTATGTGTGTGTGTGTGTGTGTGTGTGTGTGTGTGTGTGTGTGTGTGTGTGTGTGTGTGTGTGTGTGTGACAGTCCTGGTTGGGTAATACTGTACTGTTTTCTTAGCTGTTACACTGAAGCTACCCAATAGAGTGGTTTAAACTTCCTTGAACACATACCACTGCACGTCCTGTAAGATAAATAACAAACATCTCAGCATTCCAGTGATGTCAATTAAGCCAAACTAAGCGTCTCAGTAAACAAGTCATGCTTGTCTGCGTGTTTCTGCTCTTCGGTAGCCATGCCCATTAAAAGGAATGCAATGCAGGAACGATCAGAGCTTGAAAACACAAACAGGAAGACATTATCAGATGGGCGTATCGCTTCTCACCTTATCTTTAAGCTCACATCTGTCCCACCCTGACCCTCCCTCAACACAGGAAGTGCTGCATCTGTCCCACAATTCTGCCTGGCCCTCCCAATAAGGGAACAGTGGAAAGGACTGTTTGTGTGATTTAGTATAAAGATTTTGTATTTAAATCCCAGAATAGTACTGTAAATTCCATCTCCTGTGGAATTTGTGTTCCTGTGGGTTGTCTTTTGTTTAGCATGTTAGCTCAGTAATGTTCAAGGCCTTGTTTTGCTTTATATAAATTGGATAACTAATAGAGTTGCTTTCCTAGCCTGAGAAAAGGAGCATGAATTAGAAATGTACAGTATGACAGAAATTTTAAGCAAAGATTGAAATAGTGTTTCTTCTCTTAAATATATTCAAAGTAGTGCGCCATGGAGTCCAATGTACGTCTTCCAGAAGAATCTTCAAGAGACAGTACAGCAAGACCATGCAAATGTGAGAGTCCTAAAATGCTAGCTCGCTTCTGAACTTGTTGTATTTGCTACTAAAAAACACACACAGTACCCGTGCACTGTCCTAAAGGAATTTAATTAAAAGGCAATTGGCAACTACCATTTAAAGGCAATATTTAAAGGCAGTGATGTCCTAACACGAATCCTGTGCTTGCATAAAAGTAGTGATACCCTAGGTCACAGATTACTCAAGTAAATGTAAAAAAACTCCACTTGCATAAACTTGTGTATTTAGACTCTCCGATACAGCAGGTGGCAGTATGCACCTACTTGGTTTGTGAGCCACCAGAGAAGAATCAAGGAAGTTAACTTTTGTGCTATGCCTAATATTATTGATTTTTCTGAAAACATTTTCAGAGACATAGTGATAGTACCCATATTTTTAAAAAATAAAAAAAATAAAAAATGAATGACTGAAGAAAAATCTTACAGTTTAGACTGTGCCAGCTTTGGGTTTAAATTACATTATAGATACAGATAAGGGTATTTGGAAGACTAAACAGATATAGATATAGTGGCATTGAATTGCACCCGTAACGTTCACAAATATCCTTGAAGCATCATCAAATCCCCATGTGCTCTATATCAAGATAAGTGATTGTGGCCATTTTAGGTCTAAATACCAATTCATGCTATCTTACTCTATTTTGGGATTGTTTGCTCAAATAGTATAGTGTTTATCTGTAGTCATCGGTTGCACAGTTCAGTCATGTTTGTCACTTTCCCCCCCTCATGTCAGGCTACTGGATATACTATTCCATTAGGGAGCCAATGCTTATACTATATATCTTTAGGGAACCTGCAGGAACACCTAGAAATCTATACTTCACCAAGTTCATGGTTTGATTGATTTGGTCAGAGCTCTCAGGCCGTGTTGGCAGCCATGGCCCTGTGCAAAAAGAATTAAATAAGTAAGTAAGGCTATTTCAGGCTCCAGCCTCCCTGGCACTTAAAGATAGTAGTAGGCCAATTTTTACAGCCAGTACCATAGGTGTTATAATTATAATACAAGTGAGAACACTAGAGAAAGGAGTGACTAATTTCTCAATCCCCAAATTAATGGCATTAACTGTGACACTAAGATTGGATTTTACATCTTCCCAAGTGTTCATACTTGTATTATAACACCTATACTGTGGTTTTAACTTGACAGGATGCTAAAGTGATGAAGTGATTGTCCATTCAGTTTATATATAATTTACAGTAATTTGCTGGATGTGTAATAAATACACCGAAGGTATAAAGTACAAAGATGTAAAATTGCTATTTTTAACTATTTTAAATATTTATACTCTGAACTGAATTGTAGAAGTCAATCTCTTAATTACACGTTCAGAGAAAAACCCAGACCTTTCCTGTTGTATCACGTATAAGGGTGAGTGCCGCTGACCCTACCCGAATAAAAAGTTTCAGTATGCTGGAATAGACGACGGCTTGAATAATATTAGACATCTCGTTTACGTCCCTAGAAAACATAAAATCTAATTTGAAAAAGAATTTAGTGATACGTTTAGGTAATAATATATTGGTCTCTAAAAAAAAAAAAAAAATCATTTATTTATAAATCTAAATAAATAGAAGGTTTTGTTTGTACAGTACTTTGGTCAGAACTCGCTCTTTCAATGATATCTTTATATTTTGGTCTGGTTTCAGGTCTCAGAAATGTTTCTGCCTTCCGTTTCTGTATTTGGCTGACGATAAGAGAAGTACAACTTAGTGTAAGCAAAGTGTAAGATACTCAACTTTACAAAATTGTATTTCTTTGTATTAATACTGTAACGTAGACAGAGAGTTCTGAAGTACTGTACATGAATGACGTACGTGGGCTTCAACTTGAAATAATAATATCACTGATTACATTAAAGCTGATCAGCTTATTTTTAGCTTTAACTTTTTAACTCCTTTTACAAACTCTTTTCCCATGAACGACAGGTTATTATGCTGGTACAGTATATAACTTAGTTAGGCATGTCTATCAAAACCAGGTATAATAGTGTAGTTGTTTTTAAACAAAAATGCTTTCAGATATGTAGTAAATATTACAGTGTAATATCTGACACTCTAACGTGCTGGGTATTTCTCTCATCTCACTAGTTGTGGCTCTGTGTCACTGTCACTGTGTAGGCAGATTTTGTTCAGCTGTATAATGTATGAGTACAGATTCCTGCGAGTTCAGATCAACACATCTCGGCATAGGTCTATGAGTCACAGGATTGCAAGGGATAATCAAAGCAGCTCAGGAGAATCTCAGGTGATTTCCTGTTTCCTGTGTGTGTTTTTTTTTGTGTGTGTGTGAAACTTTTGTGTGAAAAGAATCCAAATAAAACATTAGGCTCGGTGGGGTATTAATTGATACTGAAAATCGGGATAGCGTGTCATAATCCTGCGAGGATCAAGATATAAGGATCCACTTTTAGAAGCATTTTGGCTTAATCTTACCCGAGTAATTGTAAATGGACAGGCAGGATAATGAAAAACCCATGGGGAACATTTTGTATTTTGATTTGTGAAAGTGACTCGAACACTGAATGCAAAGTAGGAACCACAATGCACTGGATGTTCCTATTCTCATGATTTATTAAAGGCATAATATTGCAAGACTTCATGAATGTCACCGGCTGTTTATGTCTTCCATATTTAGCATGTTTACTGCATGGATTTCTCTCCTACTATAAATCTTCTACTGTGCTAATGAACCTAAGGATAAATCAGGATGTAATTTAATCACTGCTCTACATCGGAACATGCTATACATTTTTCTCCCCAGTTCTTCATATTATTGATCCATGGTATGTGTTTTATTATGCCATCATCACCATTGTTCCAGCATTTCTCCTTCGCCGTCTGTCTCTGATAATTGATAGTAATATAAAAGCATGCTTATTTTTCCTGTTCATGCTTTATTATCACACTAGGATAATTTGCACTCCCAATGCTGAGGCGTAGACACACTGTCTGTGTTATGGCCAGTTACCGTGGGACTCAAACACTATGTAAGACATACCGCCGAAATAAATTACGGCACTGTAAATATGATACACACGCATTGCAGTGCCCCATAACAGTCTGTTTATTTAGGCTGCTGTTTGAAACATCATGCTGATGCATGCTCCAAGGGAAATTGTTTTTTGAGAAGCTGGGAAATCTGTTTATTATAAAAATATATAATAACCAAGACCAATTCTTTTTTTCTGCTACACACTGATTTTCAGCTTTGGTTTACTGGCATTTGCATAAAGATATGTTAAACAAAGTAGAAAATGGAACCTTTTGAGCGTGATCAAAATACTGAAACTGACAATAAACAGTTAATCGCTAAAAATGTATAATCTTGGTTTGAACAACAGACTGTCTAAAAAGAACAGGACAAACCCATCTGTGATGTAACCTCCTGTATAGATTTTCTGAAACGCAGAAACTGTGAGACCTCTCTTTGACGCCATCTTGGCAGGAGGTATCTCCGCATAAACCAAGATTAATCGATGACTGGGCAAATGGGCAAAACAAACAGTACTAACCCAAGTTACCCACAAGCTACTTAGCTTACCCTACATGTTGGCCCATGTCAACTTCTAGCTGCTTAGCATAAGTGATGCATAGCAGGCAGCTAATGGTTTGACACCTGTACTGCGGCTGTCAAATCGTTTGTGCCAAATTATGTATAATTTTATGGCTTAATGAAATTTAACAACTTACATAAAAATTCATTATACAGTTATCTAGCGAAAATCTATGCATGGAAACCAAAACAGTTTTTTGTATCATGCTATAAATGTTTACTTCTGTTTTAAAGTTGGGCATTTTAACATGGGGTCTAAGGGGATTGACTCACTTTTGGGGCCAGCTGCACGTTTTGGCACTTCCGTAGTGGCTTCATTTTTCGGAAACAGAAGTTGCTCCTTGGTTTTCAACCCTAGATTTCTCCTGTGAGGACTGCATTTGTTGTCAAAAGTATAAACCACGACAAAGACCAGAGAGCTGTCTATGAAGAAAAGCAAGCTATTTTGCAGCTGAGAGAAAGGACCACCTATCAAAGACATTGATTTTGACCACATTGACCACTGGGCACAGCTGTTTTACAGCAATCTGGAATGTGCAGAAAAAGAAATACAGATTCAAACAGGTTGGCTATCAAAGAGGTGGTGCTATAAGCCTGGAAAGAGCATTACAAAAGAACAATGCAACAGTTTTATGGTGTTAGTATGTCACTGGATTGATGCAGTTATCGTAAGCAAAGGATATGCCTCTAGATAGTTAATTTATTTTAACTATATAATCCTACACATTTAGTCACTTGTTATTTCAAAATTTCAGTTTGTTATGTCAAACAGGTTGGGCTGTACACTGTAATTATGCAGACCAATGTAAAGCATACCAATCCACATGACTAAATGTCTGTCCCCTTCCCCAACAATGCCAGCACCTGGCCAAAAATCTTAATCTCACAGTGTTGTCTCTGTGACTTTAAATCGGGGATCCCCGACGCCTTTGTCTCAGAGCTGTTTTCCACTGTATTGGACTGTGAACTTGTTTTGTTGAGGATTTTATGGCGTTATTAAGCTTATTCACCATTAAGGCAGCTTTACAGGATAGGCAATTTCTATCATTGTGCTTCACTTCAAACTACACGTGAGCTACTGCTGTGAATTTGTTCGCATCCACGAATGTTCGTTTAAATGTGGTCGTTTGTCAAGACAACGTTTTTGAAAGTTAGATTGACTTTGATAAAATGACATTCAGACAATGTTAAATGAATGATCCCCAACTTCAAAAAAATTAAATTTTAACCTTTATTTGGAGCATGGATACCACCCATTTGCGCAATGTCTGACTACATCCATGGTCCCTTCCAGTTCTAACAGTGATTAGAATTCCAATTGGTGATTACGTATGATGGACACAACATCTTCACCTTACAGGAACTGCTCTTTGCAATATTTGCACAATAATTCATTTCACTTTGCTATTTGCACAAAATATTTTTTGAACACAATGTTAATTGTTTACTTGCTGCTCTCTCCACTACCTCAACTCATACCTTATCACTAAAAAGGTATTTCTTTAATGTAACGTGTTACGTTGTTGTGTTACGTTGTTATTTTTTGTTGTCATGTAGCTCTTCATTTGCACATTTGCACGTGCACTTTGTTGTCTGTTGTCTATTGTTGTCTCTTTTTTGTATAGAAATTGATAGTTTTTAGGTTAATTAAAAAATTTAAAAATCTGCGTTATTAATTTATGTTGTGTTGTTAATTTATGTCGTTTGCATGTATGTACAGTAGCACCTTGGTCCTGGAGGAACGTTGTTTCGTTTCACTGTGTACTGAACTGTATATGGTTGAAATGACAATAAACAGCCTACTTGACTTGACTTGAGTGTGCGGACACAGCCTCTTCCCGCACACTCCTGGTGGCCCAGTGGTCAGCAGGTGGCGCTCTCAAAGCAGGGGCAGGAGTTTTAGTCCCACTCAAGCCATTGGTTTTGTCTAAATTAGGTTTTGAAGTCATTTCAACTTTATCCCATTTTCATGCAGTCAACCATTTTCTGTTAATTTCTAATTAATACTAACGTTCAAAAATAACGTAATACTATCGTAATACTATCCCAATGTCTCTAGCGCTGCCAGATTAACATCACCACAACGTTTTTACAACCAAAAATTCCTGCTATGTTCTGGAAGTGAATTAATGCTCCTGTGAACAGAAATGGTGTGATTGATTGGGTATGCTGCATATTCTTTTCATTATTTGATAATACATTCAATTAATATTTTATTTTAATAGTAGCACTGTTGCCATGGTGATCCGTTAAGCCCGAAGAAAGCTCTTTCTTCACAACCTTCACAGTCAGATTTTAGGGTCAGACATGACTAATAAGTAAACGCACTCGTAATGTTCAGGGACTGAGTAAGCACTCTCCGTTTCTGCCTCCCCCACAGTATGGGAGCATGAGTCAGAGGTGTGTGTCTGTGTGTGAGATAGTGTGGCTCCAAATGGCAGTGTTGGCACTGGAAGATGAGTCAGCCATTGATGGATGAGAGGGAGAGGATTTATGCTGCAAAAACTCCCTCTCTTGGTCTCTCTGGCACACACACACACGCACACACACACACAGACACACACAGTCACATCCATGCGCTTGTTTCTGGTAATTCTGTCTCTAAAGAACATCGTGATGTCTGTAACACATTTCACTTGTAGCACAAATTGCATTTGGTTGCGTGGCATATTTTATGCGATTAACATCATGTAAAGTCATGAATAATGCTGAAAAACCTTATGCTCTCACATGATCACAGATGTTCTTTGTTACTCACAGGCTTGAAAGTGGTCTTATTCCCTTTAACTTGATGGAATTTTGTCAATAAAACATGATCCTCCTAATGAGATGCATTGACTATATGAAAAATTATTACATTAAAATTTGAGGTAATATAGAGACTATCCCGGATAGCTTTGCACAGACTCACAGCTGGATCTCATATCCCGTTCAGACGGACTGCTCAAACTGCTCGTAGAATCAGTGGCATTCCATGCACAGGGGATCCAGCTGACGCTATGTGTGTCCCGGTAGAAACACACCACTTTGTTGTGTATTGAGCAGCGATTCATGTTTTATTCATAGAGCTGATGTTTTATTGATGCGCTTTCAGAATTCTAAGTACAGGGAGTGGAAGCTAGAGGGTGTTAGTGCACCTTACTGATTCAGGCTAAAACTGCAACTCAGCCAGCACTAGTAATGCGTACTCCTCAGATTGAATGACCAGGAACAGGTGGAATATGTACAGCTGCCTGTGGAGCGTTTTCCTGGCAGTATCAGATTTTTTTATATACTGTATATGTATATATATTTGGAAGGTCTCCATGTTAACTGGACTAACTTTTTGAAAGTTCTGCTGTCAAAAATTATGTTATAGCAAGACATAATCAAAAATCGATTATGAGCTATGCATTGTGGGATTTTGTTCGTTGTGGATACTTGATGGTACAAGCTCTGTCTTATCAAGACCCGTCATCTCATGCTTTTTATAAGCAAACAGTAAGCTATTTGAAATGAGCTTATTAAAAACAATAGTGATTATTTCTAATTGCACACAAGTAATTTATTCTTTAATTTCTATTTTTCATGATTTACTATAAACCCAAAATCTGCAAGCTTTAAATGAAACTTCTTATATGAGGGTGAGTCAGTATTGGCCAGACTGGTTATATTAAAAGTTCCGTCGTTCTTACTGTACAAGCGTCATTCTGTTCATGTCTCCTCAGTCACTGCTGTGCAGGTGTGATCGTGTAACCTGGTGCCATTATTCATTGAAGGCTTAGTGCGCAGTTTGGAAAGCGTTTGGTTATCTGCAAATAAAATTTGGACCGGTATTCTAAGGAAGGTAAAAGTTTCTTAAAGAGAATTGTTACTGGTGGTGAGACATGGATACATCACTAATAAATGAAAAATTATGACAGATGGACAAAGCATATCGAAAAAATGATCTATTTGTCTTTTCTAAAAATGAATGAAACCAAATTCTACAGTTTGAGTGCGGATCATTTTTGACTAAGTACTGATATCTTTTTTCTGTAAATCTCTCTGTAGATGACACTTTAGCTAGCGGATGCGTGTTTGTTAATAAAACTTAACAAACTTTCCAGAGTGATTATCTTATCTTGATCCAAAATTGAGGTCATCTGGGCCTCAGCATTAATAGACACAGAACAGATCATTGCAGAATGTTAATTGCCTTTTTGCTTTTTTTTGCCTGTTTTTAATTTCCTTAAAGTGTTTCCTGCAGATGGAAGGGCCCTCATAATTAGGCAGTTTATTCTAATGAAAAACAAATACTTCACAGGATCAAAGAGTTTGTGTGTGTGTGAAGATGAAAATGTGATTTTGGCCAAATTTTTTTGTCGGGGGTGGGGGGAAGGGGGGGGGGGGGGGGTTCAGCCAACAATGGGCAACATGTATAACCCCAAAATAAGAAAAATAAAATAAGAAAAATAAAGAAATGAAAGAAGGAAAAAAAAGCAACCAAAAAGTAGAAAATAATCTGACCTCCAAAGTTGCTGGAAATTTGAATTTAGATTTCATCTAGATGCTAATCTAGTATATTGAAATAGACTTTTTCCACCCCTTAAACTTTTAATTACACTGGGCAACAATTTAACACTTACTTTACTTCAGAGATGAAAGGTATTACTGAAACAGTTTTCAAGATATTTGGGTTTTCATTTTAGGGCCATATATTTTATACATATTAATAAGCAAGTATACATTTCTTATAAGAGACACTCACAAAGAGGCACGTATTAGATGCTGAATGAGAACTTTTCTTTTAGTATTCGTTTTAGACTTTATATGAATTTTGCTTTAACTTGATGGAGAAAAAATCCATATACAGTACTGTAGATATAATGAAATTATGAGGCAAGAATAAATGTCTCAAAAGACCTATGCTTGAAATTTATACCATTAATGTTGTATTGTGAAGAGGAGAATGTCTATTACCGCCGCGACAAAACGACAGCGGCCAAAATAAATCAGTTGCATTTCAAGGCAATTTGTGAAATGACCGCCAGGTGGCGCAAAGTGACATTTTCAGTCATCTCGGTTTTTAAAAAATAATAAAGTCATAAAAAAGTAAAAACAATATGCTGTATCGAAGAAATACTACAGTAATGGTAATTTCCACATCTGTATATTTTATACAACAAGCATGAAAAATCTGAATCAGAGCTATTGATATTTGCTGTACAATAGTGTAATGAGTAAAAAAAAACATTGAAGTTGAACATTAAAACAAGTACACTACACTGTAAACCCTAATGCTCAAAGTAATTAAACACATTGAGTACTGTTTACCTAAATAATTGTTTGAGTACGTAAGTAACAATAACTTAAGTACAACTTCCACCAGTGTAATCTCTATAGATCTCTCGTGGCGCAGTGGTTACGTGTCTCACCTGCCATGCGGAAAATCCCGGTTCGATTCCCGTGTTGGATAGTTTGCAATATATTTTTTTTATTTGTTCAACAAACTCAAAAATTGATAGTTCTGTTTACTTAAAATTGGAAACATCATTAATTAAAAAAAATTTAACTGATTACCTCAAATATTTGGCGTTTTGCCAACTTAATCGGGTTTACAGTGTAGGGTTTTGGGTTGTCCTCCGAGTGTGTTACGCCGCCCCCAACGGTGCGCGAGCGAGCAGTTCGAAAAGATGCGGTCGGCTGGCGTCACGTGGTTCGGAGGAAACACGTGATAGTCTTCGGCCCTCCCGGCTGAGTGGTAGTAGTAGCCTTAATGTGGGAGCCCCCTAGTGACGGGGAGGAATTGGACACGACTAAATTAGGGAGAAAATCGGGGAAAAATCCAAAAAATAAATAAATAAATAATGACCCCCGTTGTGCTGTACCATAACCTTATAAAATACAATCACAGTACTAAAATTATAGTATTACATATAGCCGTTTCTTATTTGCATCAAATTTAAGCAAAGTAAATGTATATTTTTCACGGCGTGCGCCTGTGATGGGCATGCGCCCAAATCAATATCGCTCCTCACTCACTCCGAAGCTCACTAGGTAGGCGGCCTAGGTGCACACTGCAGGTATGCGAAGAAGCGGGGCCGCCTAAATAGGCACAACTGGTGAGCTATCGGCGCTAATGATCCCGAGCTTCTCTCCACGCTATCAAACACAGCGGGGAGTGTTTCTCGGGGACTTTTGGGGGAAACTGGAATTTGAAAAGCATCTCGCTGTGGAGTTTACTAAGGAGAGTGGCACGTGTTGTGTTTGCCCTTTGGCACGATGTGTGTGTGTATAATAACCACAGGAGACCAGCGTGCGTTGTATTGTGTTTTACTCCGACATGTTGAATCACGATACCCAGTCTCGTACACTCGTGGTCTCGCGACACTACTGACGTCACAACGCATTGTACTTAGTGTGGCTGAGACGCTGCTCGCATCAGGATGTTACATCTCCCTCCTAAACAAATGGCTTAGGGTCTAGGTATATCAGCTCACTGTAACAGTCTGTATAACTTAGAACAAATGTAAACATGACTTGCAGCATTAAAATAAACTTGCCTTTCCACAACAATTAGTGTAGATGAAAACCTTTCGTGGACGGTCAAATACATGTTTTGTAACTGTAAGGATAAAGAACACTTACACTATAACACTTAAAAGAACCTTGTACATCCTTACTGTATTTGGGTCTATGTTAACAATTCGTATACTGTCTTTTATATGGACATTCTATAAGTGTACCGTGATTGTATTGTCCTGTGAGATCGAAGAGCCCTGTTATTATAGGTCAAGAATTTGTCTAGGCTTAACTGCACGGCCAGATCTTGTGGTGTATGTAAGATGTTCGTTCGGTGGCAGTTCCGTCGGCTTTTGGCCAGGCTCAGGTTGCGGGTCTGGGGTAGCACAGCTGGTTTCGCGGAGGTGCCGCCTGTTGCGCCGGAGCACTTGTCCATCCTCTGTTTGGATGTGGTAGCTCCTTTGCGTGTTGGCGGGTTATATCACCTTTGCCTGATGCCATGAGCCATCCTCTTGGCGGAAATGGATATGTGCGCCTGCAGTTAGGGGGGTTAGTGCTTTGGCAGATCTGTTATAGTAGAACTGCTGTCGCTGTTGGCATGTTTCTCTTTGATTTGGAAACGTGCGCTGGGGTGCGACCTGAGGTTGGAGACGTGCAGCAGTTATGGGAAGGATTGATCTTAGCCTGCGGCTCATCAGGAGTTGGGCTGGGGATTTGAGGTTATCCACAGGTGTGTTCCGGTATTCTAATAATCCGAGATAGTAGTCTTTTCCATCAGCTTTTGTTTTCTCCAGGATGTGCTTTGCGGTTTGAACAGTTTTTTCGGCTAAGCCGTTGCTCTGAGGATACCTTGGGCTTGTGGTGACATGTTCAAAATCCCATGCCTTTGCGAATCTGTGGAACTCCTCTGCACTATAACAGGGGCCATTATCGCTGATGATGCGCTCTGGTATGCCGTGACGTGCGAAAGCTGCTTTGAGTTTGTCAATGACAGCTGTGGCGGTGCAACTGTGGAGTTTTAACATCTCAAAGTATCAGCTGTAATAATCCACGATGACTGTATGTGGTTTTGTCCATCCCATGTAAATAAGTCAGTTCCTACCACTTGCCAAGGCCTTTCAGGAATATCGTGCGGCAGTAAAGGTTCTTTGGTGTTGGCGCTTCGTCGTTCCTGGCAAATGTTACATTGTCCCACCAGTGTTTCAATCTGTTGCCCCATGCGTGGCCAGAACAGGAGATCGCGTGCTCTGTGTTTACACTTTTCTACTCCCATGTGGCCTGTGTGGATTCGATCTAGCGTTCCTTTTCGTAAACACTGGGGTACTATAATTTTCTCACCTTTAAACATTATACCATCAATCTCCGAGATGTCACACCGGTGGTTCCAATATTCACGAATGAGCGGTGGGCACTGTTTGCATTTATCGGGCCAGCCGGTCTTTGTGATGCACTTCAGTACCTCAAGCTGAGAGTCCTGTGCTGTGGTCACTCTTAGTTCTCTCAGCTTATCGTCGCTTACTTGGATGTTAGCTATCAGAGTGTGTACTTGTGCATCCATGCCTTCGCTTAGGCTGCTGTCATGGTACTCAATGGCTTTGCGTGAAAGAGTGTCGGCCACTGGTATCTGTTTCCCAGGTTTGTGGAGGATGTGGATATTGTATTTTTGGAGTTGAAGTATCATCCTCTGGAGGCGAGGGGGGCTGAAGCGAGCGGCTTTCTGAGTATCGCCTCTAGGGGTTTGTGGTCTGATTCTACAGTTACTCTTCTGCCATACATGTATTCGTGGAAACGTTTGCACCCGAACAATACGGCGTACAGCTCCTTTTCTATTTGGGCATAGTTTTGTTCTGTGCTATTTAGAGACTTTGAAGCATAGGCGACGGGTTTGTTGTTTTGAAGCAAAACTGCACCTAGGCCGTTCTTGGAAGCATCTACTTGTAAGATGAGTTCCTTTTGTGGGTCAAAGTATGACAGTACCAAGTGATTTGTAATCAGTTCTTTGATTCGCTTGAATGCTCTGTCATGTATTGCGTCCCATACAAACTCACTGTCTTGTTTTAGTAACTGTCTGAGTGGTGCATTTACCTCGGAAAGATGCGGCGTGAATCTGGCTAAGTAGTTGATCATGCCAAGAATGGTCTCCAGCTCGGGCTTGGACTGTGGTGGCTGCATCTCTTGCACGGCTTTTACCTTTAGGGGGTCTGGGCTTATACCTTTGTATGAGAGCCTGTGACCGAAGTAGCTGACCTCTTGGACACCAATGCGGCATTTGTCCGGGTTCAGTTTTAGTCCTCTCTCTCTTGTGCGTTGTAACATAGCCCTGAGGTTTGCGTCATGTTCCTCTTTATCTTTGCCAAATACGAGAATGTCATCGACTATGGCGGCAATGCCCTTGAGGCCTTCGTATGTCTCATTTACGCGCCTCTGAAACTCGTCCTGTGCCGAATTGATGCCAAAAGGCAGGCGGAGGAACCTGTACCTGTGCCAAATGGTGTATTAAATGTGGTTAGCAGTGATGATTCTGTGCTTAGCTTGATAGCCCAATAACCGGATCTTGCGTCTAAGACGCTGAAGTATTGAGCTCCAGCAAGTTTGGTGGTGACCTCTTCTAGTGTGGGGAGCGGATAGTGGGGCCGTTGGATGGCCTTGTTGAGGTCTCTTGGGTCCAAGCATACTCGTAGTTTTCGGCTGTTGGGCTTTTCGACTACCACTAGCGCGTTTACCCATTCAGTGGGTTCAGTTACTTTAACGATTATGTTATTGTCCTCCATTTTGTCAAGTTCCTCTTTTAGCCGCGTTCGTAGTGCGACAGGGACTCTGCGTGGAGGGTAGACCACTGGCGATGCATGCGGGTTAACTCGGAGTGTGCATTCCCCGGCGAATTCTTCTATGCCCTGAAAAACATCTGCATATTCTTTTAGTATAGGCTTGGGTTCGATGTCTGGTTCAGTTTCCTCTTTACTTACTCCCATTACTAGTTTGATGAGATTTAGGTCCAAGCTGGCGCTTAAACCTAGAATGGGGGGTGCTTTAGCTTTGATTATGTGGAACTCCAGCATCGCGGAGTGTTCATTGTGCTCACATTCCAGCCTGCAGGTGCCTTGGACTTCCAATGCGTTGCCTCCATAGGCTGTTATAGACTGTGTGGGTGGTGTTATTTGCACTTCTTGGAATAAGGCGTTAAAAGTGTGACTTGATATAGCATTGATTTCCGCACCCGAGTCTATTTTGAACTTGACCGTTTGCTGTCTAGGTCCAATTTTGATGTCTGCATAAGCTTGTACATTGTTTTTGGCTGTATTCACGGTTGTGATACTGTCAATGTATAATTCACACCGATCCTCATCATCATTTTGCTCTATGGCGTGTATAGGTCTTCTCTGGGGTTTTAGCAAAGTGGTGTTTTTTGTTTTGCAGGCTTTTGCGAAGTGGTTGTATTTTTTACATTTAATACATTGTTTACCTTGGGCTGGGCAGGTCTCTCTTGGGTTGTGTGAGCCTGCGCACCGGTCACATTCTCTGTGTGCTGGTTTGTGATATTTTGTTTTCGTGTATCTGTGAGCATTTTGTCGTTGTCTTGTTACATTCATGGCATCAATCTTGGGAGCATCTTTTGTGATGGTCATTTCCTTTAGCTGTATCTGTGCTAGTTTGTGGGAACGGGCGATGTCTATGGCTTTCTCTAGTGTTAATTCAGCACCCTGGCTTAGCAGCTTCTCGCAGACGCGCGGTGAGTTTGTGGCAAATACAATGCGGTCCCTGACCATTTCGTCACTGTTGGGGTATCCGCAGTTTTTTTTCAAATGTTTCGGCGTCAGCCTGTATTTTCTCTTGGAAGCGCTATCTGGCATAAATCCGGTCAGACTTGGGAGTGATATATGCTGCGTACTTATCGTAGTATGTTTGTAGCTTCTTAGCTTTGTCTTCGGTAAGCGTCCAGGTGTTGAATATATCCTGTCCCTTCTCTCCGATCCATAACAGTAGGTAACTGCACTTATCCGGTTCGCGTTTCTCCCGTAGTGGGCCAGAAAACATCAGTTCGGCTTGTTGTTTAAACCGCCGCCATGCTTCGGGCAGGTTCTGCGAATCCCAATCCATGCGCGGGCCCGGAATTCCGTATGCGTCCATCGTCTCTGTTGTCGGTGCGTCTTCAGACCGCTACTCTGACACCATGTTGTGTTTGCCCTTTGGCACGATGTGTGTGTGTATAATAACCACAGGAGACCAGCGTGCGTTGTATTGTGTTTTACTCCGACATGTTGAATCACGATACCCAGTCTCGTACACTCGTGGTCTCGCGACACTACTGACGTCACAACGCATTGTACTCAGTGTGGCTGAGACGCTGCTAGCATCAGGATGTTACAGCACACGAGCGGGGTGATGTGACGCGCCCCAGAGACTTTAAAAAGTCGAATGCCTCCCTTTGATCTCCGCGAGAGGACAGCGTGTGAACAAGCCTTATAAGACTCCACTTTTATTTAAGTGCACTCACAATGACTTTTTCGTTCTTTTTTGTTGAAACCCTTATGATTTTTTTAAATGATGAAAGTAAACAGGGTGCGCTAACTTGAGCGCGTCAAAAAATGAACCGAAACTCTGTGCATACTTGCCTCACAGACATGCAAAATATATACTTATAAAAAGCGAAATGTCTGCTTTAATGTAAATGATAAATTTGTAAATTTTATGTATGTAGTGGTCTGCTTTCTGTGTTTTGGTGTGTTTGGGGGGGGGGGGGGGGTGTCAACTGAGAGGTGTCAATAGGTCTTACATATTCATGAAAAGTCGTGGATTATTCAGTGTAACAGAGGCTCTGCTGACAAAAGTTAGGCACACCAGTCAGTGTGGAAGAGATGGAAAGTTTCCTCACCATAACATGCCTTGTACTGTTTTTAATCACTTTATACACAACAAATGAAAATACAAATGGTCTATTTAGTTTTTTATTTTCATTTTGTATTCAATTTTTATATTTTATTTAAAAATAAATACCCAAGAAAATTGTGTATAGAGTGATTACAACAATACAATTCATGTTATGATATGATAATCTCAATGTCTTCCATTCCAGGGATTAAAAATGGTAACAATTTCAATTTTAGAATCTGGAATCCAGAAGATTAAAAAGAGGTCTGAAGCACTGCAGGTCTTCAGAAGAGCCTCAGATCCAAGAGAGTCTTAAAGTGGGGAGAGGTGCATTTTAGTTTCTCTGAATGTATAGGTGAGAACCGCTGATTCACACCTGGGGAGGGGGAAATTATTTGCATTTGAATGTTTCTGACATTGTAAAGCAGACACAGTAACCCTAAAACATGATTATCTTCATCACTACACAGTAAACCCTAATGCTCAATGTAATTAAACACACTGAGTACTGTTAACTTAAATAATTGAATGAGTAATAATTGAGTATTCGGAACGTTTTGGCATTTATGAGTTTGTAGAACTGACACTTTCAGTTTTTTAAGTTGGCAAAACTTTTTTTTGAGTTTTGCCAACTTAATCGGGTTTACAGTGCAACAGACCCCGAGTTACACTCCCCGCTGTATTTTATAGCGTGGGGAGAAGCCCGAGATCATTAGCTGCGATAGCTCACCAGCCGTGCCCAATTCCGTGGCCCTGCTCCTTCGCGCACCAGCAGAAGGAGAGGCCGCCTAGCTAGTGAGCGAGGAGCGATATTGATTTGGGCACAGCCCATCACAGACGCACACCCTGACAACTTGTAACACAATAACAATTATATTTCGAACATTTTGCAGGCTGCCGTTTGGAGGAAACAGATAATAAAGAATAAACCAATTGTTGGGTCAAAATAACCCAACCAGGTGTTAATTTGTAAATGACTCACTACATCTCATTTGACCCAACATGAGCAACCCAACAATGTGTTTAAAGTACCCGAAATAACCCAGAATTTTGACCCAGCATAAACAACCCAACAATGTGTTTACAAAAACAACACAGCATTTTTAGAGTATTTTTTGACTGCTACACTGTAAACCTGATTAAGTTGGCAAAACTCCAAATATTTGAGGTACTCAGTTACATTGTAAGTAAACAGCGAGATGCTTTTTAAAGTCCAGTTTCCCCCAACAGACCCCGAGAAATACTCCCCGCTGTGTTTGATAGTGCGGAGAGAAGCTCGGGATCATTAGCGCCGATAGCTCACCAGTATGACAGTATGTATGACAATTCAGTTCAATTCAATTCAACTAATCAATAGATTTGAATTTGTATAGCACGTTTAACAGTGTTAATTGTCGCAAAGCAGCGTTACAAAATAAATTTAATTAGGACGTGTATGGAACAAGTCATACGCTTTAACTATCAGTTCTTCCCTGATGAGCAAGACGAAGGCGATGGTCTCAAGGGAAACCTCCCTGAGATGACCTTAGGAAGAAACTGAGAGAAACCAAACTCAACAGGGAACTCATCCTCATTTGGGTGATCTCAGATATCAGACCAGTGTTGTTTAAACCTAGTACCATCATTCACAAGCAGACTCGAGGCTGCCATTTCTGCCAAAGGTATTAACCAAGTAGTACTTGGTTAGTCTTAGTAATTTGGATAATATACTTGATTAGTATTGGTTAGTAATTAGTAATGATTTTAATAAATTTTCAGACGAGTGTGAACCATAACAAAACTTTCTCCGGGTTTCATCCAGGTTAAACAGAATCTCTAATCAGATTGATGTCATTCGGATCAAAGAAATATTGTATATAATAATAATAATGTAGCTAATGTTGGAGGCTCAGATTATTAGGCTATCAATGGGGCCCAGAATCTTTAGTGGTCCTGCCCTTCTATAGCAGTGACCACTGGGGGCTGGGTGCGGGGTCCAGTCAGAGCACATTCTTTCTTATCCAATGATTATATGTTATAAAGCTATCTAAGAGAACAGTCGGTTTTGGGTTTGAGGACAATGACTAAAATCTTAGACATTTTCAGACTTGTGTCTATTTCAAATAAAATAACCGCGATCACTACGGATATAATCCTGAAACCTGAAATGCACAGTGAAGTGAAAAAATGTAATGACGTATTGATGCATCTCATTACTAATATGTGTTGATACTGTAATCGTAGAAGGTCTCTTCACCAGTTGTCAGAAAGTAATGTGCGTATATATACTAAGGAACGAAGTCTAAAATGAAGCTCGGTCTCTTTTTCAGGGATGGACAGGATCTGGTGGGGTCATTTTAAATTGTCCACACTTGTCTGTGTGTTATCTCTCAGCTACAGACCTGGCCTTACCCTCAAGGATTTCCAACCTGACAGCTTGTGTAAATAGGACACCAATACATGCACAGAGAGAGAGAGAGAGAGAGATTGTAGAATGATTGATCTGTGTGAGTTTACTGTGTGTAAGTACTCAGTTAGTGAGTCAGGCTTTTAATAATGGACTCTCTGTGGATCTATGTTGTTGTTGTTTTTTTTTTATCAAGGATGGAGGAAATTATAATGCAACACAAAGGTGTGTGTGTGCGCTATACTCTCAAAAGGAATGCCACCTGATCTAAAGCTGGAGTTTTGTTCCAGTAAATGTACACTACCAGATAAAACTACACTATAGCATCAGCATAGATTGTTATGGGAAGGGATTTGACAGCCTAATCTCAGCTCAGCTCTCGTAATTCCGTGGTCACTGGAGAGTTCATCCCTCTTTTAAGTGTTTCTCTGGAGTGGCTACATTTGCATGCATAATAAAAATGTCCTCTCATGTGGCATCAGCCTAGCATAGTCATACAATTCATCAGAATCATGCAGTTCCGCTTAAAAAAATGAACGTGCACATTATTTTCACAGAAGTGAAAAGTGGTCTATTAAAGATAATAGTGGATATGGAAATGTGTCACAGATAATTACAACACAACATATCCTCGTGTAAAGTACAGCCACAATAACGTTTTGTTTTTCAGACTCTTACATAATCACGAGCATGTATTCATCTCCTGCCTTTAATGTCATATACTACTTTATGATCCTTTACTCATTCTTTACCTCCTTCCATATATTTTTTTCCCCTCCTGTTCATCAAATCATCCTCCTCTCACTCTCTCTTCTCTGAGAGTCAAGGCTGGGTCTCCATAGCAACTGCAGGAGCTCGATTAAACAATAGCCTAACTCCAGGGTCACGCTTCAGGGATGTGTATGAACCCACACATGTCTGTGTACTGTATGTCTGTGTCTGTGTGTGTGTGTGTGTGTGTTTGCGTACATGTTCCTTTAATTATGCCAAAGTGATTCCCACTATATAGAGAAATTCACAGTAACATACTGTAGCGATAGCAACTCTTCAGATTAGGATGTCATTCAATGTGTCCAGAAGCAACTGAATGTAAACTTCTTTCTCTCTTGATTTCTGTCCTCTGTCTCTTTGGCACTGTACGTTTGACAGTACAACCGCCACTGATGTAAAAATGTTTGTAAAAATGATAATTTTGTATTTGTGTGTGTTTTTCTCTTTTCCTGCATACTGTATATGCCAGCGCTCCTGTTTCACTGATTATATTTTCAAAAACAACACTAAATTCTTTAGAGACTGCATTTCATCATGTCTAGTACATAAAAAAGATAAAGAGGTCAAGTGAACGGGTGTCTATAGGAGAAGGAAGAAATATTACCTAAATATCTTCTAAGCTTAGCCCTTAGAACTGAAGCAACCCCAGATCATAACAAAACCTCCAGAGTGGGCACTGTGTATGATGAGTGCATCCCTTCATGTGCTTCCTTTCTCACCCAGCTCTTTGGAATAGGCTCAATCTGGACTTATCAGACCACATGTCCACATAAGAGCGTTTTTCATTGCTCTTTCATTTCATCTTAATGATCCCTAGCAAATTGAAGCATTTGTTTTCCTGATTACTTTCACTTACAAGTTGTTTTCTTATTTTGTTACACATCGACGTTTTTAGCATACATCTTCATGTGTAATTTCAAATCTCCTTAGTTGTTTGCAGCCCAATAATTTTTTTGGAAGACTTTTTTGCCCAGGTTTTGTAGAGTATAATAAAAGAAGCATGGACCAGTGCTGAGATAATACAATACAAACACTCTCACTCATTTTCTATACCGCTTTATCCTGTATTCAGTGTCGCGGGGGGCCTGGAGCCTATCCCAGCCAGGAGGCTTAGGGCACAAGGCGGGGTACACCCTGGACAGGGTGCCAGTCCATCACAGGGCACACACAAATACACTCACTCACACACTACGGGCAATCTACTGGGAACGCCAATTAGCCTAATATGCATGTCTTTGGACTGTGGGAGGAAACCGGAGTACCCGGAAGAAACCCACCAAGCACGTGGAGAACATGCAAACCCCATGCACACAGAGACAGGAATTGAGCATGGCCGGGAATCGAACCCAGACCCTGGATGTGCATGGTGACAGTGCTAACCACTACACCGCCATGCCCCCCAATACAAACACATCCTATGTAAAAGACCCATTTTTTGTGATGATGACATGTAAGAGAATGCTTCGTAACTTCTCTAGCATTGTGATGATAAGACCTCACTGCCAGCCAGTGTGTTCTGGTGTAGTAACCCATAAAAATATTTTTCTCATATCTTTTTTATTACTGTCGAGTGGCCAGGTGGCACCCAGTTATTTTATTGTGGTGACACGCCAGTTAGAGAAAAATATTTCAAAATTTAATTTTCGGCTTCAGTTACTACTTTAGCAACATCGGGGCTCAAAAGATGTATCAATCGGAAAGGCGGAGAACCAATATTTTACAGTTTATGTTTCTCTATGTTCTCCCAAACCCAACACAAATCTGGACCAATGAACATATTTAATTTAATAAGGAGAGAAAACATTTTTAGTTATATGCAGTTAGAAATCAGCCTTTTATGTTCAGTCCAATCATCATTTAGTGCTGATTGTTAGTTATATGGTGGCAAGTATTCATAATGTAAAAATGTACCTTTTATTTGTTACGTTTTTTAGTCAGTCAGATCTTAATAATCGTTTCTCCCAGGAGACTTGGGGGTACGACCTGGACAGGGTGCCAATCCATCGCAGCGCACACACATACAGTATACACACTCACACCTGTATTTACATGCACATGCGTAAAAACATCCTTTATTTCTCCTTATATTCCCCTGTAAATGATCCACTCATGGATCAAATGATTTTGCCAATGTCAAAAGGTTTGATTCTATTTAAATGTTTTCAGCATGTAAACAACACCTTATAGGATCAGCGTTCATGCAAGCAGTTAACAATCGATATTATTTTAATTGAATTGAAGAAATATTGTCCATGTAAACATAACCGTTACATTTTTCCAAGAATACATCATTGGATATCATTACAGCTGATCAACAAGCACTACTTTGAAATGTTAAAATCTGACGTAAACTGTGCAAGTAATTTGGTTTGTGTAAAAAATAATCTTTGGAAAATTCCTTTATACCTACCTTTATATCTTTGATGTCTTATTATTTCTGCTAGCATAAATGTAGGAATCCCAGAAGCAATCTTTTTTATAGTTCAGTTACCACTTAAAGTACTGCTCATAATTAAATGATTTGTTTGCCTGGGGATTGGAGCATGCAAAGCACACACACCTCTTGTTGCTATTCTTAACATTATCTCTGTATTATGCTGAAGCTGTGCATCAGTGAATTGCTCATCTTTCGTAACATGTGTAGCAATTCTGAAAAACAGATGAAGAACGTGTTGCGTGTTGGTAATCTGTGCTGATCTTTTTTTTTTTCTTTTTTTTGTGCGTAAATGTCTTTTGCTTTCGTGACCAGTCACAGATATGGAGAAGTTTTACAACTAAAAGAGACATAAAACACTGAAATGTGTTTTGCATTAAAACAAAGTTTCCTTTGAAGTACAGAGCCAGATAGATGTGGATGTGCTATCTAGGGGTCTGGGGCTGTAGGAAAAGAAAAGAAAGGATACCTGTCATTAAATATGATATAGCTTACGTTTGTAGTCTTACAGTGCATCTGGAATGTATTCACATCGGTTAGTTTTTTTTCCCCCATTTTGTTATGTTATAGTCTTATTCCAAAATGGATTAAATTCAGTATGTAAAAAAACAACATTTATATAAGTATTAACAGCCTTCACAGACACTCAGAAGTGAGCTTAGGTTCATCTTGTTCCCACTGATCATCCTTGAGATGTTTCTACAACTTGATTGAAGTCAACCTGTGATAAATTCAGTTGATTGGACATGATTTGGAAAGGCACACACCTGTCTGTATAAGGTCCCACAGTTAACAGTGCATGTCAGAGCACAAACCAAGCCATGAAGTCCAAGGAATTGTCTGTAGATCTCAGAGACAGGATTATATTGAGGCACAGATCTAGGGAAAGGTATAGAAGCATTTCTGCAGCATTGAAGGTCCCAATGAGCACAGTGGCCTCCATCAACTGTAAATTTAATAAGTTTGGAACCTCCAGAACTCTTTCTAGAGCGGCCCGGTCCAACTGAGTGATCGGGAGAGAAGGGGAGCTCAGGGAGGTGACCAAGAGCCCGCAACGATTTCAAACAAACTCCTTTCATGTTGTCATTATGTGGTATTGTTTGTAGAATTTTGAGGAAAATAATGAATTGAATCCATTTTAGAATAAGGCTGTAACATAAAATGTGGAAAAAGTGAACAGCTGTGAATACTTTCCAGATACACTGTAAAGATATACACGCATTCAGTTGTCCAGTTTAAATGAATATTATAATGAACATTTTGTTGATACATTTTTTCTGATTTTACCACTTTCTTCCCATTCCCATCAGGCATTCTTCTGATCCTGTCAGTATCAGAGAAGCTGGTATCCTTTGCAGAGGAGCATCCCCCCAGCTGGACACCTCGGAGTCTCGTCTCCATGTTACATTCGCCAAACCCACCTGGCGTGTGGAAGGGGTCTAGCACTGGTGACCAGTCCACTTTCACAGGTCACAGTGCAGCAGTGTCTGCCCTGGCATTGAACCAGTTGCAGATGAATCGCACTACCACGATGAAGACTAGCTTTGGACCACGTCCAGTATCTTCAGCGTCAGATTCTGATCTGGCTGCTGTTGCTGAGGGGCTTCAAAGAACTGAGTATTCTCAACCATTGTCCATAGACACTGATAACAACCAAGGGATAAGAGTTGAAGAGTCAACCAACCCCAGTTACCCTTACTTTTCATGGATGTCATCATGGTTATCCATTCCTCCTATGGAACTGGGAAAAAGCCTCAGGCAGCGTGCTCATGCCATTACACTGCGTGATACTGCCACTCTTACTGAAGGCCCCACATCGGTTGAAAGTAAGCCACAACCGCAGTCCTATAGTCAGCCCACGAATAGTCCCCCCAAAACGGCTAAGCTCTCGGAAACGAGTGGCGTTACCTTCACTACTGTGCCTGCCAGCATTTCTAACAATGGTAACTTAGCAAAAACATCAGGTGGCACAAATATGCCTCCTAATGGAACCAGTGATCCCATCTCCTCCATGAGTAGCGTAACAGAAACAGGCACCAGCTCCATTAAGAGCAGTATAGGTACATCACTGAATAGTCCCCCACTCATAAATGGTTCAAGAACAAATGCGAGCAGACTGCCTACCACCCCACATGTGTCGTTGTCCTCAGGGAACCAGTCAGGCCCTGATTTTGACTCGGCTGATAACCGTGCCACCATTTGTCTGACCAAAATGGACATTGTATGGGTGGTGCTTGCCATCAGCGTGCCTGTGTCATCCTGCTGTGAGTATCTGACATTATATGTGACCAGTAGACATGACTTGCTAATCTAATGAGCTTTATTGAATTCATTTACTTAATAAAGTGTGCTGGTGAAATGAATGCCCTTTCTTTCTTACTAGCCAAAATGATATGTTCTTTAGATGGTATGAAATTTATATGAATTCTCAGTTGATTGCTTCCTCTGTTCTCTCATAGCTGTGCTGCTGACAGTATGCTGCATGAGAAAGAAGAAGAAGTCAACCAGCCATGAAAACAACCTGAGTTACTGGAACAATACCATCACCATGGACTATTTCAATCGCCATGCTGTGGAGCTTCCTCGCGAGATACTGCCACTGGAAACTGTTGATGTACGATAAACTTACCAGTTGTAAACCTAGAACTACACATTCCTTTATGTGGAATTGTTAAGCCCTTAACATTGGGTGTGTTATCGCGCGATACAGCACCAGTCAAAAGATTGGACATACCTTTTAATTTAATGTTTGTGTTAGTACTTGATTTTATGTAATAATGCAAAACAACCAACAAAGTCAAAGATCAGCTCTTCTGAAACAGTTTGTGTAAGAACAGTAGAGTCAAGTGCATTTGCAAAACCCATTGAGCACCATGATGAAACCGGCTCTCATGAAAACCATCCCAGGAAAGAATGACCAAAACTTAACTCAGAGATGCAGAGAGGTTCTTTTAGAGTTACCAACTTCAAAGTCACCAATTAACAGCACCTCAGATGCTTTGATGAAGGTTTTACAAAGCATAAGTAGCAGACATATCTCAATATCAACTGTTCAATGAAGATTATTGCATATTTTGGATGCTTTCTGCATTGTTTTACAATGTAGAAAGAAATAAAAATTTGAAAAGATCATTTAATTAAAGGGCGTGTGAAATACTTTTGACTGGTACTGTAAATCAATTCTAATATTATTGGCACCCTTCATAAAAAGAAAAACTGCTAATTATTCAGTTAATAAGAATAATTCATGCCAAGTGTTGTTTTATTTTCAGAATCGTTGATTCTGGCAAAAACTTTATTGGCATCGGTCACGAGCAACCAAAGGATAAACTGAAAAGCCTTAGCAGTTAGCCCGTGTAGCGTGGATGGTAAACCCAAACGCGGAAGCAGCACTAATGGGCAGGATAACCACGCGATTAGTCTAAGAACTCTCTTACGCAAAGAGCAAGGATCTACACAAATAAACCCGCGTTCTAGCAACACACACTCAATCAAAGAAGCAACCCAAATCGGTGAGTACTCACAGAATAGTCGGCGTATCATCAGCAAAGGCATGGGCGAACTCAATGACTGAGCAATGTGAAGCGCCATTTTGTCTCCTTTTATGCTTTCTGGAAACCCAACCATACTACTTCCGGGTCCTAGTGCCCTTCGTGTTACAAGTGTGCATGACAGCATCATTGAAAAATACTATAAATAAAATGGAAGGAATTTGCACCTTTGGGGAAAATGCCTTTTGCTTTTAGTGCCTAGGAATTATTGTCATCTGTAACCACTTCCTGTTTCACTGAGGTATGAATATGATGTGAGCCATAGGAAAAATCCTTTTTCCATATATCAACATAGGTTAAACCACATGAGAGAAAAGACATTGGGGTACAAGGATTAGGGAATGCATACAAGAAAGTAGATCAGCAAGGAGGAGCCCAATGATCACACTTTTCAGGACTGTAAAAGTTTTGTTGAATCTTTGGGTTTGACCATTTTATAATCGAGTGAGACGTCACAGCCATGAACAGAAGCTTTTTAGACAAGTGTAATGAAATAAACTCTTCCTGAGACCAAGAAACAAATTCATTTGAAAGTTGTCAAGCTTTGGTCTTTCTTTTTTTTTTTGGTGAAAAATATGGACTTGCTAAGAATAGCATGTCATACCAAAAATGAAATACTGTAGTGGCTCTTTTGTTTTTGGGCTGTTTTGCAGCTGTGTCTAGCTTCTTGATAAAGTCAGTGGCATAATAAATTCCATCATAATTAAATCCATTCAAAACTTCATCATTTTACCTGAAAATCTGGTTAGATCAGCCAGAAGGCAGAAACTAGGTCTTCCAACAAGATGATGACCCAAACCACACATCAAAATCAACAACAAAATTAAAGTTAGAGTCAAAAGTCAAGGTTTTTCCAGTGCACATGTCATCTTCTGCATTAACCCTGATTGAAAAGTCCTGCCTAGAAGAGTGGTCCAGGATCCCTCCACAAATATTCTCCAACCTTGTTAAACAGAGGGACATTTTTGTTTTATTTGACAATAAAAGCAAGTGGCTTACCCAAGCAAGTGGCTTTTATGCCCATTATTGGTTATTATTATGTATAAATTTTATAAAATCTCAAAAGGGTGCCAATAATTCTGGAGTTGGCTATATACACAGTATATATTGTGAATGTAAAAATTTTTTTTTTTTTTGTAAAAAAAGAGTTTTGTAATTTGAAAAGTGAAATGCATATATTCTAGATTTCTTAGACTTAATAGTGTAATAAGTAAAATAAGTCAAGCCTTTTTTTGTTTTCATTTCAATGGTTATGGCTTACAGCTCATGAAAATCAAAAACTAAGTATCTTAAAATGTTAGATTATGAGTAAATTACTGCTTCTTGCATCTTTCGGGCTACTTCAGTAAACACCTGACTTGACTGCTGACTTGACAATCATCAACGCTCTAAACAAGGTGGGTAAGCTACAGAAGGTCATCACTGATGACTGGCTGTTTGCAGAGTGCTGTATCAAAGCATATTCAAGAACTTCACAAGGAGGGGAGTGAGGCTGCAGTCAGCGAACATGGACATCTAGTATCAAGCAACTTCTGAACCAGAGGCAATGTCAGAAGCATCTAACATGGTCCGAAGAGAAAAAGAACTGGACTCTTATTCAGTGGTCTGAGGTAAATTTTGAATCTCATGTGGAAATCGAGGTTCCGATATCTGGAGGAAGAGTGAAGACGTACAGAACCCAAGTTGCTGGAAGTCCAGCATAGAAATGCTGATTTCTTTTCCCAGCAGGTCTAAGCACCTGAACAGTGCCAGTGATTTAGCTTAGGAAATATTCTAATATTTTGAAACACTGGATTTTGAGCTTGTCTGTATTGATGGGTCAGGTGTTTCTCATTTTGACAATAGCCACACAAAGAATCAGGCCAGGTGAGATAGCTGACCAATTAAGCGCAGTAATATCATGATCAGCAATTCAGTTGGTGATAGTTTTGCCACCATGGGCAGATGCTATGTCCTGCTATAAAAGGAAATCAGCATATCAATGAAGCTTGTCAGCAGTTGGAAGCAGTGGGTGCTCTAAAATCTCCTGGTTTATGGCTGTATTGAACTTGGACTTAATAAAACACAGTGGACCAACTGTAGGAGATGACAAATTACCACAAATCATCACATCTGTGGAAACTTCACATTGCACACCAGGCAACTTGCATTCTGTGACTCTCAACCTTGATCAAATGCAAAATTGTATTCTATCTGAAAAGTCGACTTTAAACCACTGAGCAATGTGGTCCAGTTTTTTGTTCCTTGTCTGTCAGTTGGCCAGAAGTGACTTAATACCAAGAATACAGTTGTATCCCATTTCCTGAAGACATCTGTGCGTGGTGGCTCTTGATACACTGACTCTAGCCTTATTCCACTCCTTGTAAAGTTCTCCCAAGGTCTTGAAACAGCTTGACAATTTTCTTAAGCTTGTGGTCATCCCTCTTGCTTGTGCAGTTTTTCCTATCACACTTTTCTCTTCCAGTCAACTTTTCATGTACATACTTTGATACAGTACCTTCGGTGGTTTTCCCTCTTTGTGGAGGGCGTCGGATGATCATCTTCTGGACAACTGTCAAGTCAGGAGTCTTCCCTTATGCATGTATTGAACTAGACCAAGTGAGATACTGGATTTTTGATTTTCTTGAACTGTAAGCCATATTCATTATAATAAATACAAAAAAGCTCACTTTACATGTATTGAATCAATGAAAATGAGTTACACTTTTTAAATGGAATGTACAGTACATTTCCATAATATTCTAATTTTTGAGATGCATCGTATAATTCAGAAACAAAGTTATTTAATACAGTATAATACATATATTCAAGGTTGAGTGAATTGGTTGCAGGGCAGAAGAAAAGGTATTTTTTAAATTCATAATATATTTTTCAGAATAAAATTATGATCCCTTAAAACTAGATACTTGAGAATAGTAATTTAGTGCATTTACTTTTTCAGGCATATTGACTCCTCTGTCTGGGTTTGAATGTTGAAAATTTCTCTCATTTTCCTTGGCAAAGCTACAGAGGTATAATCAAGCACACAGTACATGTGCAAAGTGCTTGGCTGAAGTTATACTGTATATTATTCAAGCATCAAATAGCAATTTTGGGTTTTCCTAGCAATGTTGATTTGATTGTGTATAAAAGAACTGCTACAGTATGAGTTAAAGTCTTCGTATTAAGTCCTTGACAAGTAATCGCTACTTCCTCAGGTGCTTCAGAGCTCCTCTGATTGTTTGATAGTAGATAGTCTAGCATTTAACAAAACCTAATCTATAAAAACAGATTACCTTTAGTAGTTTGTCATGGAAAATTTATATTTCTTTATTCGAATACCGATTTGTTTCGTTGGCATTAAATTATAATACATGGTGTATCACCAGGAATCTGATTTTATGAATCATTGGGCACCTGTATGTTTGTACTGTATGTGCCCGCTGCATTCCATGGGCATTAACATGAACTTGGTTCCCCCTTTGCTGTACTTCCACTCTCCTGGGAAGGCTTTTGTCTAGATTTTTCAGTGTGTCTGTAGGGATTTAATTGTTTGTTCAGAAGTGAGGTCAGACACTGATGTCAGCATTCCAGTTGATCCCAGAGGTGTTCAGTAAGGTTAAGGTCAGGGTCGTGGCAATACTTCCATTACTTTCAACCCACCAACCCACTTTTTTTTCACAGGGGCATTGTCATACTGAAACCGGTTTGGGCTTTTAAGTTCCAACGACAGGAAATCTTAATGCTAACACTATACCAAGACATTATATCCATTTGTTTACTTCCATTTTTGTGACCTTGTCTGAGAGACGGTCAGATGTCCACATACTTTTGCCCATTTACGGTGTTTTTGTATTGTGGCATGTTGGCTGTGTACTAGAAACGTGACATGCATTTACTGAACAGACCATACGGTTTCTTCTGGCCACTGCAATATTTGACTGGTCTCTAGCACCACCTAGTGTTTAAGAAAGCATATATATTGTATATCTGTAAAATACACCTTTCACTCAAATCTTGAGCAAGCGTTCCGTTCCAGCTTGTCTGCGCTCAGTGTTTGTCGTTGCCCTTTATTTACAATTTACCTTCATTTTTATGTCATTCTTTATCTGTTTATCATATATCACACTCTCCTTTATACACACGTGGACAAAATTGTTGGTACCCTTCGGTCAATGAAAGAAAAACTCACAATGGTCACAGAAATAACTTTAATCTGACAAAAGTAATAATAAATAAGAATTCTATGAATGTTAACCAGTGAAAGTCAGACATTGCTTTTCAACCATGCTTCAACAAAAAAAAAAATGAACTAATGGAACAGGCCTGGACAAAAATTATGGTACCCCTAACTTAATAGTTTGTTGCACAACCTTTTGAGGCAATCACTGCGATCAAACGATTCCTGTAACTGTCAATGAGACTTCTGCACCTCTCTGCAGGTATTTTGGCCCACTCCTCATGAGCAAGCTGCTCCAGTTGTTTCCGGTTTGAAGGGTGCCTTTTCCAGACAGCATGTTTCAGCTCCTTCCAAAGATGCTCAATAGGATTGAGGTCAGGGCTCATAGAAGGTCACTTTAGAATAGTCCAATGGTTTCCTCTTAGCCATTCTTGGGTGTTTTTAGCTGTGTGTTTTGGGTCATTGTCCTGTTGCAAGACCCATGACCTGCAACTGAGACCCAGCTTTCTGACACTGGCCAGCACATTTCTCTCTAGAATCCCTTGATAGTCTTGAGATTTCATTGTACCCTGCACAGATTCAAGACACCCTGTGCCAGATGCAGCAAAGCAGCCCCAGAACATAACAGAGCCTCCTCCATGTTTCACAGTAGGGACAGTGTTCTTTTCTTGATTTGCTTCATTTTTCCGTCTGTGAACATAGGGCTGATGTGCCTTGGCAAAAAGTTCCATTTTTGTCTCATCTGTCCATAGGACATTCTCCCAGAAGCTTTGTCGCTTGTCAACATGTAGTTTGGCATATTCCAGTCTGGCTTTTTTATTATTTGTTTTCAACAATGGTGTCCTCCTTGGTCGTCTCCCACTTTGGCTCAAACAACGATGGATGGTGCGATCTGACACTGATGTTCCTTGAGCATGAAGTTCACCTCGGATCTCTTTAGAAGTCTTTCTGGGCTCTTTCGTTACCATTCGGATTATCCGTCTCTTTGATTTGCCATCAATTTTCCTCCTGTGGCCACGTCCAGGGAGGTTGGCTACAGTCCCATGGATCTTAAATTTCTGAATAATATGTACAACTGTAGTCACAGGAACATCTAGCTGCTTGGAAATGGTCTTATAGCCTTTACCTTTAACATGCTTGTCTATAATTTTCTTTCGAATCTCCTGAGACAACTCTTTCCTTCGCTTCCTCTGGTCCATGTTGAGTGTGGTGCATACCATGTCACCAAACAACACAGTGACTACCTGGAGCCCTATATATAGGCCCACTGACTGATTACAAGATTGTAGACACCTATGATGCTAATTAGTGGACACACCTTGAATTAACATGTCCCTTTGGTCACATTATTTTCAGTATTTTCTAGGGGTACCATCATTTTTGTCCGGGCCTGTTCCATGAGTTAATTTTTTTATCATTTCGTTGAAGCATGGTTGAAAAGCAATGTCTGACTTTCATTGGTTAACATTAATTACATTTTTTAAAATTTTGTCAGATTAAAGTTATTTATGTGACCATTGTGAGTATTTCTTTCATTGACCGAAGGGTACCAACAATTTTGTCCTATCTGAAGAGCTTCTTCACAGGCTGTGTGTACATACTATATGTACTGTAGCATAATGCCATTCGTCATTTCCGATCAGATCAGACACAATCTGCCTTGTCGGTTAACAGCCCTGAGTTTAAATGCAAGACTGTGATTTGTTTACTGAAAACTGAATTTATATATTTCAGGAGCGGGAGACTTGCCTACCCCCTAACGGTGACTATAGCGACAGCGGCGTTGTCCTGGTTAACCCTTTCTGCCAAGAGACTCTCTTCATCAACAGAGACAAGGCCTGTGACATCTGAGCATGTCGACATTATCAAAGCTTATCTGTTTCTTTTTCTTTCTTAGTTTTTATTATTATTATTGTTATTATTATGATTATTGTATATATAATTTGGTCAATCTTCAGAGACTTGAGCTTATAAAGATAAGATATATCTATAGATGAGTTTAAAAAAGACAAATGACTTAAGAGCACTCTTGCTGTAAGGGTAAGTCCCCTTGCATATTTTTCCTGATGTACATTTTCTACAGATGCTTAATTGTGATAAGGGTTTTTATGTCTTTTTTGGATAAAAGCAGTGTGTATGTGTGAGTGTGAGTGTGGTTTCCGTGGTGTTCAAGTGGCTTGGAATATAAAGCAATGCAATGTATGCTGTAAAGATGTGTGTGATCTTACCCAAAACACTTAAAAACTTAAAAGCCTGATGAACTTGAATTGCCTCTGTGTGTGTGTGTGTGTGTGTGTGTGTGTGTGTGTGTGTGTGTGTGTGTGTGTGTGTGTGTGTGTGTGTGTGTGTGTGTACGTGGCGATGCAAAAGCAGATGGCAGTTGGAATGTGCCTGGGTTCCTGGAGGTACCTAAACCCTGTGTTATGATCTGTAGATGTAGGAGTTTGTAGGTATGTCAGTGAGATCGAGGAGTCTTTTGGCCCTAGGAGTCACCAGCGCAGGGACTATTAAAAGAAGTCTATAGTCTCGTCGTGGGCAGCACTGTGTTTCTGTGTCCAGTTGCGTGTGACATCTAACGCATGTATGTATGTGTGTGTATTGGTGCGTATGTTAGATTAGGAATCATGTCACATGTTACAGGATACCAGTGTTCAAAATTGTTCCTACAATTCACACATGATGATATTAGCTTGCCTTGTTAAGCTTATCTGTGTTGGGCAATTTTGTATCCTTTCATGCTTAGTGCATTCTTTCTGTTTATTTGGATACAGTGGCACTTTTATTAGCTCAGAACGTGATGTCTCGGATGCCTGATGACAAAAAAAGCAGTTTTTTTTTAAGGAGGATAGGAAAGCTTCATAGAGTGTGAAAGGAAGAAGCCCTTCTCGTCTGTTTGTGTGTCTTTCTGCCGTTTTATCGTGAGCATTGAGGTTTGTCCAATCTCGGATTGTATTGTTTAATGCTGAAAGAATAAGACCAAAAGTTGTCACTCTGTAGTTCTTCTCTGGTGTTTATCGCTGTATTGTACAGGTTTTTTTTTTTCTTTTCCTTTCTTTTTTCGTTTGGATGATAATGAATATAAAACACTGGATGTAATAGAGTAAAAGTATTAGAATAAGTGAACAAATCAGAGAAAATATTTTATACTGCAGTATTTACTTTGATCATATGTATGAACCTATTGTTATTTCAGTAAATCATATCTTGAGTCAGCTCAGTAACAGTTTCATTGTCTGTTTATCTTTTTTTTATCATCCTTTTATTTTTTTTATTTTCCATATAGAAAACATCTATAGGAGGGATAGTGGATTTATTGATGATTGATTTACAGAGTTATTAGAAGAAGGTATCACATTTCCAACTTATTTTATATTGTAGCACATACACTGTACTTTTTACTGCTGAGCAATAAAAGAAAAAATGGTTTATGGTGTTTCGTGGCTCATTTCTGTCTCAACAGTCATCATCGTTTACTTACTTATGAAATGTACTGTATGCTGTTAACCATGCTAAGGAGACTAGTCTAGTCTCAGACAACTAGCTGCGGGATGTGGAGCATATAGCCGTTTTTTGTACATCTTACAGCGGTGGGTACATTTAAGGGTACAAAAAATGTTGAGCAGCAAATTTCAAGTCTTGCCAAGACTCTGCCATTTTCACATATTCATATTCTTGGTTTTAGTTAAACAACTTCAGCGTAGTTATTGATGCATGCCTGGCATCATTGTCCTGGAAAGTGAAGTACATGTTTTTTTTTTTTTCAAGAGTAGAACAGACTTCTGTCTTGCCTTAATTTTCCTCTATTTAGATCTATCCATCATCTCGCCAGTAACCTTGACCCATTTACTAGCTCCTGCTAATGCAAAGGAGCTCTACAACATACTGCTACCACTACCAAGCTTTAATACAGCAATGGAGTACTTACAGTAGACTGACAATGCTGACAAACATTTCACTTTGTACCAAGACCAAAGAGGTTCAACTGATATCAAATGGTATTATAATTTACCACTAAAATTTTGACTCTAGAAGATCCTTAGGCCACTTGCCCCGTCATTGGCTAAACTATCCAAAGTGATGGCCTAGCTGGCAAAAACACCTACATACATACTGTAAACAGTCAATATCACTTCTTATATGCAGGGGGTCTGGAGCCTATCCCAGGAAACTTAGAGGACAATACAGGGTCCAACCCTGGATAAAGACCCAACCCATCACATACAGTAAGCACAAACGTTCACTATGGCCAATGTTAAAACACTAGTCAGCTTACACTGAATGTCTTTGGATTGTGCGAGAAGATCTGACTACCCTGAAGATACCCACCAAGCATGAGGAGAACATGCAAACACCACGCACGCAGCCCAGAGGTGAGAAACTGAACGCCTGATACATACACTTCCTTAAATTATGCAACTTTTGATGTAAGTTACACAGCAAAATCTTTAATGTTGATTTAACACAGAGAGTAATACAGTAAATTACCTTTACAGTGTTTATAGACTCTTATAGACACTTTCATATGACCTATGAAAGTGATCAATTAGTACTGGGAATTTGACTGTGTATCATTTCAAAGGGTAACATTTGAAAATAAGGACCCTCCATCATACTATTAAAAACCTACAAGGATAGTGCTGAACTGGCAAATTTGTAGAAATGTTTTTTATGAACATCATTTAAATGCTTGATGATCATTTGCATCATAAAAAATTACAGCAGAAATCACAACTATGTTTAATAATAAGAGCACTTTCAGACAAACAGTCTGACTAGAACTTACAGGATTTGGACTTAAAAACTGCATGGTATTTATAAAACCACTTGTTAGTGAGAATAATCAGAAAGAAAGGATTCAGTTTCCTAGGCAGCATAAAGACTGGACTTTGGAACAATGGAAGTAAGGCTCATGTGGTCTGATAAGTCTAGATTGACTCTATTGTACAGTGATGGGAGAGAAGTGCCTGATATAATGAATCCGTTCATGCGGTGTGTCTACTGTACAAGCCTCTGGAGGCCATGTTATGATCTGGGGTTGCTTCAGTTGGTCAGGTCGAAGTTCAGCAATTTTTTGCTGTTTGATTGTGGCAGGATCCTAAAAGATATAAGTGCTCTCAAATAGCAACAAGTTGTTGACTTTAAATTATTGTTGCTGTAAATGTGGTTCAATTACTGAAACGTCAGGTGCTGGTGCGTCATTGTTATTTCCACAAATCGAACATCCAGTAAGATACTGTATATTGTGTAAAAGCACCAGCATGCCTCCAACAAACTCCTACATGCACATTACATTACTACTACTTGCTATTTTGCACTACCTATTATGGTATATATGATGCACACAGGGCTACTTGCCCTACCTTGTACACTTTATGTACAGTATGCCTGCACATACTCAGGAACTTGCGCTGCCTTTATTTAATCTGTAAAGTTGTGTAATTACTACAAACAACTGGAATCAAATTCCTTGTGTGTGTCAACATCCTTGGCGAATAAAACCAGATTCTGGTTCTGATTCTGCGGTGTACTTGTTTTGTCAGTTCAGTTAAATTCAATTCAGTTATATTTTTTAAATTATTATTATTTTTTTTTTAATAATAGACATGTTGCCAAGAAGCGTCACAGAAATAAAAATCCTGGACATTCATTTAAAAGTATTTTTAAAATTTGAGACCATGCTTTGTTATTTAAGCCTTTGTTTGTTAGTACTAAGAATTCCTTTCACTGTAACTAATCTGTTCCAGCAAAGACAATGCCCTGTACACAAAGCGAACTCTGTGAATACATGGTTTGCCAAAGTCAGTGTGGAAGAATGTTGGTGCTTTCCACAGAGCCATGACCTCTGCCCAACTGAACACCCCGGAACCATCCAGTCATCAGTACCTACAGGGGATGTTTATTACCAATGCATGCTGTTATTCTCAGCCCACGTTCAAAAATTCGAACGTAAATGGCGCCAAACTAAATTGTTAGTATTCAAAATAGCTTGGAAGGAGAGCATCCTGAACTATAAAAAAGCTCTCAGTGATGCTAGATCAACGTATTTCTCCACTCTTATAGAAAATAACAAAAACAACCCGAGATTTTTATTTAATACCGTAGCTAAATTAACTAAAAACAAGACCACTGCAGAAATCTCCACAACAACATCATGCAGTAGTGAGGATTTCATGAACTTTTTCAATAACAAAATCATAAATATTAGGCAAAAAATTCAGGCTTTGAAACCAGACAATTTAAATAATTCAGATGAACTAACCACATCACATCAGAACTTAGAATACTTTACTCCCCTTGAAGCGAGGGAACTAATTTCACTCATCTCTTCTTCAAAATCGTCAACCTGTATATTAGATCCTATACAACAAACAGATAGTACCAGCAATAATAGAACCCCTGTTGAAAGTAATTAACTGTTCACTCAGTAGTGGGTATGTCCCCAAGTCCTTTAAATTAGCCGTTATTAAACCGCTAATCAAGAAACCTGACCTTGACCCCTGTCTGCTTTCTAATTACAGGCCGATATCAAACCTTCCCTTTATCTCCAAGATTTTGGAAAAGGTAGTATCACAGCAGCTATGTTCACATCTACACAGAAATAGCATAAATGAACTGTATCAGTCAAGATTTAGGCGTAATCACAGCACAGAGACAGCACTTGTTAAAGTAGTAAACGACCTCCTATGGGCTTCTGATCAGGGTTGCGTCACTATACTTGTGTTACTGGACCTCAGTGCAGCTTTTGACACCATTGATCATAGTATTCTCCTTCACAGATTAGAAAAGGTAGTAGGAATTAAGGGAACTGCCCTCTTGTGGCTCAGATCCTATTTGACTGATCGTTATCAGTTTGTAGATTTAGATGGTGACCATATCTCATTTTCTCAAGTGGAGTTTGGTGTTCCACAGGGCTCAGTTTTAGGCTCACTGCTTTTTTCCCTTTACATGCTTCTTCTGGGCAACATAATTCGTAAACATGGTATTAGTTTTCATTGTTATGCTGATGACACACAATTATATGTCTCAGCAAAACCAGATGAGAAAAACCAGTTTGCTAAAATTGAGCAGTGTGTGCAGGACATAAGAAATTGGATGTTAATTAATTTTCTTCTGCTTAATCCTGATAAGACAGAAGTTCTGGTCATAGGACCACAAGTAGCTAGAAGTAAGCTTTCTGATCACACTGTAACTTTAGATGGCCTTTCTGTTCCATCAGATGCAACAGTAAAAGACCTCGGTGTGATTATAGATTCCAGCCTTTCATTTGAAGCACATGTAGATAATATCACCAGGATAGCTTTCTTTCACCTTAGAAATATTCCCAAGATAAGAAACATATTGTCACTAAATGATGCAGAAAAACTAGTTCATGCTTTTATCACCTCTAGGTTGGACTATTGTAACGCCTTACTGTCTGGTTGTTCAACTAGGTGTATAAACAAGCTTCAGTTAGTACAGAATGCAGCAGCGAGAGTCCTCACTAAAACCAGAAGATACGAGCACATCACCCCGATCTTATCTACACTGCATTGGCTCCCTGTGAAATTTCGCATTGATTTTAAGATACTACTTTTGACATATAAAGCACTAAATGGTCTCGCTCCACAGTATTTGAGTGAACTGATAGTGTCTTACGATCCGCCACGCCTACTTCGATCAAAGAATGCAGGCTGCCTGTCAGTACCACGTATAATTAAAACTACAGCAGGGGGCAGAGCTTTTTCTTACAAAGCCCCAAAGTTATGGAATATTCTTCCTATTAATGTTCGGGACTCAGACACAGTCTCAGTGTTTAGGTCTAGGCTAAAAACCTATTTATTTAGCCAAGCATTTTTGTAAATAGATTAACCTTAGGTAAAGGAGCCGTTCTGGGGGACTCATGGACGTAGAGTATTCTGGTGAACTGGTATGTTTAGATGCTGTCCTCCCCACTCTCATTGTTCACTCAGGTTTGTTGACGGTGAGGTGATTGGTTGCTTTACATCTCAGGGATCCCTCATGTTTGTGTTTCCTTCTGGCTCTCCCTTTTAGTTATGCTGTTATAGTTAGTCCTGCCGGAGTCCTTGCTTGCACTTTGCACTAATATACATTCACCTTATACATGTTGACTGTGACCATACCTAACTGCCATCTCTCCTTATTTTCTGCTCTCTTCTTTTCTGCTCTCTCCTCTCTCTCTCTCCCTCTCTCCTTTCCCTCTCTCTGTCTCTCTGTCGAGCTATACATGTTCGCTCCTGAGTTGCCAGTGATCCAGACCCCTCTACCCTCTGGAGCCGTCTAACCCGTCCTGGAGTCCTGCTTCTGGTTGGAGATCTCGTCGCATGGATGCCCCGTGTGGTCTGCCTGGATTCGTATGGTGGATGGGGATGGTCTCCATTAAGACTGTCCTATCATCGATTGATGCTCTGGGGACCTGTGACTTCAGTTGTTCGATAGCTCAGGACTGGAATCTCCTACAGTCTACCTGATCCTCCAGGAACAAACTGGACTCCTTTTAATTTTAATTTTAATTTTAACACATCTTCTGTTACACTGAACTTCCAGTACACATTATTATGCTGATCAATCCCTGCTATCCGTTATCACCCAGATGAGGATGGGTTCCTTGTTGAGTCTGGTTCCTCTCAAGGTTTCTTCCTATTACCATCTCAGGGAGTTTTTCCTTGCCACCGTCGCCCTCGGCTTGCTCATCAGGGACAATCTTATCATTTTGATTCATACACATTGCATACAAACTTACTTCTTTTTATTGTGTAAAGCTGCTTTGCGACAATGTCAATTGTTAAAAGTGCTATATAAAAATAAAATTGAAAATTGACCATACTGTGCTTAAGGTTTTCTGTAAATGTCAATTTATGGTTTATGCCTTTGTTCAAGTCCCAGTTTGACTTGAACGGCCTGGGGTATTCATTATTTCAATAAGAAATGTATCTAGTGAAGAAGTGTAACATTTAAGCACAATGTCACTGCGTACACAAAATCACAATAGATATTTCCTTAGAAATATTTTTTTAGGTGTACTCCCTTGCATTATTTATTGTTTCCTTGAAAAAAAACTTTGAAGAATTAGCATTTTCTAATTTCCTTCTATTACATTTAGCAAAGTTGTCACACAGGGACCACTGCGGCAAAAAACACTAGATATTGTTTAGTTGCGAATGGTTTCATCAGTACACGTATACAGTACTTGTAAATGCTTGGGGATGGGAATCGGGACATGAATAGGGAAATGAGGATAACAAAGCAATGTCCAAGGGGGAAATTGCAGTGACAGGCTATCAATTGTCCACTTTATATTAAAATTTTAATCAGGTTATGGATAATATTCTGTAAAAATGTGATAAACATAATTATAAGAGAAATTCCTCAGTTTCTTACTCACCTCTTTCACCTCTTTAATTAATTCAAGAAATTCATGACACAGCAGGAAATTTGGCTGGCAGGAACAGTGGTGCAGAGGCTGAGAGGAATTAAAAACTACATGATCATTCCTCAACCTTAAGGAAATGTAAACCATAGCTTCTTTACCCTTTGGAATGTGTTCTGTCAGTGATGTCAATTTTAGGTTTAACATTTAATTCGTATTAAAACTCACTGCATCACTTACTGTGCAATTGAAATAAATAAGACAAACCTAAGGAATGTATGATTTATAACTTTTGATGTAAAATGTATCATACAACAAAACTTATGTTATTACTGTTGGGGATGGGCTTAAATATGATATTATGTACAATATTTACCAGTACATTGTCCTTGTGATAACCAGAAACACTCCCCCTATATTTTCAGATTAGGTGTCTGTCTTAAATAAAATACTAAACAAACTTCCCTAGAGGGAAAAAATTGAATATCCTGGGAAAGCTTTTTTTTTTTTTTTTTTTAGAATTTAATTCAAAAGTGAAACTATATTTCAAGTCATTACAAATAAAGTAAAACATTTTAAACCTTCATTTGTTTGAATTTCAATTATTACAGCTTAAAGCTTGTGAAAACCAAAAATCCATTATCTCAAAATATTTGAATATTTAATTTTGAATTTCAGTACATTACTATTCATACAGTAATACATACAGCCTAGAGATCAGCACATGCATCCACAATCATGTGGAAGACTGCAGACTTGACAGTCGTCCAGAAGTCAATCGGCAATCCACAGGGAGGGGGGGCTACAGAAAATAATTGCTGAAAGGATGCTGTATCGAAAGATAATTGGAAGAGGGGGAAAAAAAGTGTAGTAGTAGGGGAATCTGCTCAAGCAACAGGGATGACCACAGCCTTAAGACGATTGTCAAAATCCTAGGAGAGATTCACAAGGAATGGAGTGAGGATGGAATCAGCGTGTAGCGGTAGGGTGTAGTGAACATTAAAAAAGTCCGATTACGCGACCCTGGGAACTCACCCCAGGGACAAAAAGATGAAGATATCTAAACCACTCAATTTGGAAGTAGAGCACACACGTTTGATTACTTCACAGTAGGCAGGAGACGTGGCTAAAGTATAAAAAATAAAATTTTATTAATAAAATTATTTAAAAACACTAAAAAGAACAAATAACCTCTAAGTTATAGGCAATACCACTGACTGCAAGTTCCCCTCTGCTACATTGCTGGTTTCCGCCACCCTCAGGTCACCAGATGGTTGAGGGACACAAGAAACACTATCCGGTGGCCCTGACCTAACGTGAGGGGTCTCCGGCACCAAAACCAACAAATCCTCCTCTTCAGGCTCCTCTTCTGGAGGCTGCACCGCTTCACACACTGGGCTACCCGACAACACAAGAGGCAAATCTTGGCAGATCTGGAGCTTCAGCAGGGATCGATGCACATGTTTTACCTTATCCAGATCTATGGTGGGAGCAATAGTATATACTGCCCCACCTTCCCTAGGTGCCTTGATAACCTGGTACACCACTGAGTTCCACAGGTCCTGGATTTTACATCTACCCCGCACACTATGGTCGCAGAGGTATACTAGCTGACCCTCATTCAGTGGTGCTTCCCTTACCCGCGAAATCGTGCCGGGCCTTCTGCTGATCGGCTGCCGCACCCAACCGTTCGTGGGCACTCTCAAAGGCAATGTGCAATCAATCCTGCTGCTCCAGAATCCACCTATGAACACTGCCAGGTGATGGCTCTGGGACTCTGCCAAGTGCAAAATCAGCAGGCAGTCTAGGCTTTTGTCTAAACATTAAAAAATACGTTGACTCCCCAGTTGCCTAATGAGGAGTTGTACTGTACGCAAAGAGTAACTGAGGAAGATAAAGCGGCCAATCGCTCTTCTTGGAGAGTGGCAAAGTGCGCAACAGATCATGCAATGTTCGGTTGAACCGTTTGCACTGGCCATTTCCCGCTGGATGGTATGGGGTTGTGCATGATTTCGCAACCCTATACAGAGAACAAAGCTGCTGGATAAGAACAGACTCAAAATTCTGGCTTTGGTCGGAATGAATCCGACCTGGCACCCCAAATTTACAGAACCACTTTACCACCAGAACCTGAGCAACAGTCTCAGCCCGTTGGTCTCTAGTGGGTACCGCTAAAGTGTATTTTGTAAAGATATCGGTCATAACCAACACATTCTAAAGCCAAAATCTCGTTAGGCCGAGCAGCCAACAGATGCCCCATAAAACTACCAGGGGCGGAGGGAATACTTTTAGCACACTGGCAACGCTCACACTCCTGGCACCAGCGTGCAATGTCCACAGACATGCCCGGCCAGTAACAGCGCTGGCGTACCAGTTGAGACGTGCGTTCTACCCCCTGATGCCCATGCCCTTGATGAAGCTGGGTTAAGACATCATGTCTAATGGCAGCCGGCAGTAACACCTGAAGGATTTCCTCCCCACCATCTGAGTGCAACACACGCCGATAGAGTACCCCATCTACTTCTTTCAAGCAGTCCCATTGCCGAAGCAGTATAACTGCTAGTCTAGAAAGTTTCTTAAGCTCTTCAGGGGTCGGGGACTTTTGCACTTCCAAAACACTAACAATTCCCCTATTACTGGATCTACAACCTGCTGAGCACCCATGTCATTCAGTGGAGTACATGGAAAAGATGTAACCTGGTTCACTGAGGTCACAAATCCACTTTGAGCAGCTTGCTGCAACGCTACTGGGATGGCCATACCTGGACACAACTCACTCACTTTCTCCCGTACCAGGAAGGTTTTGATGTGACAGGGCATCCACATTACGATTGCTTCTTCCTAGCCTGTATCTGATCTCAAAATCGAATGATGCCAATTGGGCAGCCCAACGCTGCTCCATGACACCCAACTTTGCAGACGTCAGGTAGCTGAGGGGATTGTTGTCAGTAAAGACAACAAATTTATGGCCCAAATTTCTCGGTCATAGCCCACTTGAGCCCCAACAATTCCAATTTCATGGAGCTGTAGTTGGATGGATTAAGCTCACTGGGCCTAAGACTACATCTACCATAAGCAATTGGCCGTACCTTACCTTGTTGTTCCTGTGACAGGACGGCCCCTATCCCTCCATGACTAGCATCAACCTCTAAGATAAATGGTAGTGAAAAGTCGCCACGGGGGCTGTATTTAATTTACTTTTCAACTCCTCAAAGCTACACTGACATTCCGCAGACCAAGCTTCAGCAAAATCTCAAACCTTCTGCCTTGGATGTTTTGGGTTTGCTAGCTGACCTACCAACCTATGGAGAGGGGAAGCAAACTTGGCAAACCCCTCCACAAAATGCTGGTAGTAGCTAGCAAATCCCAAAAAATTGCGCAACTCTGCAACACTGGTGGGACGAGGCCACTGTGCAACTGCCTCCACCTTTCCTGGGTCATTTGAAACCCCCTCTGCAGAAATAACATGGCCCAAATAATGCACTTGCTTTTTAAAGAAGGCACACTTGGACAATTTGGCTTTCAACCCTTCAGTCTGTAAATGGCTTAAAACAACCTCCATCCGGGCGAGATGTTGGTCCACTGAAGAGGAAAAGACAATAATATCATCAAGATATAAAAGAAGGGACTGGTACTGCTGATCACCAAACAACCGCTCCATCAGTCGTTGGAATGTGCTTGGAGCATTGCACAACCCAAATGGCATCCGGTTCTACTCAAAGAGCCCAAAAGGGGTGCAAAATGCAGTTTTCGGCGTGTCCCCCTCAGTTACAGGTACTTGGTTGTACCCACTGGCCAGGTCCAGAGTGGAAAACCACTGGGCCCCAGCCAGCGAGTCCAAAGTCTCCTCAATACGGGGTAAGGGAAATGCATCTTTTCTAGTCTTCAAATTTAAACGACGGTAGTCCACACACATGCGCAGACTACCTTCTTTTACTTCTTTTTAACTAGAACTATGGGCGAAGCATAAGGACTACAACTTTCCCTAATTACTTGAGTGTCCAACAGTTGATTGATGTGTGCCTTTACCACCTCATACTCAGATGGAGGAATACGTCTAAACCGCTGCCGAACAGGGATTTCATCCAACAAGGGGATATCATGGGATATCAAATTAGTACATCCTAAATCCCCATCGTTTATAGCGAACACAGGCATGTACTTCTCCAGTAATGTCCTAACCTTACCCTGCTCATCTACCGACAGCACCATTAGATCCACCATAGCAATCTGTTCCTGCACAGTAGGGTGTAGCAGTGACAGTTTTAACTTCCATGACTCCCGGAGGCAAGCTAATTACATCAATCTTGTTCACAGTACCAATGACGCTACGAACATACAGGACTACATCTACAGTTCCCACATTAACTATAGGCACGTAGACTGTACCACCGGCCACCTTTAAAAGAGCAGGAGAAGCCAACAACCCTGCTGGTAGACCAGACGCTGGTGGTTCAAACAATACTGTACTACCCGAGTATTGAGCAGAACAAGTTGCAGCAACCAATTTCAGGGTGCCACCCGGGATGCGCCACGCCCGACATCCACGCACTTTGAGTGTCAACCCGATGACAATGCTTTAGGGCTTGAAAAACAAAACTAGGGGCCTTTGACACCACTGGTAAGTCAAAGAGGGCAGTGCCATGCTGACCAAAGAGCTCCTGATAGCAGCAGCTCAGGATGTTCATACCCAACACCGCAGGAACTTCGGCATGCACACCACCAGGAGGGTCTCTGACCACCGACACCCCACAACCTAACACGACTCGTCCACAGAGCTCCACGTCTAATTGAAAGACCATTTCAATAGGAATTGAAAGACCATTTGCAGCTCAGAGCTGTAACCAATGACACGACTTAAGCTGCTCTTGGCCCCACGACCCAAAATTGGTCACAAAACAACTCTCAGTCATGGTGGACACCATAGAACCAGTGTCCACCAGGCAAGGTACCAAAACACCATCCATAGATACAACAAGCTGAGGACAAGTAGACATAAATCGTGATATAAAATCAGAACCAATTTCATGTGTGAAGCCTGTCCTCTAGTTTTCCCAACGGCTGGACGGGTGATGACAGTTCGCCCCTCATGACTGTTGGCTTTGCACGAGGTAGCGGTGGGCGGACAAAGATTCGCTCCCCATCACAATCTCTAGCAAAATGACCAGGTTTGTGACATCTTCTACAAATTAGATTAGGCTTAAATGACCGCGAGCGTAACTTGGAATTTTGGAGCTGGGCCATACTTTGGGTTAACTGATTCAATTGTTGTTGCTGTTTTCGAAGCATAGCCCGCAGTTCAGTCATTTCCGATGTTGCTGAACCACTACTATTAATGCGCTGATGTCCTTGCACCCCATATTGAATGCCATAAGCGGATGGGACAGACTGACTTCGACCACGTACCCTCCAGGCATGCCTTCTCTTTCCCAATGCAGGGCGTCCCTGCGAACGTCAAACAATGTAAAAGTGGGTTGATGATGCACTAACTGCTTCAGTTCACGTCTCAGACCGCAATCATTAACATACTCAACAAACTGATCCCGCAGCAAAATCTCGGCGTTAGGCATGCCATGAGGCGACTGACTTTTAACCTTTTCCAGCAGACTCATTAAAGCTAAAGAGAACTCCACCAAAGTCTCCCCATCCTGCTGTCTCCTGGACAAGAAGGACTCTTGCAACGCTACATATGACTTTGTACAACCATACAATTCACGCAATACCTGAATAATTTTATCTGGATCCTCCCTCTCGTTCCTCGACCGATAACGAATTTCTTCCCTTGCTTCTCCCTCCAGGTGATCAAAGAGAAAAAATGCCTGATCAGCTGTAGATAGATGACGAAATCGCATACAAGACTGGGCTTCCTCCACCCAATCGTTGATGCTAATGCCTGACCGACCACTAAACTTTGGACACTTACGGTCTCGGGGAACAAAAACAAACCGCTCTGCAGTCGACGCACCAGCACCAACGAGTGGGGGATCTGAAACCACAGGAAGAAAAGTATTAGACAACCCAGGCTGTGCAACCGACATGTGGTCCTGCCGCAGCCTTTCATTACAAGCTTTTAATTGTGCTACCAAATCTCTTAACTCATGCAATTCGTCCTCCATCCCTGCCAATGCACAGGTGCTTACCACCACTATGCGATATGAAGCTGACCTGTGCCGATTCACCCACCAAAAGGGACTACCGTTGTCTGGAAACACACAGAAAAGGAAAAACACAACCCACGTCTCCACACTACAAAAGAAGTGATCCTGCTGATTACGCCAGAATGTGGCGGTAGGGTGTAGTGAACATTAAGAAAGTCCGAATACGCCACCCTGGGAACTCACCCCAGGGACAAAAAAATGAGATATCTAAACCACTCAACTTAGAAGTAGAGCACACACGTTCGATTACTTCACAGTAGGCAGGAGACATGGATAAAGTATAAAAAATCTAATTTTATTAATACAATTATTTAAAAACACTAAAAAGAACAAATAAACCAAAAGGAAACCCCAGTTCAAACAAGAGAACAAAATACAGAAGAAAGAAAGAGAAAAATGAAAAACCTGAGTGATATCTGTAATATTGTTGGAATTATTTTTTTTGTTGTTTTAGTTATTTATTTTTCTGTTTATTGTAGTAGCTGAGGTTGCGTGCTAGATTCTCCTTCCTCGCTGTGGTGGTGATTCTTCCCGATTGTGTGCAGTGTTACACTTGGAGTGTTTGAGAGCATGATCATTGTGCACGGTGGTGTGTGGAAGTGTGCTCTAGTAAAAGACCACTTTACCTTGTTTCTGGCCATTGTGAACCTCAGCTCTGTCTGTATTTTTCTTTTTATTCTGTTGTATCCAACAATACTACATTTCAATCAGGGTTTTTCATTTTTCTTTCTTTCTTCTGTATTTTGTTCTCTTGTTTGAACTGGGGTTTCCTTTTGGTTTATTTGTTCTTTTTAGTGTTTTTAAATAATTGTATTAATAAAATTAGATTTTTTTTTCAGAAGGTGAGCATTTCTGTAAAGTAATTCCTTTAACCCTGGAGATGCAAGACGACAGTGCTAACCACTATGCAACTTTATTTTTATAATAATAATAATAATAATAATAATACATGTGCTAATTATACTAATAAATAATCCAATCAATTAGTTGTAAATGGGGATGACTAGGCTTGTGTTTATTTGAAACTTATTTCTAAACCTTAATATGAAATCATTTAAAAACAGAAACTAAGTTACTTTTCGGATAATACAATAACAACAACAACAACATTATTATTATTATTATTATTATTATTATTATTATTAATAAAGTTTAATTACAAAAATATGAGAACATATACAAAACATAATAATAATGTTTTTGTATATGTTGTCATATTTTTGTAATCTCACGCCGATCTGTCTCCTAATCTCTAAACATATTTTATTAATTTATTTTCACTTTTTAAAAACTCTGAATGTTGAAATCAGGCAGTTTTCCAATCCGGGGTGAGCCAGTTTTGGAAGAAACTCCATCCGGTTAGTTTACTAGATTAATGGTTTGGTCCAGAACCGCATACTACCGTGCTAAACAGTGCGTACCTCTCCATGCGGTGCTGTGCTGTCCTGGCACACTATTTAGTACGATAGTGTGTGGTTTGGCCCCTGGTTTGAACAGCGTGTCAAACAGCAGCGTCAAGTCTCACACACTTCCAGCTGGCGAATGTGGCGGCAGCAGAAAGCCGGGGCGTGTTTCGGGATTTGAGCATTGACACACGTATGCAGTGAAAAGCTGTTTAGAGATTATATTTCCCTGATGTGCAAATCGTTATCGGTCAGCTTGTGTCGCTCTGTGAGAATTTAAGCCTAGTTTTTTTTTTTTTTTTTTTTACGGTTTAAAGAAATCTTAGGAGAAAATGGCGGAGGTTGCTACAGTCGGTGCGGAGAAGAGCCTCGACGACTTCTTTGCTAAACGAGATAAAAAGAAGAAGAAGGAAAAGGGGAAAGGGAAAGAAACAGGCCCTGTGAGCGCCCCGGTCTCGGTGAAGAAGACCAAGAAGGAAAAGGAGAAGTCGATGAAAAACGAAAACCCAGACGCGACCGTTGAGAAGGTAACATTAGCCAGATATCTGGACAAACTCACGCCAGTAGCAGCGCGTGCTAATGCTAGCCTTCTCATTGAGCTGCTGGCTATAGCTAGTTAGCGTCCATGCTAAGTTACAATTAAGAGTTAGAGTCAGGCTAGCAAGCTAACTCCGACAGGATGGGCTAATTCAAGCACTCTGTCCACATGGCGGGCGACTCAGGGCATGACCACGCCATTTAGGGTTAGTACAATAGTTTATTACGGCGCTATCACTTTTTAGGTTGGTTAACGTTAACATTGGCAGTTCATTATCCACGCTTTAGCTTTCTGTCCCACTGACATTGATTCCGAGGCTGCAGAGTCATCGTGTCATTTCTAGATCTTTCGCTAGCTGAATTAGCAACGGGACTTCTTAGCTGTTGCAAGACCACGTTCCCTGTCTGGAATTAGTCAAGTATCTGAACGTAATACTATTTAATAATAATAATAATAATATTTTGTTATATACTTCTTGCGTTAGCTAGCTAGTTTATAAATAGTAGTTGGATAATTATCTGACTAATAGCCAGGTTACCAAAAAAGGTTAAAAAGCTTGCAATAAGCATAGTGTTAGGAGTGGTGACACTTAAAATAAAATATATGGCACTTTTTGAGAACAGGCCTCTTTTATTATCAAAAATTGGTTGCAATTTGTCATTACATTTTTTCCACTTTCACAGACAGTTGAACCATTTTTTAAATTTAATTAAACAAGTTAATGAGAGTGTGTCTGTTAGTGTAGCATATTGATTTAACATTACTATACTGGACAAACCAATGCCACCATTCAGAATATCACCATAAAAACAGTAGTATTGCTGTTTGACGAAACATATGGTTCTCTGTTGGAGGTTATTCCCTCATGTCAGGGTTCCCAAATGTCAACTGAACAACTATGCTGTATAGTTCTTACTGAACAAGCTTTTTAAACTTATTATTTTTTTAATTGACTGGGTCAGTTCAGAATATTTGATTGCCTTTTGTCAAAACTGCTTAAATGTCAGCAGTACGGTAAGAGCTTTCTTAACCAAGGACATGACAACGTGGTGAGAAATGGAGGACAAAATCAGCACAAACATACAACAAAGCATCAATAGTTTCCTTAGTGGTATTCTCATCCACTAGTGTTAATAACTATATATAGAATATATAGTTTTTGTTCATTTTCTACACAAGTAATTTCCAACCAATATCATTCTTTCTGTTGGTGGACATTTGGTAATATAATTGTTTTGCCAAATCAGTAGAGTATTAGGCCAGTAGACTACAGGAAGTTTCTTTTAGGCATTGGAAAAGTTATATTTCTCTCTCGCTTTTTTGTTGTTGTTGTTGTGTATTTTAGTTTTTGTGTGCACAGATGATTTTAGTGGTTTCAAAGTCAAATTGACACATTTACATTATGGCATTTGGCAGACGCCCTTATCCAGAGACACTTACATTTTTATCTCATCAAACATCTAAACAGTTGGGGGTTATGGGCCTTGCTTAAGGGTCCGACAGTGGTAACTTGGAGGTTGTGGGTTTGAACCTGGGATCTACCGAGCCTAGTAGATCCTAGTCTAATGCCTTAACCACTCGGCTACCCTCTGAACCCATTTACCAGTAGGATCTTTAAGGTCCCAGTATTCCTTCATGCGTAACTGCCCAGAAGGGACGAGAATCACCAGGCACTACCTAATACAATGTTATCATGATAGCTCGGTGCCGATCTGATTTGTACTGCAATTCTGTTAGTATCATGATTTCATAAATACTTGGTGAATTAAAAAATATATATTTTAGATTGTTATAATTCTGAACAAATTTGGCAGGTAATTTGCTCCTGTCACACAGGATGGTTTATTTCTTGCCAAAGTGTAAATGGTTTACAGATCACCACCTGTAGGATTATAGAAGAACTACAACATTTTAACACCTCAAATGCAAGCAAAATATAGCTAATAAAAAATAGATATATATTTTGGCAACAGAAAATAGAAAACTGAATCAATTTTCCACCTCTACTGGTCAGAGAATGTTAGAATTGATAGAATGTCAAGTTTCATGACGCTGTGATAAGGCATGCACAGTGCTCATTGGCAGATGGCAGGCAGGTTCTTCAGTAAGTACTCAAGCAATGCAGTTACAGCCTTTTAGATGCATGTAAGATAACATTAAGCAGTTGCAGCACAAAAGTACTGTTAGTAACAACCCACATAAAATACTTAAGTACTTTTTACACGTTCAGGTTTATAAGCGGACATCAGCGGTAAGGTAACCTCTTGGGTTGACATTTTAGAAGTTCAGACAGCGGGCGATCAGATTGAACTGAAGAGCCTATCGCTAGCAGTGAAATAGAAAAAAAGTTCAAACAACCTTTGAGTTAAAAACTGTTTGGAACAGTCAAATGCGATGAGGAATTTTTTATTAGATGTGGGTGAGATGTGATTGTCTTTGATTGATGTCTTTTTTTATATTATTTTATTATTTATGTGAAGCACTTCTTGCTTTTAAAGTGCTATACAAATAGAATTGAGAGTGCTATCAATGTTTTATTTCAAATGTTTCAAATGTAACATGCACCAACTTGTTCATGTGTAATAGTGCTGTACAGCTATTCATGAAGAAATCGAAAGCATAATGCATGCAGTTATCTAATTGTAAAAGGCTGTAATTTGTCACGGGTAGTATGAGGTTATGTAAAGTTTTAAATAATTAAATATTTTTGTATCTGTAGATCATCTTTTAGTTTCAGCCTTGTTTTAGTTTATTGAATTTGAATGGTCTTATTATTTTCCGCTCATTCGAGTCTGCACCTTTACTGCTAAAGAGAGGTTATTTTTGGTCTTTATAGGAAAAGGGATGTACGTAATGAATGTTGGTAGCAACATCAATTATTTTTTAAATTATGGTTAAGTGTCAATGATTAGCAGTTAATTCAGATACTAACAATTCTTTATAGGAAATTAATTATATCTGGATTTTCCCAACATATTCAGGGAGGGTTAGTTAAATAGATAAGCAGGACAGTGCTGCGGTAATAGGTGGGCATTTTATTCTTTTTGCTTTTTTTTTCCATCTGCAGGAGGATGAGGAATGGAAAGAGTTTGAACAGAGGGAGGTAGACTATAGTGGCCTGAGGCTTCAGGCTCTGCAGATAAGGTAAGGATTCAATGCTACCGGGGATGTGAACGATGACTCATGCATGGTGCGTTTAATTTTTTGGTAACAAACATTACTCTATATGGTTTTTGAGCTTTATATTGTACTGTGTTTTAAAAACACAATGGTATGGCTAATCTTTGTTTCAATAGAAGGCTATACCTGGGTTTCGTACCTTGGACAATTTTAGGCATTAATGGTGTGAATTTCTGTATCTCAGTGATGAAAAAGAAGAGGAAGAGTATGAGAAGGAGGAGGTGGGCGAGGATGGTGAGATCATCCTGGTCAGTGGAGATAAAATATCTGGCCCTTGGAACAAGTCCGGGCCTCCTCCACCAGCTGCCCCCGTGGGTGAGTAAACCAGCGCACATGGTTTAAAGGTTTTCCTTTTCTCTAGCAATTGTCGCAGTAAGTAGGAGACAGCTGGCACAATTGCTGCACTGATTTGGCTCTCTGAATGTGAACATGTTACACAGACCTCTTTATATGCATATACAAGTACAACACTTTTGCTTGGCCTGCAGTGAGTGAAACACCTGTTATCATTGTACACAGTCCTGCTACAGAGGGTCTCGTTTGGTTAAGAGTAGGAAAAATATGAAAGAAAATGTTATACTCTGGCTTAATATGGTTTAAAGCTTACATTTAATAAAAAAATAAACAAGTGAAGTATTGAATAATACTTTATTATTAAAATTATCCAATTATAATCCTTTTTAAACTAATTGATGTAACATCCTAGAGTTCTCCAAAATCCAGCCGTCAATTTTCCAGCTGAACTACTGCTCAGGTCCTGCATTGTGGCATGCCTGAACATTTATTTATTTATTTATTTATTTATTTTTTGCTTGCCACCCTTCTAAAGTGTGTTATTTAAGTTAGTGTAGTTTAAATGAACCGCCCTGGAACGTAATGCCCATTTTTGTGCATTCTGAAGAACGAAACATCTCTATTTTTTCAGTAGAGAACGATTTGTGTATATATTTAAGAATCTTAACTCATGATGATGACAAAACCCCTTTTTTGTTTATTTTGCTTTTGAGAGAAAATAGGCAGGGGCTTTTTATTTATTTATTTTTAGAAAGTAAAGCAGCAATTAACAGCCTCGCAAACCTACTAGCTCAGTTAAAACACCATGACCAGAGCGGGTCTACCTAATACACATATGCAGATATTTAAAGAGGAAGAAAAGAGGGGGGGGGGGGTGTCTTGAGCCATATGCACTTCTATTTACTATTCACAAGTATTAATTACAGCTAATGAATACAGCTTTTTTTTGTATACACTGAACATAAGCAAGTTTCTTTGTTACTAGCAGAGGTTACTTTAGTCCATCGATTGCTCTAGACTTATTCCCACTACTTCTAGACTACTCACTTATTTGATCTTATTTTGTTAGTTTTAAAGCCTTTTGGCATCTGAAATCAAAATAGATATATATTTTGGGTCACCTCTGGTAATTTTACATTAGAAGATAAAATAATTAACCACCTTCTTCTCCAGCCAAACATTATTTATAAGGGGCTTTGGTGCTGCCATAAATGGTTTTATGCAAGACAAATGGAAAATAGTCCAAGTTTTGTTTCTTTATCATTTCTGTTGCTCTAAATTCACATTTTTTATTGAAAGAATTAAAGTTGAAGTTAACTTCAAACATTAGAAGAAGGAAATCTTTTGAAATAAATGTGTTCAGGAAAACTCACAAAGTCACCATTTTAACCACAAAAGCTGACTCTCATTAACACCATATTTAACCTAGAAGTCATCTTACGCTCCTTGGCTCACAGCTGTGTGGAGCATCTAGTATTGTATAGAGAGAGCTCGTAGTGTGATCTTAAGTTGATCTTAACAAGGACTGCTAAACTGTGGGGGAGATGTGGTTCTCATATCATGTTCTCAGAACTTAGTGACTTTGTATTGTAAATGTAAAAAAGTTAAGCGAACTGTCTTGAGAGCAGATAAATATGTAGCCGTTCAGGATTGCAAGATCGTGGGAGCCCCCCCCCCCCCATATTCTGTTGTTTTAAAAAGTAAAGCTAGAATTTTGACAACTTTTGATTCAGCCACCTTTCTTTCTTTAAGCTTGGTGTTCTCATGTGATTTCCCCCCCCCCCCCCCCCCCCCCATTTGATTGTATATAAAAATAGGCTTCATGGAGCACTAAAATGTTTGTTAAAAAAAAAAAATCTCTGATGGTTCCCTAAAACCTGAAAATCAGTAATGTTCACTGAGTAAGTAAGTGCTGTTTTTTTGTATTTAGCAGAGGACAAAGAGGTTCCTGAGTCAAAACCTGCTGGTGTGTACCGTCCCCCTGGGGCTCGGTTAGGTTCAACAAAAAAGGCGCCACCACCAGGGCCTCCAGAGATCTTCAGTGATGCGCAGTTCCCATCACTTCTCGCAACTGCCAAACACGTGGAGACACGCAAGTAAGTAGAAAGTTCACATGTTAGTTTTAACTGCTTATAACTATGTTTAAGCAACTTTCTTCTTCACTGCAAGGTCCATGAAGTGTTCTTGATTTAAAAACATTTGAATCCATGTGAACAGGAATCCAGCCATTTTGAAATTGAACAAAACTGTTTTTAATTCTTCTTGTACGAATGTTGTTTGTCCTGATATTTCATCACAGCATTGTGAGAACTCAGGAAAAAAAAGAGGGGAAAACACTTCACACATGAGAAGTTCTTCACACAGTTCTTGGCTTTTAAGCTGCTCAGCTTCATATCATGATTCTTATTTTCAGTGACATGCTGGCAGGTGGTGAGTATTCTCGATGTGATGAAATTGTGATTTGCAAAACATGGAGTTGGCCAAGTTGCATTTTAGCGAAGCTAAGAACCTTTGGAACCTTTGTTTCAGATTTCACAAAAAATACAGTGTACAACCATGCTGAACAAAATGTATTTCTTCTATTATTATTATTGTTGTTGTTGTTATTATTATTACTACTATTTAAAATATTCAAATTGCATGAATATCAAGAATACAGAATGGATGCGAGTTCATACCATAGATGTTTTGGCTGAATTTGATATAAACAATTTACTTAAAAAAGCAATTGGGATTGAAACAAACTATTTTGTACCCAGGTAAACAACAATCAGACTTTGCTATGTCTCTAATCACACCCTGGGTGTGATAGTCTGGGTTACAGTAAACAGCCAGAATTGATTCTGCTTTAAGACAGTACACAATCCTGAGCCCAGTGTGTGTTTTCTGCTTCAGGGATCGGGAGATCGAGAAGACTTTTGAGGTGGTCAAGCACAAGAGCCGTGCCAGAGAAGGGGAAGGTTCAGGACCCGTGCAGCATTTACAGTTAGACAACCAGTTTGCTGTTCTGGAGGACAAATAAACGCCACCATGTCCTCACCCCTCAGCCCACCAGCAACGGTGCAGTCCAAACCACAGGGCAAGATAACCTGGCTCTGTGCTGATGCAGTCCTGATCATGCTGGAGATGCAAAACACACACACACAAAAATATATAACATATACATATGCCATCTATACTACAAGCATTTCCCCTTATCCTCTCACATGTCTCGAAAAAGAGATTTTTCTCACTCTAACACACACACCACGGACATTCGGACAGTGCCCTACAAGTATTTCACTCACACTTGGCTGGCCAAGGTTCTCTCTTATTGAAAACATCTTAAAGGGCTGTGGCAAAGGGGACTGAGCAACTTTACAGTTCTCCTTCTTATGGCAGTTGAAACAAGCAAACTTCTGCAACGGTGGATTTACTCAGAGCAGTGGATGGTTGGAGAGCTGCACAACGGGGACATCAGCTGAACTCTGAGAAAGCCCTCTCTGAGGATGGATTCTTTATCATGTGATCAATTGAACTTCTGTTGAAATTACACACATCTATTTTTTGCCTTGCTAAATCAGCAGAACTCCTGAACGTGAAGTTTTCTTTTCATGACGCGAGTGTGGCTGGAGTGTTTGGCTCAGGCCCAAGGAGAGGGTAAGACTACCTCAGTTGCAGATCTGTGGTTACCCTGTAGACAGAGACCTTGGGCCTGCTCACAATCCCAGCTGAAGAGGAGAACTTAACACTTCATCCTAAACTTGAAAATCTCTTTTCTCTCCCTTACTTCCTCTCTTTGGGGCTCTAAAGCTTGCGGTGTTTGAATCCATTCTATAAAAAGTGGCCTTACTGTAAAGAGTAAAAACAAAGTGATTTGAAATATATAAATATATATGAGAGAGAAATGTCTATCATCCTCTGGAGAGACACTTGCTGAGTGTGTGGAAGGCTGCTGCTTGCCTCAATTGTACCACTTCGAGGAGTAAAAACCACCTTCCTGCTTCCTTGTACTGGATTGTAGTGCTGAATTGTAGGTTAAATGATTTTTTTTCCTTTCCTTTTTTTCTGGACTCTGCTTTAGCACTGAGGTTGTTTTATTGCAAAAAAAAAAAAAAAAAAAACAGATTTGGTGCAAGGCTTACTGTGTTCAGAAAAAAACCCACCCTGTTTTGAGTAATTGTTTTCCTTCAGTGTTTCCCCTTTTCTTCTTTCTACCCTTTTCAGTATACTTTTTAATCTGATTTCACGATTGGCAAACCAGAATTAAAGTGTAAAGTTCTGATGCGTCTTCACTGAATCTTTGTGCTGCTTTGAGTCAGAGCTGGTGAATTGAACATTTGTGTACGTTTTTGTTGTTTGTTTGTTTTTTTGTACACACGTGGACAAAATTGTTGGTACCCTTCGGTCAATGAAAGAACTTTAATCTGACAAAAGTAATAATTTAAAAAAAATTCTATGAATGTTAACCAATGAAAGTCAGACATTGCTTTTCAACCATGCTTCAACGAAATTATAAAAAAAATAATAAACTCATGGAACAGGCCTGGACAAAAATGATGGTACCCCTAGAAAATAATGTGACCAAAGGGACATGTTAATTCAAGGTGTGTCCACTAATTAACATCATATGTGTCTACAATCTTGTAATCAGTCAGTGGGCCTATATATAGGGCTCCAGGTAGTCACTGTGTTGTTTGGTGACATGGTGTGTACCACACTCGTGGACCAGAGGAAGACATGGACCAGAGGAAGCGAAGGAAAGAGTTGTCTCAGGAGATTCGAAAGAAAATTATAGACAAGCATGTTAAAGGTAAAGGCTAGAAGACCATTTCCAAGCAGCTAGATGTTCCTGTGACTACAGTTTTTTATTCAGCTGCTTTGCTGCATCTGGCACAGGGTGTCTTGAATCTGTGCAGGGGTCAATGAAATCTCAAGACTATCAAGGGATTCTAGAGAGAAATGTGCTGGCCAGTGTCAGAAAGCTGGGTCTCAGGCGCAGGTCATAGGACTTGCAACAGGACAATGACCCAAAACACAGCTAAAAACACCCAAGAATGGCTAAGAGGAAAACATTGGACTATTCTAAAGTGGCCTTCTATGAGCCCTGACCTCAATCCTATTGAGCATCTTTGGAAGGAGCTGAAACATGCTGTCTGGAAAAGGCACCCTTCAAACCGGAAACAAGTGGAGCAGCTTGCTCATGAGGAGTGGGCCAAAATACCTGCAGAGAGGTGCAGAAGTCTCATTGACAGTTACAGGAATCGTTTGATTGCAGTGATTGCCTCAAAAGGTTGTGCAACAAACTATTAAGTTAGGGGTACCATCATTTTTGTCCAGGCCTGTTCCATGAGTTAATTTTTTTTTATAATTCCGTTGAAGCATGGTTGAAAAGCAGTGTCTGACTTTCATTGGTTAACATTCATAGAATTCTTATTTATTATTACTTTTGTCAGATTAAAGTTATTTCTGTGACCATTGTGAGTTTTTCTTTCATTGACCGAAGGGTACCAACAATTTTGTCCATGTGTAAAACTTGAGTTTTACTAAACCATAACAGCCATAAACATCTCAACATAAACTAGGGAACTTTTAAATTTGCAGGATTCACTCTTATAATTACTGTAGTCCCACTAGCAACGTTCTTAAGTGATTGTTCTCATGCATATTTAGCACAGTGCAATATGGATTATTTGTATTGGGATAAAGGCCAAACTCTAGCTAACACTGTGTCTTTATATGCAACCTAGACCAAAACAAAAAACGTCATTGTTTCAGAGGAATCAAATTAGCCTGCATCATGCAAAAAACAAGAATTTGAAATGACTGGAATTTGGTAAAGACCCCTTAAACATCTTGTTTGTTTGTTTGTTTGTTTTGGTAATTTAAAGTTTGAGAATCACATTCACACAATTGTACAAGGGTGTCAAATTATCCACACTCTTGCTGTAGAATTTTTAACTAACTTAGAAATGCAATATTTTCAACATAATCTTCTTGCTTTTCAATACACTTTGTCCATCTGTCAACAAGCTTTCGTATTCCCTCATTAAAAACTGTTTTAACCTGAGCTATGAGCCACTTCATCAGAAGTGAATTTTCATCCTTGTAGGGCTGCTTTCAAAGTGAAGTAACAAAGTTTTTGCAGAGCGTCGACAGTATGGGCAGAAGTGTTCGCATACAGGATCACAAGGCCCTTGGATTGGCTTCAGCTCTTCAATAAGCATCTCACTGTAACAGGCACTGTTGATTGTTAAACCTTTTTCCAGATAATGTTCCAATACTTTGAGAATCCAAATGTTTGAGATTTTAAATGGTAAGCATCAGTTTTTTAAGCATCAGACTTTTGAACTTTTTCTTGGTTTCCGTTCCATACTCTGCCGTTTCCTCTCAAGCTCGTAGTGATGAATCCGTGTCACCAGTAACAATTCTCTTTAACAAACATTCTTATTAGACCAACAGAAATTTTATTATATATCTGGAATGCTGAAAGCTTTTGACTCGTCCTTGTGCATAAATATCAGTAGAGAGTTTTTTTAAAATAACTCTCAAACTTGAATTGGAATGCATTCTTTTATTAAGTAAGATATGAATTAAAATAATTAAGAAATGTAAGAATTTATATATTATGTAAAACACAGGCATTTCAAGGAGATATACCATTTTCATTTTTACAAATTTCTTCAAATTGATCTTCCTGAAGCTTCATGGAGAGAGTAATTTTTTCCAATACAAAAATTTCACAGATGCTATCATACCATATCTGGCTTACAGCTATCAGCTACACTCGGCATTCCAAGACGTTTTCATTTTATTTTTAAAAATGTTGACTGTGAAAACCCAAAGAGTAGTTAATCCCGATTAGAGTTTCTCTCAAATATTATGATTATTTTTGTGTGGATTCTAGACCAAAAGCGACTCAGTTTTGGACAGGACCAGAACAAGTGATAGTGGTTAGCCACATGAGAGGTGCAATTCCTCAAACTACTGGAAGAGCCTGACTGATTAATCTTTTGGACACACATAATGAAGAATCTACTGAGGCTTTTCCAGCCAAATGTTCTCACTGAATCACTGAGCTTGTTATTCTCCACTGAAATTCGCAAAACTTTGTCCAATCAATCTCTGGTATATTACCACCTGCTTTTTTCTTCCACCCATTTTGGTCTTATATATGTGCTGTTTATTGTTTCTGCCTTTGTAAGTTCCTTATAAAGTCTTGAAATTACCTTCAGCCCTGAGTCCACATCATAGGCGCTAAGAAAAATCAATAACTGCTTTTGGACTTGCTGTCATAGAATGATTTATATAATGGCATACCTGAGAAAATGTGAATAAATCACTGTTGTTCAGACCATATGTTTTTTTCAATGTCTGGAAATGGCTTATTGTCTCCTGTGGTACAGTATGCAATGTTAATTAATTAGTTTTGGATTAGATCTTATGGTCTGGCAAGGGCTATTATTAAAGCTCATTATTTGGGTCTGAAATATTTAGTTTGTAACCTCATATGGAACTAAAGGAATCTAAAAGTGATAGTTTTCCGAGTTTGATAAGCAAATTAAAATCTGCAAACAAAGAAATTAATGTTCTTCTTTGTGCATTTTTATACCTATAATATTGTCATATTGGGTAATACTCTGGCTTAATGTTTGAAAGTATAGTATATCGCAAATAATAAAAGACTCAGCTGGCAGCCTTGTCTGGTATCCTTTTTTAATTCAAGAGAATTTTATATTGCGCCATTTTATTTTCAGATGAATTTGGATCAATCAATGCATGAACCCACAATTTACTCCATCAAATGCTTTTTTCAAATGCAATCTTATCATTTTGATTCATACACATTGCAGACAAACTTACTTCTTTTATTGTGTAAAGCTGCTTTGCGACAATGTCAATTGTTAAAAGCGCTATATAAATAAAATTGACTTGACTTGACTTTTTAACCTTAGGTTGTGCATAGAAAGTTTTTATAAAAGTTTACAAATGATCCGTCTATAATGTTTAATCCCTCTCCCCCCACTTCATTGTGTCTGTTTCAGAAAATTGTATTTCTTCATCATCATTATTGTAATTTCATTTCATTCCTTGTTTTTCCTGTCTATTTCCTTCGTTCTTGATTTAAAGTCTTATTTTGTGTACATGTTTTTACATTTTTAATGTTTGTAATTGTGTTTTTTCAAATTCTAGTCTCAATATCAAAGTCCATATTCTCAATATTGCTGTGTAAATCTCTTTGAAACATGAAAATATAGTCAAGCCTTAAATATAGGCTATTTATGTTTAATAGGGAAAGTATAAGCATTTCGCACAAACAATGTGATGAGAACTCACAAGATTAGGACTGATCAGATAAAATGCTTCATTTATCTAGGGAGCATAAAGATTGGACTTGGAACAATGGAAAACTGTAAGATGGTCTGTTGAGATTGACCCGATTCCACAGTGATGGGAGCGTGAGGGTAAGAAGAGGAGCACATGAAGTGACACACCCATCATGCATAGTGGCCATGCAGTGTTGTGATCTGGGGTTGCTTCAGTCTGTTCTCAGCAAACGTTGTGGCAATAAATTGAAGTCGGCTGACGACCTGAATGTACTGAATGACCAGTTTATCACGGCCATATTATAGGACTCGCACTGTGAAAGAGTGGTTCTTGGCACATGAGGAACCATTTTCACAAGTTACTTGGCCACCACATTTTGCGCCAGAATACAATTTATTTTTTATTTTTTAAGTAAGCAGTGAATACAGTATGTATCTATAACCACATACACATACTTAACCATGTGTTTCTGTTTGTCAGCATGACTCAAAAAATACTACTGTACAAATTACTTGCATGCAAAATGGAACATTTTATAAGCATTTATAAGCAAATCAAGTGCCTTACTGTGGTGCAAAAAAAAACAAGCAAGAAAAAATATTCTTAAATAATAATAATAATGTGCTAATACTCAGTTAAGCAGACTTGATCATTTTGTAATATTGACAGAGACTTGATAACTAGCAGTATGTATGTTAGGAGTCATTAGGTGGAAGGGCACTATTTCTTCATCTCTAGAATGCCGCTGCCCGGGCCTCTTCTCTTGGCGCTGCAGATATTGCAGTACTGTCCACCTGGCATCTAGAAAATTAAAGATACAATAAGTATATGTGTGTTTATAGGTCTTATTTTTAAATGACATTTATCTCATTTGAGGCACGGAACACTCTGCAGTGCCAATACTTTCACTTTATTTCAGCTTTAAGCTCTAAATTTGAAATTATTCAACACACTTGTGAACTAAAAGGTGACAGATAACAACAATGGAAGGTATACTTTACAAATACTTAATTATACACCTAAATACAATGAATTAAACAGACATATGTAAATAAATATATCTAAACTAAAAGTAGAAATATCACCTCTGAAACTGGTTAATATTCCTCTCTAAAGATCAAACACTAAATCCATACAGGAAACTGGCAAATACAGTAGTGGAAACTAAAAATTGTACTTAAAACCTAAAAATTATTAAATGAAATGAAAAGATCGAAGCTAAGTACAGAGAGAAAAAAAGTCTTACTGCTCCTGATGAGGGGAGACACTCTTTGTGAAACATATGCCTGCAGTGGAAGACCACTACACTGAAGGGCTGAGCCGTGTCTAAAACACACAACATGAATTGCAATTAATAAATAATAATAATAATAATAATAACTATTAAATGTTAAAACGATGAAAAAATACAGCTGAAAATATTGCATTAATATATTAAATTTAGCATTACATTTATTTAAACTTTTATAAGGAGCAAATGATACTATAATGAACACTAAAGATGCCAAGGCAGTTGACACAAGGTCATGGAAAGGTCAATTTACAAGTTAGATGATGTTTTAAATCAGTATTAAAAAGTCTGGGGAGACGGAAGCGAAGGGAAAAACGCTGAAGAAACGTTACTCCCTGGGCTTGACATTAGCCCCGTTCACACAGCCTGTTCAGCACAGAGATACTGCGCCATTGTTGCATCTTGCCGTTCTGTATGAAGGAAAGGAGGTGGACTCGGTGGTCAGCGAGTAGAGGTAGTTACAGGGACGAGATGAGATCTGTGTGGATAAAAGCAGAACCCTCCTTCCATCCCTGACGTTTTGAGACCTGTACGACATACTGTTGGGAGATTTAACCCCTAAAACTCTAGAGGTATGGATCCGTACCGGCAACACAGCACTAGACAATGGCCGATTAAAAAAAACACTTATACAGAGGTCCTGCTGGTGTGTGTGGATTGGCAAGGCTTCAGACATCAAACTGAGCAAGTGGGTTCTCAGATTTGTTGGGTAAAAACCCACCAATAACCCCAAGTGTGCTCCCTCCCCGGCTCATACGCAGAATAGCATGTCTCTTGGCTGTTTCTATGGCACGGTTACATCACTGCCTGTCCAGATAGGTGCAGTGAGACAAAACATAGTTTAGATGAAAATGCAAAATACACTGCCATTTAGAGTATTATAAGTTAGTTAGTTTACACATTGAGTTTGTGGAATTTTTACAACAATTGTGATTATACAATTTTATAATTGGGGCTCAAGCACTATGACATCACCCTTATGTCGCCAAAGTGTGTGAGAGCCCTCTTGCACTTCTAAGGATTTTTTGGGGACTTAACTTGCTCAAAAAGTCATGAAAATTGGCGGACAATTTGGAATCTGCTGCCATTAGGATGCCTGAGAGTCTGGGCCCTGGTTGTGGCATGGGGCCCTCACACAATTTTGGTGCATAGCTTATACACACTTGTGCGTATGCACATGAAATCTGGTACAAATTTAGAGCTTATTGAGCTGAACAACATTTGCATTGCATGTCACGGGCTTTACTCATCAGAAAGCCAATTATTTTGGGTTGTCTGCAAAATGCACCCAATGGATCTTGATGAACTTCTCCTAAGGGGATTTACATGATCACAAACAAACCAGGCCTATGTGATCTCACTCGTGGAGGAATTTATAATATCTTAAAAGGATCAGCCGTGACGATGCCTTAAACTTATGCCACAATGTGGTTAATAACCTTCTGTGACATTATATTGAGTGATATCAAATGGCGTGACATCATATGGAGTGACACCATACGGAGTGACATCATACGGAGTGACATTTCACTTTCTTTTTGGTGCGCCAGAGTGGCGATTGCCCAGGGTGCTTGGGCCCGCTTATTATTTATATTTTAAATTAGAATAATTGTCCAACTTTCTTTTGATTTAATCTGTTTTTATAGATTTTAGTCAAATAAATCTGGCTATCAGAAAAATGGCTGAAAAAGCTTAATGTCAGTGGCAAATGTCTGACTCCAAAGGCAAGCAAACCACGATAGATAACTCCTGAGAGTTGGATTATTAATCTTCTAAACTATAAAGTCAAACAGTAATTAGTAGGCTGAAAGGATAAGCATACTGTAAATGGGAATTCTGGGAATACATCACAGCCTCACCTGTCAATCAGAGTGACACTAGCCAATTATGTGTGTCTGAGAGCTTGAGTCATACTGTACTGCCACATGATGCAGTATAATTATAAACTTAAATATAGTTGCAAGCAACGATGACGGGCCCAAGCACCCTGTGCCATTCCCACCCCGGGCGCACCGCACAACTTGTGTCATTCGAGTGTGCTAAGACCTCGAAAAAGCCATCGCCACTCGGTTGCACCTCACAACCTGCACACATCACACACTATACAGGGCTAATGTCAGTTTGGGCCCTAAATATTTGTTGAGTGCATTAGTGTGTGTGTGTGTGTGTGTGTGTGTGTGTGTGTGTGTGTGTGTGTGTGTGTGCGCGCGCGCGTCGTGAGAGAGGGGTGTGCGTATGTTAAGTCAAGTCAAGTCAAGTCAATTTTATTTATATAGCGCTTTTAACAATCGACATTGTCGCAAAGCAGCTTTACACAATAAAAAGAAGTAAGTTTGTATGCAATGTGTATGAATCAAAATGATAAGATTGTCCCTGATGAGCAAGCCGAGGGCGACGGTGACAAGGAAAAACTCCCTGAGATGGTAATAGGAAGAAACCTTGAGACGAACCAGACTCAACAGGGAAACCATCCTCACCAGTATGTGTGTGTGCGTGGTGTGTGCATCGTGAGAGGTGTGTGTGTGTGCGAGTGTAAACATTTGTAATATGGGTGTATGTATGTGTGCATGTGTGTGATGTACAAGTGTGTTTGTGTGTGTGCATGCAGAATACCTGCGTGTGTGCGTGTGTGTGTGCGCGCGCATTAGTGTGTAAGGGTTAGTGTGTGTGGGTGAGGGAGAGAGGTGTGTGACGTGTAGATGTGTCAGTCTGTGTGTGACGATGTGCTTGTGTTTGTGCTTGTTTGTGTGTATGGTTTGAGTCTGTGTGTATTAACATTAGTGATGTGTGTGTTAGTGTGTGAGATGTGTTTGTGTGCATTAGTGTGTGTGTGTGCGCGTCGTGAGAGAGGGGTGTGTGTGTGCATCGTGAGAGGTGTGTATGTATGTGTGCATGTGTGTGATGTATGAGTGTGTGTGTGTGTGTGTGTGTGTGTGTGCGCGCATTAGTGTGTAAGGGTTAGTGTGTGTGCATCGTGAGAGGTGTGTGTGTGTGCGAGAGTGTAAGCATTTGTAATATGGGCGTATGTGTGTGTGCATGTGTGTGATGTATGAGTGTGTTTGTGTGTGTGCATGCAGCATGTGTGTGTATGTGTGCGTGCGTGTGTGTGTGTGTGTGCGCGCATTAGTGTTCAAGGGTTAAGTGTGTGTGAGAGTGAGGGAGAGAGGTGTGTGACGAGTAAATGTGCTTGTGTTTGTGCGTGTTTGTGTGTATTAACATTAGTGATGTGTGTGTTAGTGTGTGAGATGTATTTGTGTGTTAAAACAGGGCTAATGTCAATATTTGGGCCCTAAATATTTGTTGAGTGCATTAGTGTGTGTGTGTGTGTGTGTGTGTGTGTGTGTGTGTGATGTCACAGAAGGTGTCACTGAATATAATGTCACTCAATATAATGCCACACAAAGTTATTAATCATTTTTCGGCGTACGTTTAAGACATTATCACGGCTGACCCGTTTGAGATATCAAAAATCCCTCCGCAATTTTGCATCGTCAATGTCTTTAGATCTCTTTGGCCCAGTTTGGTAGCGATTGTATAATTTCCCTAGAAGGAGTATATCAAAATCCATTGGGTGCGTTTTTGCAAACGACCCAAAATAACCGGCCTCCTGTTGAGTTTAGCCCAGGACATGCAGCGCGAAAGTTGTTCGGCTCGATGAGCTCTAAATGTGTGCCGAGTTTCGTGTGCCTAGGTGAAAGTGTGTATGAGCCCCGGGCCACGAGACTCTCAGGCATCCTGATGGCAGCAGATTCCAACCTGTCTGCCAAGTTTCATGAGCTTTTGAGCATGTTAAGACCCCCGAAAAGTCCAAAAGGGTGGGAAAAAAAAATAATCCTAAGGAAAACAAGAGGGCCCTTCACACACTATGACGACATAGGGCTGTTTTCATAGTGCTTGGGCCCTAATAATCCTAAGGAAAACAAGAGGGCCCTTCACACACTATGACGACATAGGGCTGATGTCATAGTGCTTGGGCCCTAATTATAATTACAACATGATGCTATGATGTGTTTATGACAGAAACATGACTTAGGGCGCATACCTGATGGCAATATTGTGACATGACATGCTTCACAGATGTTCTCATCTACAAAAAAAGAAAAAGACAAACAGCATTACTACACCTTTCCTGGAATATACAGATTAACAAATGAGTGAAATGCAGTGAAGGGTGTTTTACCGTCGACTCGAACACCTCTCATCTGAGTTCTGTGCATCTTTTGCAGCAGGGAGAGTGAATCTGCCACCAGGATCTTCTTACAGCCCTCTCGTAATAAAATCTAAAAAGAGATCCATGAATATAATATGTATATATACTGTAGTTTACATGCTAACATTTTAGTGTGGATGTAGAATGAGGTTTGCCCAAACATACATTATCATGTTTTAACTTTGTAATATCTTATTGTTTCTATAGTAACCGCTTACATAGGGACTTGTATGAAATAGATTCAACATTTAATTGATTTGAGTCAACAATTATCAGCACTCTGTTTATATTATAACATCTGCCCACACTGTCGACACACTGAAAAAAACTTTATCATCCTCCCTATAGTCCTGATCTCGCTCCGTTAAACTTTCTTGTTTGTGCAAGAGGATGAATATTCACTTCTGATGCATTCTGGGTTTGCAGCTCAGCCTAAAACATTTTTTAATGAGTGATTATGGAAATCTATTGAAAAGTAAGGAGATTAGGAAGAGCAAATTAGTATTTTCTAAAAGTTAATTAAAATCAATTCTACAGTCAGAGTGCGGATAATTTTTTTAGACATGGCAGAATCCTTGAGAAAAATAATCATGTTATGTTATATGCATTACAGTGATTCTGAAGATAAACTATATCTTATTGTTACCTGGAGATTGTAATCATGAAGGATTTTGACGAGTGAGTCTCTGAGATTTGGGATCTCCATGCCTTCTTTAATGCGATGGATTAGGAGAATAGGGTCCACATGGGTTCCTATGTTGTTCAGGAGACCTGTGATGAAGGCTGGAGAAATGGTGTGAAGTCAGATAATATAGTAATATACATTATTAAAAGATCAAATTGCAGTGCTTTTCTTTCCAATGTAGAAGGTTTGGCAATATATACACGAGTTGAACCATTTCATCGATATCAGCATCGCAGGACCAAACATGTCTGGTCCTGTTTAACAAATATCACAGTTTGGTTTCATGCTTTCAAAATGTCACCGAGTGGCAGGGTACCAGGTTTGGACTAGACCTACGCGGTTTATCTATGGAGTAAGAGATGAGATCCTCCCAGAGTTCAGCATCATCCTGCTCTTTGGCGAACTCGATGGCCTTATCCACGTCTTCCAGCTCCTCCATGATCATCTGCAACGCCCGCCTGCAGTTCCCCATGCGACCTGTGGACAGAGCAAAGATATTTTATAGCATCTATAAAGACATTTTTGCTCCGGCTACCGTTTATAAGAGCTAGAATAAGTCTCCTTTAACAATTATTATTGTTTAGTTTTCCCTTAAAGTTAAAAACCCCAGAGCTTGGTCGGTAGCTCTTTTGTGGGATCAGACCAGATGCACTAGTCTTCACTCTCCACATGCATGGATGAGCCTTCTGTGCCCGTGACCCTTTTGCTGGTTCACCAGTTGTCCTTCCTTGGACTATATTTGGCAGGTACAGCTCAATGTTAACACCCACTGTTTTGGAGATACTCTAGCCATCACAACATGGCTCTTTTCAAAGACATGCACATACAGTACATACTATATTTTTCCTGTCCAAGTTTCTGTGTGGTGCAGAACAGTAAAATACCAAAAAAGCGCATTTTTTAAAATAAAAAAAAAAAAATGGCTAAATATAAAACAAAGAGATCCCTAAACAGTAATCAATCATCAGAGAGGATTTCAAGTTGAAAAGCTTGAAGTGGTAAAAAAGAAAACAGAAGTTGAAGAAACCAGGTCTGTACATGTTGCTCCTATTTGTATTTATGTTACTGTATCACTGGATCTTTCATTATCATAGTGAGAAGCATCAGGCCAGGAATTATAAAGAAGACCACAAAAGGATGTACTCACTCAGCAGAAAAACTGTTTCCTCCACAAAGTGTCGCTGTTGGCAGATCTCTAGGGCCTACGAGATAAGAGCAGACCGATCATGCATATTTCACTTTTGCAAAGCAGGAAGCAGACATGGAGATAAACATGATAAAAGAGATGATGGTGTTAACGGCTGCTGTACTTTCTCCAGTGGGCAGTGAGTGCTGTCTCTGAGGAAGGGTAGAAGGTTGGACCGGTCGTACTCAGCATACAGACTGATCTGCTTCTCGTGATATCTCTGGCCCTTGTGGTGGTCTCGTTTAAAAAGCTTGTGCAGGTACTGGGAGCAAGAGAAAAGATGTAATAAGAAGGGAGATTTGAAAAACATTGCAATGAACGAGCTGAAAACGTGACAAATTGAGGAAAGTTGGCAAGATATTTACCAGATTACATTTTCTAAAAACAACTTTCAAAATAATCTTCTTATTAATAATAATTAGTAAAAGGAAACTCCCAAATCCCAAAACAAACCCTACATACAAATGGTCCAGAAGCATATTGTAGACAATCAAGTGCACAATCCCACGTATCAAGTATCAGAAATCCTATAACGGATGTTGATTTTGTTAGACAATAGTGAGGTCATAATTTTACACACTTCTCAGCAAAGCCAGATTTTGTTTCCTAAGGTGTAGTCAGTTGAGCAATTTTTAATACCTTAGTATGAAATACATTTACAAGAGGGTGGCAAAAAATAGCTTAAACATTCTATTAAAGACCAGGGCCTTTCCTTACAGCTCTTGTGTTCAAAATTAATGCTAGTTTTGTGATGCCACTGCAGCCATCAGATGCTCCAATTTCCTTATACATTTTCCACTCATCAGCAACAAATAATAAAGCTGTAAATAAGCCTGGATTTGCCATCGCTCCTGCTTACCACATGCAACAGCTCAGGTCTGTCTTTCAGCTCTTCAACCACTCTGTCCACCTGAAGAAGGTGAGAAAGAATGAAAAGTCGAAGCACACCAGTATACAGAGTTTGTGTGTTTTTAATCAGGAGACGGCGTGCAGTGGGGTGAACTCACAGATATTTTATCTTCATTATCCAGCAGCATGTCAACAGCTTTCTGAAAAGCAGAGAGAAAGAGGCGGATTTTTCAGAAATGTGTGACAGGTAATCAATGCACTCTTCCCGGCCCATCCAGCTACACAGCGCTGATAAAGACAATCTATAAACGTGCGGAACATCACACATCAATAACACACATGAATTTAACACATTAGCTTTGTAACTAAGCCTTTTAAATCACCATAACTATCTTGTTTTTATATCTGTGTGATAAGTTATTTTTGCTTTACATTAAAAATCAAAACTGAATGTTTTTCAAGATTTTTAAGTATTATGAAATATTTTTGGTTACAAAAACGACGCTATCTCATCAATCAAGAGAGAAGGCACCCATGACATTTAAATGAGCTTGATTATGTCCCTTTTGATATGGCTCATATCTATCCAACATCACAACGTGTACTTGAACTGACTGCATTAACTGCTGCTTTGTTAAATTGCTCTTTACACAACACAAGTTATCTATGCTTGTCTTTTTGATAAGCTATATGCATGTCTACTTACAACAGACTCTACTATGGTTTTCCCTTAACCACCATAAAATATTGGCTGCTCGATATTTGATTCATAAGGGATTCATCAACATTTTACTACATTGTTAATCACGATGGTTTACCTCCTTGTCGAAGTCCATGAGAAGCACGATTTTGTCCTCGATGGAAGAGAAGAGGTTGTGTTTGTGGATAAGCTGGTAGACGTCTTTGTGTCTCAGTCTCAGGTAGATCTCCAGAGCTCGGTCATAGCGCTGGTCGTATGTGTATCTAAACACAGACATATGACATTCAGACATAGAGGCAGTTCTTACAGTTTGAGTTACTGCTATGAGGAAACACTATTTGTAATAGTACAGTAACTATGTGTTGCAGAGCCAGAATCTGTATAGTAGAGACTGTTAGAGGCAGAGACTACGCTGTTGAAGCCCAAAATTTACTTTGTGGAACAATTCGCCTCTCTATCGTTTTCATATAGCCCTGGTAAGTAAGTAAGTAAGCCAGATGGGTTCGTTCTGTTAGTGGAGTGCATTGAAAAAGTGACCGATTAACCTTCAGGTGTCCTATAATAATAATACCTTAAATTAATAAGTTTTATTATTTATAAAGCATATGTTAATAATAATAATAATAATAATAATAATATATACAAATAATAATGATATATAATTTAAGTAGCATTAGCTCTCTTGATTAATACCATTACTTATTTTTCTTCCACTGGAATCCAATGAATTTTAAATACAAGTGCCCGGATGCTTCGATATATACACTTATATATTCTGTTGGTCCAGAAGTGTTAAGTAAACTAGTGTTAACTACTTCACCATCTAAATTTAGTCATCAAAATAATCCATGCACCAGAAGAGCTCTATGTCTACATTTAAAAAATTGCCTACCAGTCTAAATTATATTACCATTGTTTGATAGATATGGGTGTCAAGTCTTAAATAACAGGACTTGTTTCAATTGCTTGCTGGAAAATGAGTTTATACTGGTTAAATAATTTAACTAGAAACACATATACAGAGACATGGTACTTCAAAAATATTAGAAAATTAAAAACTACTCTAGCACAAGAAATGTTTTCAAATTGTGTTACTCACAATTCAGCCAATGTAGTAAGCAGGATGCTATTGGTGGGGTCCTTTCTTAAGTGGTCTTTCACTGCCTGAACTACAGTCATGTTGTTGTAGAGCTCTCCCGGCCACTCTCGGATCAGTGTGGCAAAACCCTGCAGGAGACGAGAACTACATTTCGACTTGTATAGCAACCTGTTAGTGAAAGCAGACTAAGAAGGGACACTCGTCGCCCTCGGCTTGCTCATCAGGGACAATCTTATCATTTTGATTCATATACATTGCATAAAAACTTACTTCTTTTTATTGTGTAAAGCTGCTTTGCGACAATGTCAATTGTTAAAAGCGCTATATAAATAAAATTGACTCGACTTGACTTGACACTGTCCTGTTCCTGGTCACACTCCGAAGTGGAATTATAAATGCTTACTCACATACATTTGTAGATTATCAATTCAGTCAAATAGTAATAAGTCTGGTAAAATGATTTAATTATGAGAACATGTGAATGTTTTTTTTAAGATTACAGCTTAGATATAAACTGGTATTGGGAAGTAAAAAACATTAGGAAAGAAGTGTGTTAGAATAGAAATTATATTACGTAATGAAGTGCATACAAAAATTAACTACCTTTTTGAACTGATAAAATGAAAAGAAAAAAAAAACATTTTGTGCAAGCCTTATTGTATAATACACACTCACTTCATAGTCAGTCTTGAGGAATTCATGCAGGATCATTTCATAAATGGCAGGTCTGAGGCGCAGATCTCCTCTGGGTAAGTACTTACTGATGGCCTGGAGTCAGGGAAAGATTTTAGATAAGAAGCGAAACACTCTTATGGAAAAGTGTAACACGTGGGACTGAGCTACACAAACCTTTTATTAAAGAAAGAAAGGTAAATCACAGGTATGGAAGTGTGGGAACTACGAAAGGCTGTAATGCCCAGAGGAGATGTAATAGGTCAGATTGTTCTACTGGAAAATGAAAAAGCTGCCAGTGTAAAGAGACTGATGTACTGTGGTGATACAGTGAAAACTTTCCATTTATTATTATTAAAATGTATTTTTTTTTTTTTACAATTTTGTAATGCTATTTTATTTTGAAATTTGTCAGTGTTTTCACAGACACATGAAAACACAGAGTCTGTAATGATCACGCTCAATTAATAACCCCTTGCTACATGAACATTCCCCTCCAAGTCAAGTCAATACCATTTATAACATACCTTCAATTGTCCAATAGTTTTAAACCTGTACACCTCGTTCTCCCACAGCTCCATATTCTTCCCTAGCACTTTCTGACACTTTCTGTAAACAGAATAAGACAAACACTGTTGCATTTATCACAAATATCTAACCTTTTAATATAACATAAACCTTAAAGCTTATAGTACCTTGCTGCAGCATCGTAGTCCCCTTTCTCCATCAGGTGATTGATGTAGGCCATCCCGATTTTCTGTACAAAAATTATAATGTTAAAATTAACATGCTTAAGAAATAAATTAATCAGTTTCACTAAAATTGTAAAATTCCATCCTTAGATCCTGACAGTCTTACCTGAACATCATGTCTTTTGATATTTTTGAAGCTGATCTCTGCTGCCATTAATGCCTCCTGTAACACACAACAACTTTAAACATCTCCAGAAACATACAGATCATCAGTATAAATAATATTATATTTATAAGTCATTCACTAATTTGCTGCTAATCAGACCTCATATTTCTTCTTGTCGAGCAGCCAGTCAATGTGGTCATCTTGGTCCCTTTCTTTAGCCACTACAATGTCTTTGGGGCTTACGATGTAGAACAGAGACTCTCCCTCTGAGTGCTCTATAGATAGAAGACACTTGGATTTATGCCTAGCATTTCAACATTGTGGTACGAAAAAAACGGTTGTAAAGATTATGACAATATAAACAAAAGTTCCAGTATGCTCTTGTCTTTTTTGTGTTTTTAAACTGGGTTTTATAATGCGCTAAAACTGTAAATTGTTTGTCTATATCTCACTACTGTGTTAACAGCTCTTTCATGTCTGCATATATAATCTACAGTAAAATTATTTAATCAAATTGAATCATAGTGAAATCTGGAACGTCAGTGTGTACTGAATCACTTAGATAAACGATGGCTTCGGGGATATGAAGGGATACGGCCTGAGGCTGCCAATTCAGCGCAGTAATTTATTTAACTTTCCCTCTATTGCTCTATTTCATTACCCAGTCGGTAGTCCCGGCATTCGTTCTCCTGAAAGTTGCGTACTGTCAGAGCATCCGACGAGATCTCCTCACAGCTCTCGGGTAATGGCTGGATGATGTCTAAACGTGGACGTGACCGGAACTCCTCCTCCTGTGATACATGAAATTATACAGTTAAACAATCCACGCTCTGAATGCTGGGTAACAGACACGTGATTTTGCTGACATCCAGTCATTCTGCATAAACCATAAAAAATAAGGTATGTTCTTCATATTTACGCTAATATTTCCCTATTTCACTTATCCATATCATTTACTTATAATACGTTTCAAAGTCCAATGTCAGCACGGTGGTTTAGTGGTTAGCACTGTCGCCTTGCACTTCCAGGGTCCGGGTTTGATTCCACCCCCCCCCCCCCCCGTGATACATTGGCACCTCATCCTGGGTGTACCCTGCCTTGTGACCTAAATCTCCTTTGATAGGCTCTTCCTGGGAACCACAAGGCAAACTCAAAACCTAGGTGGTTATGGCGGATCAGTGTTTGTATAAATCTAAACTTTATCTATCTTTATCAGTACAAAAGTCAGTTTCATTTTGATTAGAGTCACAAAGGAAAATGTCTCTATTTAACAATTAATATTACTGAGTATTTATAGAACATCCAAAAAGGAGGATAAAACATCTGCACAGCACATATAAATTATAGTACATACTATGTAGTGCGCTATGAAGTGTAGAATGTAAAGAAATGTAATCTAATTAAAGAAAATTAAATATCAAGTATAGCCATGCAACTTAGCATGTCTTTTCTCTTTGAATCTCTTCCTCCTTCAGTGTTTTTTTTCCTTTTAAAGTTCCACATTCCTCACCATCTAGCATGGTTAAGTGGTTTTCACTTGACATACCATGCACTGTTTATTGCAAGTCCTCTAAATTAGCTGATTTAACACTACTTGTTTATGCTTTCTTTTTCATTCGGCTGCAATGGAAGCAGCTAAGTACTTGCTGCTTCAGAATTTGGTACTGCTGACACCTAAGCACCGGAGCAGGAAAGCTTTGCTTGCCCAGGACAGACATTCCTAGTAACGCCCTTAAGCTAAAAACACCTTTTTTATTTTCTTTTTTTAATATTTGCCTGTAGCCTGGTCTCTCTGATGGTCTTTGACATCATGATACTGCCATATTTAGACACGTTAGACTTAGACAGTACTTAAGCTTATGGAGAGAAGAGCTCCCTAACACAGGATCGGTGCACACTAATGCTAAATTCACTGAAAGTGCTAGCCACTCCATTAGCCCAGTGTGTGACGCTTATGATTGTGCTTAGCAGTTAGATCTGGATGTGCAGTATCAGATTCTCGTACACTACATGCTAGAACTTTAGGCTTCCTACAGCGGAGGGAATTGAATGGAATGTGCTTTTGTCTTCTCTTTTCACATTGCAAATACTACATCATTTCTTGATATTTCATGACTTTGTTGGACTGCCATATCATTTATACGCATGTGTATAAGACTTAATGTATCTGGATTCTTCACTTTGCACCTGGATGATTATATGGGGTAAATCAGATCTAGTGATCTGAACCATTTAATACACAGAGTGAGAGTGAGAAATCTTACCATGTGCTCAGAATTCTCTCTAACAAAGTAGAGAGTGACGAGCTGATCAGCCAAAGGGGCTAGTCCGCTGATGAAGAACTCCGTCTCAAATGCTGACACTGCAAGAGACCATGACGAAAGGAAATAATTTGGTCAGTGAAAGTTTCCAAATAAGGGTTGAAATGTCACTTTACTGCATATTTGCACACCCCTGGACATTCCGTTCCTTTTGTTCACCCCATTTCAGTATTTTTATTTTCTACTTGTACAATTACAATTCACATTGCAATATTTTCCATTTGTACACTTAATGTATAGTATAATGTATAGTCTTTACTTACTTACATTGTATATTTTATATTCTTACATTTTACATTCTATATTTTATATTTTATTTTATTCTCTTAGGTCAGGACAGTTGCCTAAGCATTTCACTGCATATCGTACTGTGTAGGATTGTGTATGTGACAAATAAAATTTGAATTTGAATTTGAAATGTTTTGCGTTTCTATAAGTTTAAAGTGTAAGATAAGAATTACCAATCTCAACATAGCGACTTGGTAAATCTCGCATTTCTGAAGGGTCACGTTCCTTGACAACACAAATCTAAAACACATAAAAATATATATTAATGTGGTCTGATAGAAAATGTTGACAACAAACCTTCAGTGAACGCATACTCACTTTAACTGAACATCCCCAGCCAATAATAAGTGTGGTGTTATCTTTCCAGCAAAGGCTACATGGGTACATGTCAGGCCTCAAGCTGGAGTTGTCCCGTAACACATTGGTGATTCGTTGCTTACTGCTGATGTCGTAGATCTTCACCCCCTGAACAAGGATGACAATTTGACCGCAAACACTTACATTTTATTATACTTTTTTTTAAAAACATATACAGTACTGGATTTATGTCAAAGTGCAAATGCTTAGCATACACATTGATAAACTGGAAATTAGAAGTACAGTTTTACTTTTCTTTTTCTCTCAGCAATTAATAGAATTGGATATTAGGGCGATTCCATGCAAAGTTGATCTTACCATGAGACAAAAAAGTAGGAATAATTCAGTTTTAGTACCAAAACCATAATGATACACAAAAAACACTACAGCTACTTATGCTGAATAAACCATTACTTGTTAATTAAACAGTAAAGTTCAATGCTGAGTGTTAAAAACCATGAAGAGGCACAACAATTATGAAAACTGCAAATAAAAAGAGAGGATAAGAAAGAGAAAGAAAATGTCAAAAATAAATTAATGGATTAATAATTTTATACAGCAGGAAGTTTAAAAAAAAAGTTAAAATTCATTACTAAAGCATGCTCTTCTTAAAAAGAGGACTGATTCGGACACGTCTCATCCATAACATGAAAATGTCACGTCCATAACATCAGTTTAGTAAAAAAATATAAAAAAATATATTTTTTAAAATTACCTCTTTAAGTGTAACGCTTTCTGCAGTTGTCTTTAAAATTTAGTTTGTAGAAAAACTCTCTCATAAAAGTTATATTTAATGTCACATATCCATAACGCTCATAAAATGCTGGATATTTTCAGAATGTAAATAATTATATAAATTTTGAGGATCGGATTGCTTTTAGCTTAAGAGATTACATTACGTTATGGAAATGTCTTCACTGATATTAAGCTTGTTCATGCTCTGAGGCATTTTGTTTACTAATAATATCATACCCATATCGCTGGAGTTATGACATTTAATATCTCTAATGATATAAATGTGTGATTTTATTTTGTGCTATACGTAAAGAAATTTAATCGTACCACATTGTTAGCCCAGGCAATGAGATTGGCCCTCCATTTGACGTTAGTGATGGTTCCCTCTCCCTCGTGCAGAACAGATGTCTTCCAGCGGTTCAGCCAGTTCCTCTCATACAGCTGCAACTACAATCCATATTAGATAAACATTACTCATTTGTTCACAAGAAACTCTAAAAAGAAAATACACAACATTAGCAGATAATTGAACCTACGAGTTGCTCAAGATTTCACCGCATTTAACTGTTGATTATCTTGCAGGACTCTCGCTCTCTTTCTCTCTCTTTCAAAAGGTGAAATGCGATTCACTAACACACACTGTAAATTACAAACCCTACATGAGTCACCCTGACACCGGGCAGGGGTAGTCGAAGAGCCTCTCAGTAGGTTGTGTTTTGTAAGTTCCACCAGCAGAGGGCAGGAGAACACTTAGCTGATCTATAGATGCCATATATCAGTAGGACGCTGATCGCAAAACGGTGTGCATCTTTCGATGCTTAAATGTACAAGGAAATTATTTCTACACCAGCTTATAAAATGTTTTAACATTTAAAATGTATAATGTACAGTTATATACTACTGCAAATCAATAACATTCCAATAACATTCTAATATTCATTTAGATAGTTTATTCATTTAATATTAAGTAAAATACTATGATTTACAAAATAATTGCTTATGAGTAAACTAAGATCACACTTCATCTGCTTTTAAATTCCGCAAATACACATTTACCTAATTGTGATAAAAGTGTGGTAAGACCATTTATTTATTAATTCAAAATCTTAGGAGAAAAAGCATGAATGGCAGTTAAAAATAAATAAATAAATGAGAAAAGAAAATTGGTCAGCTATTGTTCTTTTGAATAATTAAAAAAAGAAAAAAGAAACAAACAAAAAACTGTAATTTGTGAAGATTCTCCTGTATTATAAGGCTCAAAAGTCATAACAAAATATCTGTTGATATGTACAGTAATTACAAAACCTGTCTTGTTCATCTGTATTCAGATTGGTAACAATAAATAAATCAATAAACAAACAAAAGATACTTTAAATATCAATTAATTGATTGTGACCAATTGTTAAAATGTTTGGCCTAACTTACCCTAGCACTAAAAATTTATACTTTATATTCATTTGTTCTAGACAAACTACTAGCGCACATAACATGAATGAACAACGGAGTAATAAATGCACATATAATGCTTAAACTTTCCTTTTTCAACTTTGATGAACACCAAGCGTGTTAAATCAGCACTGCTTAAATCGGCTCTCACCATCCTCAGTAAATTTTACACAAGTACTGTGGAGTACATGTTTTACATGGGTACCATGAAGTACCTCACTACACACACAACATGCTATTAGGACTAGAGTAAGAAGCGCAGGAGTTCAGTAAGTACCAGACACGGCTCGGTACAAGTGCGACGGCCCTCTGTGAGACAAGTGGAGAAATCAAATTTAGACCAATGTCACAACCTTGAACTAGATTTCCTATATTCTTATGAGTCTGCTTATATAAAAGCTTATATAAATGAAGTCTCCTCATCATAAAGTGATTGGGATAGTTCTCCAGACCAGACAGCACTTTGTTTGCTTTTAACCTTCGATACACAAAGCTGTTATATGAAAACACTGCCGTCTGGTCTGGGGAAATGTCTGAGCAGCATAAACTTCACAGGTGTAATAGCAAACTGTGTGGAAATGATTATATATGAAAAACCAGTGGGCATGCCACAATAATGCAGCCCACTTCAATTAAAAGAGAGAGGAGGTTTCCGTGCACATACTGTACACATACGTGACCTGACCTGTCCTGTCCAGTCCTGTCTACATCCCAATGCGACATAAAGAAAAGCTCGTTCAGAGCGGCTCCGATTCTGCGCTTTGAGCTGCGTTAACAGATCACGGCACAGCAATGGGAGACGACACTTCAGGAGCCCTGCTGACGGAATTGAATTGCCTTTGAAAAGATGTGTCCTCAGTGGAAGCTGTATTGATTTTCATGGCGAGGCTGCATTATGGGAATCTTAAGCCAGGGAAACAGAAGGTAATCAGCAGAAACTGGAAGCCAAAGGCAGCAGACGCACTTCAACTCCGGTTAGGACTGAGTTAGTGGACAAAAGCCATCCAGCATTTAATTACTTCTTATATGCGGTATGTGGAAAGCATCTGCAGCCATTTTATTGATTGTGGGTTACACATCAAAATGTTTCTGACTTTTTTTTTCTTCTACATTTCTATTTCTTTAACATGTTTATCATTCTTCAGATGGTGTGTGAAAAGTCATAAAAAAAAAGCAAAAGTGGCAAACACAAATCATGGAAGAGTGTTAATTGAGTCAGTATCAAGTGGTAGTTGTTAAGACAGAAATAAACACTAAATGCACATGTAATTACTATTTGAATTAAATATATAGTATGCAATATTAATAGTTAAAAAATGTAATGAAAATAAATAAAATATAAAATTCTTAAATGTAATTTTAATTCATCAACAGCAAACATTCATATTCATATTCACACAGTTAGAAATACTATATAGCATTTAGTTAAGATAAAGCAATAAAACACAATCACATATTCTGTTATAGGAAAAGGAAATAAATGTTAAAAATAAATACGAAAAATAATGGAGTGGGCAGTGTCAATCGGTGTTTTTTCACTTACTTATATACTAATTTAACTTAAAATTTACACAGTTATGTCCAAACAGCTTTATAATTAACATTTTCACCGACATTTTAAACTTCTAATAATATTAAATAAACATTGTTCTTGTTCATAGAAAATTCAGTATATGCTTTGATTAGTTAAAGAAGGTTATGCATTTGTTACTGATGTATATGATTTTCACTTTGCTACGATGATCACGGGCAGAAATTTCCTGACATTAAAACTGTTGCGTTGTTGATGCACAATTAATTGCATAAAAACTGAATTCACAATTTGGACCTATGCAATTATTTAATTGCAAAAGCTGCTATTCATTACATACAGTATATGTAAATATATATATTTAAATGTATATGTCTGGAATTTATACTAAGTACAAGTAGTATATTGTTTTTTTAAAAATAGTTTTGCAGAGATAAACTAATATTGGCAAACACACAGCTTAATACAGCTAAAAACACTTTATTGCTTTTATTTAAGTTTATAGCATTTACTGTATCAGACACTCTTAGCAAATTACAGAACTCTTATCCTTATGCTAGTTCACTATGTCAGAAACTAAAAATACCACTGAGGAACATTTTTGTGAAACCCACTTATTTTAAATTCCATTACATTAACTACAGCATATTAAATGTAACTCAAGAGAGTTAGACAATCAGTTTGCCAGCAATTAATTTGCAACACTATAGTAATAAATTTAATACTTTAAGTAAGAAATTGTTTTGCTTAGGTGGGCTTATAGAAAATAATTGTACACAACCTTACTAAAAGGTTAATAAACAAGGCCTGGTCTGAGAATCTTGTTTTTTTCATAAATAAGTTGCACTTCATATAAGATTTTATTTGCAGTTCTACAACTGCAGTATTTAGTAATAATGCATGAAACATGCATGCTATCCACGACAAATAAATTTAAAAAATGATTGATTATGTATTATTGCATTATTATTACATTAAATATTATGTATATATTTTGCAATTCTTTTAATGCCTTTGCATGCCAAATGATAAAATGTGTCTAATTGTAGATTAAAGTCTTTGGTTTTGTTACACTACCAAGAAATTATAAACATACCAAGTTTTTCAACAGAAAAAACAAAACAAAAAACATTTGCTGTATTGTATGGAAATTGGTTTGGGGGTCTTGGATTTTTAAAAATTTAACCCCATGTAGGCATGAAGTGAATACATGAACAGATAAACAAACGAACAGACACACTAAACTTAAAAGTCAGCAAACATATCTTCTATTCGCCGTCATTAGATTTTTATAGCAACAATCGTATAGATTACCTTGCTCAATATGAAATAGCCGACACTTGAAAATTGTCTTACTTTTTAAAACTGAATATATAGTACTATGCAAAAGTCTGGGGCCTCTACTCATTCCCTTATATTTTGCCAGATTTTCTTATATTTTCTTGTAGTCTTGAGGAAGGGATCTCCAGGCTTCCTGAAGGACTTTTTTGACTCTCATTTCTGAAAAGTTTTCAGCTTGTTTTCAACGAGTTTCGGTTCTTGTACCTGAGCAGTTTCAGAGGAATGTTTTTTGTTTCTTAAACCCCACAGTGACCTATGAATCATTTAAGCATAAAAAAAAACATCTAACTTAATTCATGAGAAACAGGTGCAGATGATGAGAGAAGATGAGGCTGGTGATTAGTATACTGGCGATGCTGAATGTGGAGTGTTTGGAACAAACAAGAGGGGAAATGAAGTTGCTGCTGAGGTTTTTATATAAACAACTAATTTTTTAAAAATGAGATCTTAATGCTTGTTGCAGCATGTCACATTTGTTAAAAAAAAATTCCCAATTTCTTTAATTTAATCTCTGTAATTTAATTACATTTAATATAAAAGAATGAGGGGTGGCTCAAGATTTTGCACAGTACTGGATATTGAATTTTAAAAAGTGAATGTCAACTTTTTCATATTTAACAAGGTAAGCATCTACTGTAGATGCATTTTTGACATAAAATCTAGTGACAGAAAGTGGAAGGTACAGTATGTATGGTGTAAGTTATGTCAGCTAGCTGGTTATTTCTAGCACTAAAAATTTACACAAAAGTTTGTAACTGAAAATGTAACTGTAGATCCTTAGGAAATGAAAGAATCTGACATGGGTAGATCAAAGGAGCACATTTTACCAAACCTCTTAATAATGCTTTCATTAAACTCCAAGATGGTTTTCACATTTCTGCTGCTCAGTTTGGATTAACTGTTAGTATGTGTTAGATAACTAATCTAACTAATACTTTTTTATAAAAATCCATGATTTATCCTGCTTACTGTCAGAGGTGCTATTATAGGAAATATTCAACATATAAGGAGTAAGAACACACATAATTAAAGGCATATTCTCAGTACATTTTTTAAGGCAACTTCAATGAGCGTGCCGATCCTGGAGAAATGGATGAGTTGCAGCAGAAAGGGCATCCGGCATAAAAACCTGTACCAACTTGTACTTTCATGTCGAAATTATTTGATTTGATGTAACTGATTAACCATATCAATTTAAAAAAAGAAATGATTTGTCTGTCCTTTTCAACATATATTAAAATAGATTATGATGAACTTACAGCCAATTATAATTGATAACACTATATTTAAGATGTATTTACTTTATATTTAAGGTGCACTGATTTAAAATCTTTTGATACTCCTCAAAAGTATTCAAGTATTCTTTAAACTCGATGCTTTAAAGATATGATTTTTTATTTATGCTATAAAAGCACAAGACAGCACTTTCTATCTTCCAGGGTGACACGGCTTACTCTGAAAAATGAGTGTGTATTTGTTTTAGTCCATGTTCTACATGTTGCAGACACTATGGCACTCTGGGTAATGACTGTTATTTGTTCCGCACAGAGAGAAAACACCTCTCAGAGTGAACAACATTTTGAGAAAATGGACCTCTTTCTTGTTTGTTGTCTTCTTTTTTTGCTTTCTCTCTCTTTGACCCTGCTACAAGGCCAAGCTGTATTTATTTGAGCTCAGAAAGCCAAAGACATGGAAGCTGCAGTGTTTAGAGTTAATGATTTGTGAGGTTGGGGTGGGGCTAAAAGCATTGAGAAAAAAACTTGTTTGAAAGAGTAAAAAGGTGAATTGAATGCATTTAAATAACAGGAAAAACATTTTGCTAATATTTAGTGAAAGAGCTATATATTTTACCTTGTTACCTCCAGTTACAAACTGCTTGTTGTTTGATTTGCTGAACAGAGGATGTAAAGCCACCACCTGGATTAAAAAAAAAAAATAAAAATCCAGTAAACAAAATATAATAAAGTAGGATCTGAATAGGAATATTAAAGAGTATATAAAAGAGAAAGAAAGATATACAGACAAATCTAAAATAATACTAAAACAATAACAGATGGTCTGCAGTTTCAAAATCACTTCTCACAATCCAATTAACTTGGAAATTAAGGTTTTGCTGCTGTTACTCTGAACCTGCCATTACCTTTCTAACTTGCCTGCCTAATATTAGACACATCAGAATACCCATCACTCCTACTTGAGAAATATATGAGCGTAATCCAAGCTAAGGAAGCCCCAGAGAAATAAATTAAAACTCACGGAGAACTGAAACATAATTCGAAAAACCAACAGAGTGATTTCTGACACAAAGACAGACTTTACAGAAGAAAAAAAAATCCACCAAGCATCAGCAATGTGCTAAAGATTAAAGAGGATGTTACCTACAATAACTTACTTTAATAGGACAGTCAAAGTTCTCATGGAAGCCCTCTCTGGTGTAGAGGCCAAACACCTGCACCTGAGAGTTAAAAGATAAAGCAAAGTGTTAAGACAAAAATATTTAAAAGAATAAATTTTTTTTTTAGTTAAAATGACTGTTTTTTTCTCTTCAGGTTGACCTAGACCAGATATCACAAACATCACATCTTTCAGCAGACAAGTTATACGTCCACTAGGCTTCCAATTAGTGGACAGGTCAACTCCCTCTGCCCTGACAAGACTTCACAGGGCGGTCTTAATCTGCAGCTCTGCTGTACTCCCTGAAGGCTACAGGAAAACCTTTACTTAGCAAGTCACTTACACCTGTCTGTGTGAGTTTTAAAAAAAGAGTGTGTGAAGTCTAAAAAGAAAGTTGTTCAGAAAGGAAAGCTCTCTAGTTTGAGCAGGGTTACAGTATATCATTATCATAACTTTAAATGTCTGTCTGCTAAGCTCTCTGTGTTAGCTGGGTGGGCATGTCTCATTCAGAAGCTTGAGATGCATGTTGCCAATCTCGTAACAAAATAATAAGTAAATAAATAAATAAAGCCCGGGTAACCAATCAGGGACTCTTCCTCCTACTTCCTCTCATGGCTGACATATCACGGTTACTGAAGCAGAGGGTATGTGCCACCAACGATAACACCTCTGTAGAGTGAACAATGGCTGGCGCGTCGATTTTAATTGGCAGAGTCATGGCACAGGCCTCAACGCTGTCGTTTGTCTGCTATCTGCTCCAAAATCAGGCTGAGAAAGCCACCCGCTGTGGTGCAGATTAGCCTGGTCAGCCCTACTAAATGCTCTTGTCTAGATGATTGAGCAGATATGGGGCAAAAGTAAAGCAAGCACAAATGAGTGGATGAGGAAAGGGAATGCGATTTTAACTGTTGTTACCATTGGCTTCCTTAGAAGCAGCATTGCTCAGAGACTGATATTGAACGTGATATTCATTATCTTCCTTCAAACATATACATTATAAATACACAAAATTTTGTAAATTATAATTAGTAGTATTATGTATAACATGGTGTTGGTGACTTTCCACATATGATTGGTCATGGATAAATACATTTATATAATAAAAATGATATTTTCCAGTATTTTCCTGTTCTGCCTTGATCTCACCAAGAGAAATACTTGCATGCTAAATTAATATTACTTGCCATGTTTGCATGAGGTTGACTGTGTGTACAATCAAATCCAAAGCATTAGAGATGATTCTTAAATTTTAGGGTCTGGAATCAGGAAATTGTTCTCTTATGAGAACAACGTTAATGTGAATCAAAAGTAGGAAGGCACTTTGACTTGACACAGAACAGTAATAAAATATACATGAAAAAGTATTTGCCCCTTCCTGTTTTATTTTATTTTGCGTATCCGTCACATGAATAACTCGAGTAAATACAAAATACACTTTTTAAATTATGATTCTTTTATTAAAGAAATAAAAAATGGTTCCAAGCTTAACTGGCCCTATGTTAAAAAGTAATTGCAATTAAAAGTGATTTTTGGAAAGCTGAGTAAATTCACTGAGTATTTCACTTCCCACACCCAGTCCTGATTAGTGCCAGACCTGTCGAATCAAGATCTCACTTGAATAGTGCCTCTGTAACAAAGTCAAACATGCTAAATGATCTAAAAAAAAAATAAAAAAAAAAGCTTCATGATCTAAAGAAATCAGATCTCAAGAACTGATATGAAACAAAGTACTTAACAAGCATCAGTCTGGAAAGTCTGGAACATGTTTCAGTCTGGTATCAGTGAGAGCCATTATTCACAAATGGGCCAAACATGGAACAGTGGTGAATCTTCCCAGGAGCGGCCGGTCTACCAAAATTACTCCAGGAGCACAACGATGACTCATCCAGGAGCTCATAAAAAATCCCAGAGCAACATCTAAAGAACTGCAGGCTTCACTTAAGTTGAGTTATGATTCAAAAATAAGAAAGAGATGGGGCAACTATGGCAAGTATGCAAATATGCACAAAAAATAAGAAAAAAAAATTCAGGCAAATAGTTCATCACACTCTGCATGTGCATTATAACATCATAAAAGTAAAGAAATGTAGTGCTCAACATTTCTCTACCTCTGGGGTATATGGGACTCTGAGGAGACTCTCTTGACTGGACAGGCACATCTGGGCTTCTCTGTCACCTCTGGGCCTACCTCTGGTATACCTCCTCAGTTAAGCTAAGCGATGTGAGGTCATGTTTCCATCACTGGGTGGATGAACTCCTCTGGAGTCAACAGTCAGGATCAAAGTGCACCAAGAAGCGCCTAAAGACCACATGTCACTCTGCCTTGTGGGCAGCCTCAGGAGAGTCAAAGGCTTCATGAGTCAACCCTGAGGGGAAAATGTGAGCTGGAGTCCCGAAGGCAATCTGAGGTTGTTAGCCTCATTCTCTCCTGCCACAACATCAGTGACAAGCTCTATTGGCTTCTGCCTTTTCCTTGGACTACATTGGGGTATCCATAAGGGACACACACAATGTCTCCCATACAAGCCTGCACAATGCAAAAGTTACACCACTGTTGCTTCACCATAACAACACAACACAGACAGCAGCATTTACCTTTAAGAAGCCTAGCTCACTAGTGGTGCAGGTACTGTTGGAGATGAATGGACCTCTATAGACAACTTGAGCATTCTCTGAATCTCCCTGAACAGCTGCTGACCACATCAAGCTATGTAGCCCCAAGCCAGTAAGATGCCGTTCCACCAGAAGCATGGGACAAGTTTGAAATACAGATTGTGTGCAGTGCAACGCAATACAAACAAGAAGATAAAAACATCACCAGTACTCAGAATAAGATGTTGAAATAATTTTGATTGTGACTACCAGGTTAATCAAAGTCCTTCAGGAAATTAGTGCCATGAAAAAGTAAGAAGTGAGGAATAACAAACTGCTGAGATGGCAAAGCTATGTTCCAGGAGACTTAGCCAAGGAAAAGTCTCAGATGATACCCGAGAGCATGGTGTTGTCTTTGTTGTTAAAAACTACAGCCGTTATGAAGGCTTTACAGAGCATAAGTAGCAAATACATCTCAACATTAACTGTTCAAAGGAAATTATTGCATATTTTGGATGCCTTCAGCATCATTTTACAATGTAGAAAGAAACAAAAATCAGGAATGTCCTTGGAGTTAGGAAGTGATCCCAAACTTTTAAAACAGTAGTGTACTGCACACAGGCGATAAAGAATGAATTCCAAACCCAGCAGAAGAGTGTCGTAAGGGTGATCCCCAGCCAGGAACAGCTGATGATGCTCAGTGCAAACTGAAACCAGCTTAAGTTGATCATAACAAAACACCACCACCTCATAAATGCATTCATCATATCTTTTTGGGAGAAGCTAGTCTACAACAACGAATGAAAGTCTTTGTATAAATAATGGTTTCTTGTCTAAAAAAAAAACAAAAAACAACAACCTTTAAATATCTCTTATTTAAAAGAATATTTCCTATAGACAGCAGTGTTATATATGCTACATAGTCATGCTTTAATTTTTGTAATTTTTTTTTTATAATAGGCCTTTATGTCGTTTCCTTATAATATGGAAGGGACATTCCATGTACACCAGGACTTGTGTTGAACTCCCTCATTCCCGAGGCATAAAACCAATTGACATATACAGATAGAAGACTTCACGCACACTATGGTGATGAGACTCTTAGTCACAGTAAAACATTTGAATAGTGCAAACATCTTAAAGAAGGATGTACAGTCGGCTTTGAATCCAGAGGAGTTGCTCCCATGAACATTCGGCAAGTGGAACACCTGATCTTTGAAAATTGACAGATAACTTGTTGCCAACTTGCAGAAGAGATACATATGTCTGTGGGAACTGTACACATAATCATTTTCAAACACCACTTGCATGTTACAGGAACTAGGCTGGGAGTTATTTCCCCTGTACGGTCCTAAACTCACTCCTAGCAATTTAAATAAAGTAGTTCCTGGAAGGCTAATATTTCAGATGTGAAGCAAGAGGTCTGATTAGGGCTCTGCCATACTGAGAAAATGTTCTACCTTGATGGTATCTAAACGCTAATAAAACACTGGGATAAATGCATTAGTGTAGCGGGTGATTATATAGAGAAATAAACATAGTTTTTATTCTCAGCTATTCTGCACAGTCAAAAGTCTCATTTTGACTTAAATGCCCATCATAAATATCAGTAAATATATCATTTTGGTGACATGATAGTTGTGCTTAGTGCTCTTCTGTTTAAGCACCGCATTTAAAAACCTGTAAGTGAAAGACTAAACAGTTTACCCCAGGCTGATCATCTTAAGCTGTCTTATCTCATTTCTTTTTTATTAGTTTTCCTTTAAGATCTAAATAAGTTTTTCCTCTGGCACTTCATGACACAGTCAGCAGTAGCACAGCGACTCATCACCTCACTTTTCAACCAGTCTTGTGAGAGTTTAATTTGTCATTCATCTAGTTTAACCCTTCCTAATGCCAGCAGAAAAGAGAAGGCTTACCTTTCCATCCTCTGAGCAGATCCCCACATGTTCTCCGCTCTCATCCAGACTGATCTGATTTATCTTCACCGAACTCTATGTGAAACAGAGAGTGATTCACTGACTGTGGTATTTCCTAGCCAAAATAACGCTCTGCTAATCTCAATACGATATAATACTATACTATTGCAAACAGAAATATGTGAAACAAAGTCTTATACTTGATAATGTTACCACAATTATTCATTTGTTTACTTACAATTTCATACTTCTGGGTGACGTTTCCTTGGATATCGAGTAGGAAAACCTTCCCAAAGTGAGTCCCAAGAGCCAAAAACTGGAAGCCACCAAAGAGACATAAACTTTAGTATACATGAGATCGGTAGACGTTTGTCAGGAATTTAAACTTTAATCTGCTGTACTGGAGTATTAGTGTACTCTTATGGGTGTGTTTGAGGGAGTGTGTGTGTCTGTGTCTGAGAGTGTGTTTGTGTGTGTGTGGCTTCAGCTTGTCCCCTCAGGGGCAAAAAAGTGTGAAATTGCTGGAGGCCAGAAAAGCCTATTTATCAGAGCATGCCAGTGTGAAATGGCATTTTTTTTTCTCCCAAAATATCAAAATGCCTCAACATAATATATGCACCGTGGATCACATCCTCAAACCTCCTTAGCAAAAACCAGACACTCTGTCTGAGGAGACAAATGCATAACAAAACACGTCAATACATAACCCACATTAGGTGGAAGAAACGAGCAACATAACTATACAGTTTTCACTCAATGTTACATATTACATAGCACACTAAAAACAATATGAAAAAAAGTATTAAATAAATGATTCTGTTTGATACATAAAAATCACACGAGCGCGAACGCTTTTGTGCTGGATATCAGCACAGCTTATGAATTGTTTGTTTATTTAAGCAGTTATTTTATTCTACCATGACATATCCTTCCATCATTGGCAGAACGAACTAACTGTGACCGGCAAAGCTGGAAACCTACAGTCAGTGTGATTAGTGTAACAGAGGTGAAAGTAGTTTTAAATTCTAACTGGTATTAGGAGATTGTAACATGGAAGTGGTGGACAGTCCATTTCAATTTATTACGCTTTAGAATATCAACTAACTTCCAAGTTTCTGGGGTTGAATCCCAAATAGCGATGGGAAAAAATGGAACGCTAGTGCACTAGGGTGTCCAACCCCTTGTGCAACACACCAAGTAGCGCTCTTGATCAGGAATTGGAGAGGGATTTAGGATTCAGCCTTGTGTTAGGACAAAAACACTGAATGTTCAGAGGCGATTCAGAATGACTTAGAAGGAGTTATTAATGAGTATGTTTAAGATGACATCACGTTAACAGATGTGTTTTCTTGCTGAAAGTGCTTCTCTGACTGGTTTTCTCTCCTTAGCACTGCGGACTGTACTGACCTACTTTCAACCTTGCTGGTGACCGACAGTTAGTGTAATAACACATGGAATGGGGAGTGATATATATAGTTAAACGGTCCAGTGGTGTTACTGTGCATCATCACCACTCGTGGAATGGCTCATCCAATCAGATTGCTCGGTCGGAACTAAATGTTATACAACTTAGATCATGTTCGTACAAGGTCAGGCTTTTCTCATGCTAATCTTTTCCATTACAGCAAGTTTGTAAATGACACTCTACAACAAATGAATTTGATCTAAAATGGATCATAATATATTTATAATGCGAATCACCAATCACTGGGTCACATACTGTATGTATGTAGAATGTTATAAGATACTTGAGTAAAGTAGCATGAATTGCTTTCCACGTTGGATTATGGTGCACTCTGGACAATAATATAGTCAAATATCCAGGGAATAGAATTTGCCCATTGAGAATTTGGACGACGCAATAAAATTTATCACACCCAAATATTGCACTATATAATAAATAGGCACATAAACAGCAGTGACATTTTCAGAACCACATACAATTAGATACCACATCTAGATTTTATGTCAATATTTGAGCTGTAGCAATAACCTACAAATGGGCATAACAAATTTTCTGTCTTTCTGTGCACGTCTGTGGGTGTTCACTCCCGTGTGAGCCTCTAGGACATATAGTGTTCATATTGGGTAATATATTATCGATAGATTTGGTGAGGCAGGAATTTGGAATTTATTGTTTTGCCAAACATTGTACTGATACTGTGAGTTCTATCGACATCCTAATTGTAAAACCTGTCAACTGCCTGATTTGTTTATCCTAATTTGTCTTAATACATTTTCTTAAATTCTTATACTTAAGTTAATTTGTTTTGTTATGCTGGAATGCGATACAATAAATAGGTGACATTAACAAAAAAAAAAGTTAGAAATGAGTCAGGGAACATTGAAATAAATAATGGCATTTTTTCATTTAAAAATAAATATACAGTATGTGTGAAAATGCAATCAGCCATGGCATGGTTTGATTATACAACAGAGCAGAATAACACTGTTGATGAGAGAGGTCAGTCTAAAGCAACTCAAATAAGCACTTTTTACAACCTTGGTGTGCAGAAAAGCACCTCAGAAAGCACAATATATTAAAGCTTGAAGTGGATGTACTAAAACAGCCAAAGACTCTCCCGCACTCTTTATATAGAGTCACAGAAGGGCTTGGGTTTATCCCAGGGAATGAGGAATTGTACATGAGGAATTGTACTTATCCAGAGAGTCTTACATTTTTATCTCATTAAACATTTGAGCAGTTGAGGGTTAAGAGCCTTGCTCAAGGGCCCAACAGGGGCAACTTGGTGGTCGTGAAGTTCAAACCTGGGACCTTCTGGACCGTAGTCCAATGCCTTAACCACTGAGCTACATCTGAACACCCTGGATGGGGTGCATGGTATGAACAATTTGGAAACGCCCATTAACCTAATATGCATGTTTTTGGACTGTGGGAGGATTCAAAGTATCCGGAGGAAACCCAGCAAGCACAGGAAGAATATGCAAACTCCACAACAAGACCCAAGGCAGGAATCAAACCTCGACCCTGGAGGTGCGAAGCCATAGTGCTAAAGACTACGCCATTGTGGAGTGACAAAAAGCATGTATTAGTCCTGCCTCAACACAGATTAATAAATAACTAACAAAAGCTACAACAGCAATTACAAAAGCTCAGACTGCAATAATGAACAGATAGCAACATAAACACAAGCTCTTAATGGTTTTGTTGGATTATCTGAAAGTATCGAGTTTGAAAATTTCAAAATGCTTAAATGGTTAAAAATTAAATGGAATAAATCACAAACCATCACAAAAAGAAAAATATTGGGAAATAATGATAGCGGAATAGTAAGTTCAGTAACTCTGCTCTAAACATCTGCAGCCAGATGAGCAGGGAGAGATGTGTTAAAAACATACTTACACACACACGCACACACACACACACCCCTTGCCCAGCCCACAGTGTGTTCCCATGCTTCAGTGCAGTCTATAATGAAATGCTTATATTTACAGGCACAGCGGAGCATGTCCGACAGAGCCCCCCACCATCTGCCCAAATAAAATCAGCCAAAAATAAATAAATAAATAAATAAATAAATAAATAGATAATGAGGGTGGCCCCGACAGCCAGGGCAGCTCTTAAAGGGATTTATTGAAATGGAATGGTGCAAATGAAATTTTTGATTGTGACCACTTAAAACACGGGGCTACATTCGGCCTGCTGGAGCGTGGGCATTGTACGAGGTTGCAGGAGCTACGCAGGAACACGTGTACAGGAATAAAACGACAGAAAGACACAAAATTGGAAAGAGTTGCTTATTGGAGATTCAGCCCTGTGATGCATCTTTTTTTTTCTTAGAAGAAAGACAGAGAAAGATCTCCAGTGGGGAAAAAAGGAAAGGAGGGTGAAAACAAAAAAAAGAACAAAAATCAATGGCGGTTAATAAAACATCAGGTGAGGAGGCATTACTAGGTATGACTAGTCCTCCAATGCGGGTGTGCATGAGTGAGCTTGCTGCCATGACAGTTTCTGAAAAATATAAATGATCTTTTCTGGTGTGGATTAAAAAGCAGGGACAGTTTTAACATTTCATTCAGATTCAACATGAGGAACACCTTACAAAATAAGATAAATGGACTTTATTAATCCCAAAGGGAAATTGTAAAAAAAAAAAAAAAATAAAAAAAAAAATCACATTTCCACAAACAGCCTACACAATAATAATAATAAGGGTGAATCATGAATTTTAAACATAAAAAGCATTAATTTTGTTATTAATAAGTATAACAACACCTTGTCATGGACAGTCAAACAGCTGGCTGCATCCTTCTGCAGGATCTCCGTCACCCCATTGGCCAATCGCTCATATTTCAATTTAGGCTCCTCCTCGCTGTCTTCTTCCTAAGGGGAGAAAACCACACACACAAACACACTATTTTACACACCTGATATGCCCCAAAAGCCCAATACACTTGATAGAAAAATCCAACACTACTCTATCACTAAGATTCCTTATTTATGTTTCACTTTGTGAAACTTTGAGAGCAAGTTTGTGTGAAATGGAATCAAACCTGGTTTGCTGGCAGATCCTGAGCACCTGAACCAAAGCTGTCCTGAGGCTGCTATTTCTTACCCCTTAATAAGAACCTTATCCCTTCACAGAGACTCGCACTGTCAGAATGCCCTCACACACGTCTTAGCACATGTTCTCAAGATCTCAGACAATGAACAATAAAACTTTCAGCATTATCCTGGTCTCAACCCTTCAACTTTACTGTTCCTCACAGCATCCAATCTACTGGATGTAGCTTCATACTAACCATTTCAAACATTCTAACCAAAAAACTAAAAATAAGACAAATGTAGATGTGCTATAATTATCCAAACAAGGGACAGTCCGTTTGTAAAGGTCGAAAAGCAAGAAGAGGCTGGCTGCTTGACCTGAATCAAACGTCGCATCAGAGACGATGAAGAATATAAGATTCGAGATTCAATTCAGGATTCAAGGAACTTTATTAATCCCAAAAGATAATTGCTTTCAGTTAAAAATGTCAGGTCTTTTGTGGGCCAATTCCTGTGTCGCCATACTGACTCCAAATTCGATTGTTTTTATTTAAAATGTATTTTTATTTTATATATGCTTGCATTTAAAATGGTGTTGTTCCTTTATTTCCTTTATGGTCCTATGGGAGGTGTGTCTATCCTGTGTACTGTATCCTACTGTAGGTATCGTGCTATCGTATCGGGTGTTCCCTGGTTATTCCCATTCCTACAGCATAGCTCAGTATTGTAACATATACTATTTGTTAGGAAAAACGGTGCAAAAGTTCCTCGGCAATCTTTAAGCGTAAAATAGATCTATATAAAAGTGGATCCAAAACCTGCTCACACTACAGACCTATGGATTCCTAATGCTTGTTTTCTTCAGTTTAGCCGCAGCCAATTCTAAACCGGCTCGCTGTTAAGGCACTCTCCCATCAAGGTTTCAACTACCAATCAGGCAGGGTGAAGTATGCCATGTGCTTCCTCCTACTGTAGACACAAGCTTTCTGAATTGCTGCACGCACACCGTTAGATGCCAGCTGATCTCACATGGTGTAACACACTCAGAGGAAAGCTTAAACTGCCCCTTTCACTTGCATGAGCTCACAGACACCCATGATTGGCTAGTGTTGGTTGATTGAGGTGAGATTTTGGGTCTGCCTTTGTTCTGAAAAATCTTTGTCCACATGAAAACACACTCTCAAATCATGCCAAATAGAACACTAACCGTAAACTGATGTTGCCCAATTAAATGTCTGAAAAAAGTTCCCTCAGATTACACCAAAAACAGGAGAACACATGCTGAGTTTTTAAGATATCTTCATCCTGGAAGGCTGGAAGTTGTGCATGGAAACCCAAAACTCAAAGGAAAACCAGCATTATAAAAATACCTGTGAACATGCAGACAAGGCCTAACACCACCCACGAATGTTTTACATCTTTCATACGAGCAAAAGAGCAGAACTAGTGTTTACTGTTCGCCTTAATTAATATTTCTATACTGAATGCACTGTAATTTACTATCTGAATGGCAGCTCAGGGTCCGCAATCATGCAGCCACACGAAACCATTCCAGGCCTTTTTATGATACTTTACGTTTTAAAAAGAAAAAATATTTATGTCTGAGTAAGAAGTCTATCTAAACTATGCTTTAGTCTCGAAACTGAAAATGAAGAAAAAAGTTTTTATATTAAACATTTGCTGCACATTTGGACATTAGATGCTAACGGCATTTAAAAAGTTTATATTCATATTTACACTTTATCTTCAAAAGTAGAACATATCCATCTGTGCTTGTTAAACATCTCCGTTATGAAGGCTTTACAGAGCATGAGTAGCAGACATCTCAATATCAACTGTTCAAAGGCTTCAGTATTGTTTTACAATGCATAAAGACATAATAATCAGAAAAGACCGCTGAGTTAGAAGGCATGTCCAATACTTTAGACTGGGAGTGTTCGTACTTATTCTTTCACAAGACCATTACAGACTGTCAGGCACTGACGTTGGTGAGACCTGGGATGACGTTCCAGTTCCAGGGCATTCGAAATTTCAGCTCATCTGAAAGGTGTTCAATGGGGTTACTATCAGTGAAGGAAGTTCCTTCACTTGAACCTTGCCATTCCATGACTTTATAAACATGTTTGGGTCTATTATCGCCGGTGAAGGAAATTCTAACCGTTTCCGCGCAAATTTGCTTCCAAACAGGTGTGATGTTCAGCTGTTCATAAATCTTTCACCCATATGGTGTAACCTATGAACAAATACACATTTGTTCAAGTTTTAGCTTCAGTTTCACTCAGTTTGGTTTTTGCTGTGGCTTTAAAGGTCCCATATTTGACTATATATATATTTTTTTCAAGTTAATATAGGTCTCAGAACTCCAAATGTGCCATTTCAGTGTCTATGTAAATGAGCTGCTGCTGAGCCCCGTCCCACCGGAGAACAGCAGAGCTGAGCAACAAGCCAAGGGTGTCTTCTTATATGAGGTCACATTAGAGGAAAAATCTAATTGGCTTGTTTATGCACTGGCCAATCCAAATATGTACAGGTAAATAAGTACTATTCGTTTAAAATCATGTTATATGGACCTAAAGGTTTTGTTTGCTTAAACTAGATATTTCCAAACTCAAAAATGAGTCAAATGCAACTCATCCCTTTTGTACTGTATTCCTTCCAAAACACATGCACTTGCACTGAAGCAATGCTTTTAGAAAATGGAGCCTGGGGCAGCTACACACCCAAATATTATTTGCTGTTAGCAATATATCTGGTGGAGAATCAGATTCTACAATAATAATGCCTTTTTTCCTTTTCATTCCAGTAGTACCCTGACCAAATAATTCAATACTTCAGTGCTTCAGTGTTGCCATTTTATCATATAAGAAGTGTAATTTTGGGTTTTACAGTTGTGTCAAATCCTATGTTTTCTCCCACTGTTCCACCTGTACTCATGGATGTTTGTGGAAAAAGTGTGATTTGTAACTACAGAGCAGCTTCTTTTACTTCTAAAGGTGTTTTCTCTCCTCATCTCGCAAGCTCTCACGTCCATTTCCTGTCTTCTCCAGATGTGAAATTTCGAATACCTGGACATTTGTCATGGTCTACAAAGCCATTATAGTTGTGGAGTGAGGAAAAAAAAAGAGAAGGGGAGAAAAAAAAGGCACAGAAACTTTCTACATTGGAGTGTGTGTGTGTGTGTGTGTGTGTGTAGGGGGGTGGGTTTTTAGAGTGATAGCTCTGCCGTTTCATATCCCATAATTTCTGCTTCTTGTTAGTGTTTGCCGCTGTGGCGGATGAGTGTTGTGCTGGTGTTCCGTGCCGCTCCTAATTGGTGCCCTGGGGAGAGGGGGATGAAGGGGAGTCTGTCTTTAATTGCCCTGTTCTTAGAGTGGTGTGACCAAGCACACACTCTTCTGCCTCTCGCACACAATTCTCTCTCTCTCTCAGCTCATCCTATCTTCCTCGTATCTCTCTCTCGCTCTTTCTCGGATTCTCCAGATTGTCGACGCAGAGCATCAAACTGACACTCAGATTAATGTCAGTCTAAAGCCCGCATCATCCTTCGATTCCCTGCGTGACATCACGTCTTGAGACTGCAGCACGTCTTTTCTTCGAAAGGGACGTAATTCTTTGCTGGCGAGAAATTTCTGAACAGTGGATTGCGGATTTGCGAGCACGGGGTGCGCCAATAAATACAAATACATAGTAAGGGCATGATAGGAGTTTAAACTGATGATACTGTAAAATCAGTGGCAAGATCAAGACTCGTGTCATATAATTATGTCATAACGTATTACTTACTGGTAGTTTGTACAAAACAAAACAAAACAGAACAAAACCAAACAAACAAACAAAAAACACACAACCTGCTGAAAATTCTAATTTCATTTAATTGTTAAAATAAGAAAGGATTTGTGTTATTTAATCATTTTAGTCTGTAATAAAGGCACAGTTGAAAGCCGCATTCGTGCAACTAACAGCACAGTGTGGTTGAATTCTCAGTTCAGATTGCATAACTTTAACTGCAGAACCCTGAGTACTATATACAGTACAGTACATAAAAGCATAGCCATAGTGAGGATACTTACAAAAAAAAATGTTCAGGAAGTCAGAGAGGGAAACAGAAAAATAAAGTCTGAAGGAAGACTGTGAGGAATTATAATAAATCACTCCACACACTGAGGTTTTACCCTGAATCCACAGATACAGGTACATATAGTATATATAATTTATTTACTCATTCGACATTGCTGCAGTGAAGGTATTCAGTGACTGCTTGACATTTCATTCTCTCTATCACTTACAGCCTCCATCCCCATCTCAGTCTGACACGCGGTATTTTATTTATCCGCTCGCAGGCATGTGGAGACTCTGGTGACAGAGAAACCTTTTCGGAATCGTATTCATCTGCCTCCTACAGTATAAACCACATTCACCTTACTCAATAGTCAAGGTTCTGTCCTAGTGACCGAGAGCTTTTCCCGGCCGAAGTGGCTCGGAGCTCTCTGCGTCGTCCCCAATGTACATGCGCAGGATCGGTAGAAAAATCGACAGATATCTTGTCACTAAAGAGGTGCATCTGACTGTGAACATCATTCATAACCACCACTTGCACATTACAGGAACTCGACTGGGAGTTATTGCCACATCCCCCATATAGTCCTGACCAAGCCATTTCCACATGTTTGGGTCATTAAAGGTGCTCCTGGGAGGCCAGCGATTCAGACGTGAGAAAACGTTCTACCTCGATGATGTCCAACCACTAATGAAACACTCGGATAAGTGCATCTGTATAGCAGGGGTTTATATAGAGAAATAAAGGCTGTTTTTACTCTCATAACTTTCGTTTGTTATCCTGTACAATCAAAAGTCCTGGTTTGAACTGAACATCCCTGGTGTATTATCCGTGGTTTGTGTAGTCTAGCGTGTTAAAAAGAATTCAAAGCATCATTTTGTGACTGCAAGAGAGTAAAATCTGGTATATATACTGTATAAATACGAGGTAAACTGAATATTTCAAATCCTGCTTCACACATTTATTAATTCGTTTTCAGCAGCTGCTTGGCTCCACTGGAGGTCAGGGTGAATCGGGAGCCTTTTTTCCAGGACTGTGGATGGGACCATTACAAGGCACCATGCATTCACACTTATCTACAGTAGGAGCCTTCAACCTAGAGTAGGAGTTCCTTGTGAGGTGCCTCTCCTAGACTCTTAAAATCCCGTGCTTGGTTTCCGACAGAGACTGAAGAAAGCCGACCTTGCCCTCCCATCCTCACCACCTTCTACGGAGAGAAAACGAAAAGCATTCTGACCATGTGTCTCACTGCATAGTTTCTGACCACAAGACCCGCCAACGTAAAAACGAAACGATCATAGATTTCTTTAACAACAGTAATCATCTCCATTTATAATAACCAATGCATTGGCAAAACCACTAGCATTGTGGATGACCCCTCTCACCCTTCTCTTGGACTCTTCACCCTTCGACATTTGGCAGAAGTTACCAGGGTAGTCTCAACCACCAAACCCCAAAACAGGTTCTACCCTGAGGCAGCAGTTTACTATACACCATGACGCCTGCCAATGCTCACCTGGACTAGTCAAACACCTAACCCAGCACAACTGCACAACACACCTAAAAAGCCACCTCAGACACTTCTTATTTACATTCTATTGCGCAATAACTTTCACATACAAACATCATTGTTCTCTTACTCTGTGCGTTCAATGTTCTGTGTATTCGTTATCCTGTGCTCATTTCACACTATTTTGCATTTGCACTTTATGTAGTCCTGTGTATTGACATGTGTTGCATCCTGAGAAATGTAATCTAATAGATGTTACTTTCAAATATTCTGAATGGACCCAAGATGCACAAGAGTCATTGCATAACAATGCAACTTGCTGGGTCTGCAAGCAGTAATAATTACTTTAATTACTTAATAATTACTGCAATACAGTAATAATGCACCAATTAGGTTATAATGTAGCGTTTTCTTATATAGATTTTCATTTAACACAGTGGTCAAACATTTCAGTAGTCCTATAGTATTAATCTGTCATTTAAAAAACTATTTAAGAGGACAAGTCTTAGGGACGTTTTTGTATTCTCAAGTTGATCATTCCATATCTGGGATGTAACATAAGCAGTAGTTTGGAAAATGTGCATAGGGGTGTCATGCATCTGGGACAATACAAAAATGCACAATGCAAGCTGATTTGTGACTAAATGATTTCAAAATGAAAAGCAACTAGTTATGAAGTGCTTTAAAAAACAGACCCCAAATCCTACCTCTGAATCATCTATGGACTCCTCACTAGGTTTCTTTCCCTGTAAAATAAAATTCATCATTAATATTACATACATACAAAAGGAGGCACAAATTAATGTACACATACTTCAAAAGTTGTTATCTATGCCCTTTTTAAAAACTCAAATTGAATTATAGCAGCAATGTGTAATATTATGTTTTCTTTTAAAGATGTCAGTAGTTGCACCATTATTGACGCTATCATGTGATCGTTAGAAGAGAGGCATACTGTACACTTTTTAAGTTTAAATGTGTGTAGATTTTTTGGGCCCCTCTGTATATATACAGTACCAGTCAAAAGTTTGGACACACATTCTACTTGTATACTCTTTCATGTTTTTTTTTCATGCTGAAGGCATCCAAAATATGCAATAATCTCCTTTGAACAGTCGATATCGAGATGTGTTTGCTACTTATGCTCTGTAATGATGTAAGCTAACTCGATCTTTTAAAACATCCCAATACCATCTTGACTTCACTAAACACTGCTGGACATCTTCCTCCATCATTTACTCAAAAGATTTAAGTATGAAGTTCATCTCTAAATGAACTTCTCCTCTGTAGCAGCCTTGGTTTTTCTTTCGTGGGATGGTATTCATGCGAGCCAGTTTAATTATGGTGCTCAATACATTTTGCAAATGCACTTGTCAATATTGTTCTTGCAAGAAATATTCCAGTACAGTTGACCTTCGAATCCTAAAACATCTGTTGTTGGAGGGTGGCACGAATTCGTAGGGTTTAGGACTGTGGACTCTCACCTTCGGGGTCTGGGTTCGATACCCACCTCTGTGTCTGTGTTTCCTCCCACAATCCAAAGACATGCAGATTAGGGTAAGCAGTGGTCCCAAACTGTCTACAGCGTGCAGGAGTGTGTACACTGATAGAAGATCAATGTTGTTGTTATGTAATTACTCAATGTCATATGTGTTTTTTTTAAAATCCAGAATTGTTCTAGAATGTAGTAAATAAATACAAACTTGTGTTCAAACTTTTGACTGGTATGTCAAACACACTTAACTCTTTTGAGCATATGATGGAGGAAGAAGTCCAACAGTGTTTAGTGAAGTCAGGACGGTATTGGGGTGTTTTAAAAGTCTGAGTTAGCTTACATCATTGAGTAAATATATTTAATTGTTTACTCTAAGACGTTTATATCAAATTAACAAATTAGATAATCAGCCATTTGCACTCTTCCCCTCTTACACATTGAGTTTAATACTGAGTGTAACATGCAGCTAACGACAGCTAGCACCAAACCCCTCCCTACACACTCTCACCCTCCACACTAGACCTCCAAACTAACTGAACATTTACACCCAGGATAATGTACTTTACAATTACTACAGTAAATTAGTTTTTTTCCCATAATGTATGCAGTTACCTGCTCCTCCACTTCCGACATAGCTCAGTGCTAACAGCTAGCCACAGCCGTTAATGCACCCAAAACAGAACCGGAAGTAACAAATCGGTTCCCCGAACTATATAATCAGACAGTGGAGCGATTACAGCGGTTCTGTACAGCTAAAGTGAGACCGGGCAGATAACCCCGTCCTAAACACCTCATATACACCGACAATACTGGACCAGTTGACACTGATCATAAGAACAGTCACATGACCAAAACAGGAAACAGGCGCAAGAGCATCATGGGAAATGCAGTTTTAACTTGCAGTCTTGGTCACGTTGCCTTCAATGGGTCATTCTACAAAAATGGTGGAAAGTGCTGTCGGTCAAAACACAGTATTGGTGCTGATTTATTTATTGTTATTTTTTATGTTATACATATAATGCAAAACATGTGTGTGCCAAACGACGTTTCGACGTTTATGCAAAATGGAAGTTACCAATCATACTTCCCTAAATTTTTTTGAGTGATATACTGTTTCGCTTCAAACAATAATAATTTATAATGCAAATAATGCAAATTATTCATATTTCTTTATGAGTATTGATACTAAAATTTTTGTAAGCTCCTAGGAGCTTTGTGTTTCAGAAAAGTCAGATGACTTTTCAGATAACTTTAATAAAGGTGAGGAGTGTGTAAAGGACATTAGACACTGGTCATTTACCAGTTTAACCAGTGCTGTCTTTGTGCTATGATGATGCCTAAATTGTGAATGAAATATTTTATAATTGTTATCCCTACGAGAGTAACTACTGTGACACAGCAATTTCTTGAAAATAAATGGGAGATTTGATAATGGCTTGTAGTTGGACAGGTGACAGGGCTCATGGCCAGATTTCTTGATCAGGGGTTTGATAACTGCTAGTTTAAATTATTTAGGCATGTAGCCACTGCTAAGAATAGAAATGAATATTGTTATACTTTTTAAAGGAATATTGTTATTGTTTTTTATGATTTGATATTACTGATATTAAGTGTTAACGTGATCTCCCATCATACTCATTCAGGATGTTTTTTTCGACCACATTTCATCTTCAAAGCTTATGGGTCGCCAATCCTTGCAGGTCGTAATAATGCGTTTTACAGTTTATAGCCCAGTTTTAATGCAGGACAATAATTCGATCCTTTTGTAATAGAGTAACATCTTTGCCACGACCACAGGACAAGTCTTCTGACATGGATGTTTAACATAACCATTCTTTAGGAAGCTACTCAATGCAGTAGGGGTTAATAACTTGTTGTCTGCTGAACCATATTAATCAGTGCAGTAATTATCCAATGGAAGGCTCTTACATATTTGCTTAGTTAAATCCAGGTGGTGACGTTTTTCTTTGGCCAGTGTAGTTCAATTATCACCTACATCATAAGTTATAAAATTATCTGACTTTATATGTAGATTCAGAATTTATGAATTTATCATTATTACATGTGAATTTTTCTGTGGTGGGTTTATTTCTATTTAATTTTGCTGTAGTATTAAAGAATAAAAAATCCGATCCACTCACTCACACTTCATTAATAACTGTCTGATGTGAGCGTTTTATCTTAAAGGAGACATTTAATTTAAGATGAGCCTGAGAAACTAACAGTGTGACTCAGTCTGAACTGATATTTTTAGAGAGAGTTTTTCATCAGTTTCTGTCACGAGTTGTTATGTATGAGATTATTTAACACAGAATGTTTGGGGAGAACAAGCACATATAGAAATATGCAATGAAGCAATTTTGTATATTTTATATTATTTGTTTATTTTATATTTCATAATTGTTTAAATTTTACAGTTTACACTTGATATAAATTTGGAATATCAACCTACAATTCTTTAAGTAGAAATATCACCATATCTCATGTTGCCAGGTATTACAAATAAGCAGCATCCATGTGAAAGCTAGTTGATGCACAACGCCACATACAGTAAACAATAAAAATTTGTTGAATGTTGGAAAGCAAGGAATAATACATTGAAGCAGACAAATTCATGTCTTGTTTCTTATTATGAGATTATCATAAATTAAATACATACAGTATGGTCTCTGAATTACATTGGTTCAGCTCATAAATTTTTAGCTTTATGATGGTGCAAAAGTGATAAAAATTCAAAAGGAACTGTTCTATAATTTTTTTTATTTGGATGTTCTTAGGCTGTCAATATGAAGTTATCACAGGGTTAAACATCCAGTACACTACAGTGTAAATTATTATTATTATTATTATTATTATTATTATTATTATTATTGGATAATGCAGGAAATGTAGAAATATGTTTCTGTATGCAAATATAAGTGTTCTGAGCATGTTTAAAGTAGAGGTAAGCTATGATGTTTGGTAAGTTAGTTTTACTGTATTGAATGCATGTTTGACTTTCAGCATACAGTGTTACTGTGTTTATTGGGACCATATGTAACAACTGCTTAAGATTATTCAGCCTATTTGTAGCTTTAGATTAGATAAAATTTTAGTCTTGCCAAAGATCTGAAATAGTGAGCAGCTGAATTCAAAATCAAGTCATCAGGAAAACCATTGAGCGATCATTTCAAGTCATCAATGACATCAAAGGGTTTAGGATTCCATTTGAAAATCTTGGGTGATTAAGTATGGAGGGATGTTAGCGGGCCACCACAGTGCTGAAGCACCAAATAAACCATCAGTAACAAGCTTTAGTTTGGGGCCAGGAGGTTACTGCCTCCACTTTACTCTTATTAATCTCTTCTCTTCTTGGGTCAAGAATGTAGCTTAGAATTTAACAGATATCTTGTGCAATTCACATATTTCCAGATGCACATGCAGATTATTCTTCAAAGGATTTTTCAATACCACAATTATCTGAGAGGTGTGTTCTGTTTTTGGTTTGGGAATATATCAGGGAGTCATTTGTGTATGTAATGAGGGAAAGGACAAGAATTCACAGAGTAGTTCATTTACAAAAGGCTGAACAGTGAAGGTGCAACAGTGAGTCCATAGGGCATGACTTGTAATGTACAGTGTTGGTAATAAAATCAATCTTCCCCTCATCTCCTTCACTAATAAGCACCAGCTTCATGCGCTCCATAGATGACGTTTAATGAAGTATGTGGCTCCTTTCACTTGTTCTGTGCCAGATGGTATCAGTGGTAGGAGTCAGTGATACTTCACTGTGACCCTGTTAAGTCCTCTATTGTTGATACATGGCTTTAGTGTACCATCGTTTTTTTTCCACAAACAAGAAACTCATGGCAGCTAGTGACATGGATGGGTGTGTGTAACCTTAAGCCAAAGCCTCAACAGTCTAGTTTTTCATGGATTTGGCCTTTGTGAGGAAAAAGGGTGCACATGTGCCTTCTAGGGGAAATAGCGAGTACCAGTAGCTTAATATTGCAATCATGGGGTCAGTGAGGTGGTCATTTGGAGACATTTGTTTTGCTGAATACGTCACTCAAGTCAACATAATGTGGTACGATTTTTACTTCACGTTGTGTATTCCTGGCTTTCTCTCAGGGAAGATGGACAAATTGTTTTTTTTCTTATTGTATTGGCAGATCATTTTGGTTCTAATGCTTAAAATTAGCCAGTAGAACAAGGCTACTTCAGGACTAGTTGAGACTCAAAATTATGTACAAAATGTCGAGAAATATGTCCAATAGTAATAATATATTTGATTTATTGCCAACTTATAATCTGAAATACTTTTGTCTTTAATATTTACGAGACATGTGGAAAGGGACAAAAATGCAGGCCAGGAATGTCATACCCACCCATGCCATAACACAAACCCCAGGGCAGGCCATAGTGACCCATCCAGGCTTTACTGCACCTACTGTACACTATCTGGTCAAAATTATGTGGCAATGTGCCCCATAAGATTTTTTTATGAGGAAGGGAATCACAACCTAGCTAGAACTATCTCCCATCCTCCGTTCCCCACAGAGGACATCATTATAGGTCATGGGCTCTGCAAGGGTGGTGCTCCATTTCCCAGATTTTGTGTCCTTCACTTCACCTCCCGACTCCACTTTTGACATTGCTCTGCCTCATGCCTCTGCTGAGGACATTACTCTGCCTCTTTGATCTTCTGAGGATCTCCCCACTTTGCCTCATACAAGATTACAGCCCATGACCTCACAACATATGTCGCTCTGCCTCCTCGCTCTGCTTTAGATGTCACTAGCCACCCAACCACCCAAACACCCAGCCCCATTTCAGACATCACTTTGGCTTCGTACTCCCTGTAGAACATTGCTCTGATCCTCTGAGGCTGTTGGTCTGCCTATTCGCGTGGCTAAGGACATCGCTGAAGAAACACAAATTGTATCAGTAAAAATATGAAAATATAATTTCAGCAAATAGTAATTATTATTACAAAGAAAACTACTTATACTGTATTGGTGTATTATATAAAACTTTGGTACTACATATTTCTCAATTATAGTCATTCAATTATTTATCTGCGTGATTTATAGAACGTGCTTTATCCTAGACAGGGTCACAGTGGATCACACCTCCTATCCTAGAAATATTTGTCAGTTACCTTTATTACATAGGCTAAGATGGTGACAGCATATAGCATAGCTCATCCCATTCGGTAAAGCATTTAGAAGGAAGTTATGATTCAAACTTTAAAATGATTCAACCTCAGGTAAATGTACATCAGGCTTCATGAATCTCCAGTCTGTATAATCCTAATAGACCTGGGGAAAACAAGTCATTTTTATCTCCTTATAAAGCATGTTCTTATACACTTGGACATGTGATTAGATTTATTCAGACGTTTTTACATTTTGATTCGTAACAGACAGCTACAATAGACAGCCTAGGGAAAGCCTCATCTGTGACAGGCTGTCAATACATCCAGTGCGATTATGTTGATGTGGTGTGACTGAACAGGGGCAGGGATCCATATATATATATATATATATATATATATATATTTTATATATATAAATATAGAATCATAACAAGTGACCACAGAGCAATAATACAATGCAGGCTGTGACTTGTAACCTCTACTAAAGATTGGAATATGACTAGAACAACTGGCAGACAAGACAGAATCAGCAGGGAAATGGAAGATGGGACTCTCAGGCTTATCTCATAGAACAGACCTGAGCCTTGGAGACTGTATGCTATCAGTCTTGTCTTTTATGTTATGAACTACACCAGAAAGTGCCTATGCGGTAAAGTGTTTTAATGTCCAGTCATCCATTATGGCTATATGTTACTTCTGTGTCATTTTCTTCACCAAGGAGAATGGTAAATAGTCAAAAGGCCCTCCGGTGCAGAAGTAGGGGTCACTTCATCAATCCATTATCCACAAACTACTAATAATTGATGAGGAGAAGAATAGTGTTCCCCTGATTACCACATCATTGGCTTTGGTCACTCTACCTTTAGGCTGCTGATGAATTATTCAATCACATTTCTCTTCTTTTCACGATATGTTTTTTACACTTGGGATATTTCTCTTGGGTTATGTTGAATTTTACCCCCATTTGACATTAAGCAGATTATTATCCTGTATGCTGAGCATTAATATTTCTTTTGATTGCATTTGGATAAACTGAAATATCAAATATACAGTATGACATCCGTCGGGCTGTTGCAAATGTTATGCTTGTTCAAGGGGAATAGTCTGTATAATTTACTCCAGATATTTATTAAACCTGAAGTTGATTTTAAGAAATCAGATTCTTGCATTCATATTTAACCCTTAATATAAACCTTTGTACATATGGGCCCATAATAAAGTGAGCCTTGTTTATCGGGTAATTGAACACGAACAATTTGTGACAGCGTGCTTTTACATTTTTAAAATGATGCAGTGTCTGAGTGGTTTTAGCTTCAATTCATGTATATCAGGTGAATTACAACATTTTATACATTCTGTCATTACAGGCTACTGCATAATTAGTAGATCTCACTTTATATGAGATGTCTAATACCTTTTGTTAGACATAACGAATAAGAACGCAAGAACAAAGAACATATGCAAGTATTTTTCCCCTGATTAGCCTAATGTAGTTATAATGGTAGTTACGTATACTGCTTATGTAGCACAATAACCAAATGTCAAGCTTTAAACAATGTGTATATGTAATAATAATCCAGGACATTAAAATGAAATCCATTTTTAACAAACTATACCTGTACATCATCAGTATTTGCTTCATGCGGAGTTGGATGCAAGCAGTATGTAGTTATACTGGTATTAGTGATACCTACAGTAATACTACTTGGCACACAGGTTATTTGCAATCTATAATAAAACACCTCTATAAATATGTTACTGCGTCACAAGAAACTGACAGTTTAAAGGTAGCACATAAGCACAGAGCAGAACAATTAAATACAGAATATATACACAATATGCTACATGTGTAATACACTATATGTGTAATGAATCTAGAATATTTGTGTCAAGCTCGGGTCTTGAACCCGGATCTCCTGGTGAGGGTTGAGGATTTTACCACTGAGCCACGGAGGGGATAGGGCTGGACCCAACTGAAACACACTCAAGGCAGAAAGTCTCAGGCAAGGTAGCTTTATTTTTAAATATATGAAAAAGTTCACAGGCAGTTTGTCATCAACAAAAGTTCTTCTCACTTAGAGGAATTAATAAAAAGAACTGAAAAAATAATAAACTCTTAAATGAAAGCCTCCACAAGGGGAGAAAACAACCAGGTAATGAACAATCAAAGCATAAAAAGACTGAGGAACTTACAACAAGAAACACTGAGTTATAGCCAGAAGTTCAGCAGGAGACACAGAGGAGGGACTCAAAAACCGAGTGAATAAGAGGGGAGAAAATGAACAGCTTAAATACACTGGGGGAAACAAGACACAGGTGATCTGAATAACTAATGAGAAAACACAACGAAGAACTTAGGCTAAGGGGAACACAAATGACCTCTAGAGGCCAGGGGGCAAACTACAGGACGAGCAAAAAGGCTGACAATTTGAGAGTTTCACTTTTTAAATTAAACGGCAAAAGAAAATTAACTTTTACATGATGTACACTGTAGCTTGGTGTGTTTCCCGTTCAAAACATCCTACAGTACATTAGCCTGCATTAGTTGCAGTTTGTATTTTTGACCAGTAGGTGCAACAGCATCTCTACTGTGCACGCTGTCCCACAATTGCACAATAGTGGTCCTCAATTAAGCAATATTCCATGAGAAAGAGCACGGTTATACTCAGAGGTGGGTAGTAACGAGTTACATTTACTCTATTACATGTACTTAAGTAGCTTAGAAAAAAAAAACCTCTATGAGTAGTTTTACTGCACCATACTTTTTACTTTTACTTGAGTAGATTTGTGAAGAAGAAACGCTACTCTTACTCTGCTACACTCGACTCGTTACTTTTCTACCCATTTATCCGACACTTAGATATTCTTTGTGTTTGCCAGCGAAATATAGCTGTTGACTCTACCACGTGACTGTGTTTCACCAATCAGGTGTAGCAATAATAATCACATGACTCCATTTGACCAATCAGCCACAATAATTAGGGGGTGGTTTTGTCTTTAGCAGTGGTAGACAGTGAAGCAAACATGTCATTGTTAGTTTAGCTGTTTTGTTTAATGTTGCAATCTTAACATACAGTACAGTATATAATTATCAAATAAACTAGAGGCTAAAAAATATATAACTTTCTTACATTTGTTCTGCTGGACACTGTTTATGGTAAAGTGAGACTCTTGTACACATGTTCTAATGTTATTTTCTATCTGCTGAGTCATTTCCAGGGCAACTGAATATACAGTACATCTTACACTGGAAATAGTCTACACTGTTCAAACATACATATGTTACTTACAGTAGGGATTTATTTCAAAAGCTTTATGTTGTGAAAAAAAGGGAGATTAGGAAATTTGTGTTTCTTATTCCTTAATTTACTATTTTGTAAAGATATTTAGTTTTATTCATTTATTTAAGTACATTTATTTCATTTATTTTATTATTTGGAAATGTTGCAATTTGTAAATTATTTTATAATTTTGTCTGACTGCTTACATAATTTACAAAAAAAAAAAAAGTCGGACATTACGATGAAACAGTTAGTACTTGAGTAGTCTTTTCACTGAATACCTTTTTACCCTTACTTGAGTAATATTTCGAATACCTACTTTTTACTTCTACTTGAGTAATATTATTTTGAAGTACAGCTACTCTTACTTGAGTACATTTCTTGGCTACTCTACCCACCTCTGTTTGTACTGAATATCAGCACAACTATGATGTGGTCACAGATATCACCGCTGTACTGATGTTCAGTATAACAGCTCAACCTCAAGTGTGATGTTGCTTTTATATGATATGCACTTTTTATACAGTTCTACAGCCTACATTTATTATCAAGAGATTATGATTTGATGAACTAGTGTCAAGCTACAGTAGAGCTTGATAGGACAGTAGTACTATGAGAGCTTGATATTTCCAGTTATTCTGATAGAATATTGTTGAACTTCTAGTTGAATCTCAACTAGCGTTAAATGGAAAACAAATGCACTAGGTTGTACAATCCCTTGTTCCACACACCAAGTAGTGCCCTTAATCAGGGGTTGAAGAGGCATTTGTGATTCAGCCTTTAGTCATAAACAAAATAACATGGATGGTTAGAGGCAAGACTGAGAGACATTACTGAGGAGACAAAGTGTTATTTTAGATTTCATGCTTTTTTATGGCTGAAAGTGCTTCCATTACTGGTTCTATAATATCTGGTAATTTTAATTGAGTTTTAAAAGTTCATTAATTTCACTTTTTCACTTAAAATTCAAATACATCCTTAAGGGGCAATGGTCAGATGACACCCAAGTATTAATAATTTCTTATAGAAAAGATTATTCTATCTTACACTATTACGGTTTCTGAAGTTTCTCCTGTAAAGGCTTCCCTTTTAGAAAAGGTTACAAGAACCCTTTTTAAATAAGGTTATAGCTCTGCTTCAGTGATACATTGGCTCAGAATCAACTAAGACACAATGTATTCAAACATTCTTTTATTGCCCTACATGGAATAACTAGTTATCATTTTCTAGCAATTTCTCCCAAAATGGACGGATATTCCCTTATATGTATATTCCGTAGATTTTTTGCACAAGATTGTTTTAAGTCAGAAATAAATATTTTGGGTGTCGTACATTACATGTGGCTTACAGCTGGATGCACAAGCCATCAGTTCATATATTAAAGGTCTTCTCTTTCCTGAGGAATAGTGTTTCTACCATGAGAAACCAAGGGCACTTCCTCAGTCATCTTCCTCAGGAGCTGACCTTTAAGCTCTATTTGGTGCAGATGTCATTGCAACGCCCAATCTGACTGACACACACACACACACACACACACACACACACACACACACACACACACACACACACACACACACACACACAAGGTGTATGCACAAACACACAAACACTGCTGCAGTAACTCCCCTGCAGCTTCTCTTGCTTACATCAAGCAGCTTTTGTCACTCTGCTATCACTTTGGTACATGATTTATTAATTTCTCCCTGCTGTTTTTAAAGGATATTTTTGACCCGAAGTGTGCTGAAATGAGGAAAGTGCGAAAAGGGAGGATTTTTGCACAGTATATGTCTAAGTCTTCTAATAAATGCAATTTTTTAATTTTAATTTTAATTTTATCATATAATAATTAATATCTGACTTGAAATGATGGGTCACATTCCAGTGGTAAAAGTTGTTGAATTTATGCTTGTTTTGGTGACTCAGCGATTTATGCTTTGAGTTGTAGATCAGAAGGCTTTGTGGTCAAATTCCTACACTGTTAAATGGCTAGGGTTGACTTATTGAGAAAAACAGATAACATCTATTTCAGTTGAATCCTGAATAAATTGTTAGATGTTGCTTTAAAAAAATTGTAAATTTCTCTAAACATAACCTTATTTTTTATTAATTTTTTACAGAAATTTATACTCATACACCAAAAATATTTCCAAATTAATTTCAGTTCCTGTGACTTTACACAAAATTTACTAATGGCATGTACTGTATATTGTGGTGTGTGTGTGTGTGTGTGTGTGTGTGTGTAAGGGAAAGAGAAAGATAGAGAACATAATGACCTAATCATTTCTTTCAGATATATGCTTGTTTAGGGCCCCCTCTGCAGTATTCCTTAGTAATCTGTCCCTGACTGTGTGGCCCATTTGTATCCGGTGGTGGTGCATTCATAGGGGACAGATAGAGTGTCCCTATTTATATCAAGCGGTCAAGATATGTTACTCGTCATACATACCTCTATATATTTTAACATACATTTAACACATATACCCTACAGTATTGTTGTATATGTTGTGCAATTGTGGGACAGCGTGCTCAATAGGGATGCTGTTGTACCTACTGGTCAAAAATACAAACTGCAACTATTTCAGGCTAATGTAGGATGTTTTGAAAGGGAAACACACCGAGCTACAGTGTACATCATGTAAAAGTTAATTTTCTTTTGCCATTTAATTTAAAAACTGAAACTCTCAAATATTCTAAATTCATTACACATACAGTATAGTGTATTATATATATATATATATATATATATATATATATATATATATATATATATATATCATACTGTATGTTTTAATTCTAATGATTATGGCTTAGAAAATAAAAAATCCACTATTTCAAAATATTAAAATAATGAATTTAAAATTTGACAAAATGCTGTTCATGTAATATAAATAAAGTGTATCTCTCTGGCTCATTCATTACATTCATGGGGAAGAGAAGAATGTGATTATCAACACCGTCCACAAGGAGGATAAGCCTCCGAAGGTGCTGTATCAAAGCATATTCATTGAGCGTTAACTGGAAAGAAAACAAAGATGCACAAAAATATCAAGTCATATCATGGTCCTAGAGTCGAGAGCCACAAAAAAAGTCCAGTGGTGATTTGAGGTGTCATCTGCTGGTGCTGGGCCACTATGTTTTATCAAGTCCAAATTCACCACAGCCTATCTACCAGTAGATTTCAGAGCATTCCATGGATCCATCTGATAACAAGCTGTATAAAGATGCTGGTTTCCTTTTCCAGCAGGACTAATTGGTTAATGACCATGACAATTCTGTGGTTGAATGGCCAAGAAGAAGATAAGAAACACCTAACCCAACACTACAGAGCTGAAGACTGCTATCAAAGCAACCTGGTTTTAACAACTCTTCAGCAATGCAACAGGCTGATCGCCTCCATGCCATTCATGTTAAAGGAGCCCTGACCAATAAATTAACATTACTTTTTCTGAATTTTTGTTCTTTAAACCCATTTTTGATTGATGTTAAGAAATATTAAGACACACAATCTGCATGTCTTTGGACTGTGGGAGGAAACCAGAGTACCCAGAGGAAAAGCTTGATTCCCGAGGCAGGAATCAAAGGCCACAGTGTTAACCACTACTCCACCTTGCCACCTACTGTATATAAAAGTTTCTTATATACTTTTTCCACAATATTCTACTATTTCTGTAGACATTTTCAGTCACAGAGAGTGACAGACAGGACAGTTAACTACAGTGTAGCGTTTATACCAAACTGGTTAATTCTGAGCAGGTTTAAGGGGGCAACACTGGCATGGAAAATGCTGGAAAATGCGTGGCAAGCTTAGAGAATTGTTTAGTTTAGTTGGGACAGTCAGTGTTAGTTCAATTATTAAACTAATCAAAGTGCAATATTCATATGTTCTCATGACATAGTTCCTAAAATAACATACAGTAATTGTATACTCTTTATAAAATTCAATACCAATAACATGTTGAGCATAAACCTATGAAATCACTTGTAGGGGGGTATTGGACAACCCTTTCATGCAGGAAATTTCAAGCTTCTTCATATTTTTAGGTCTGTGGGCTTACCTCTATGATTCAGACCACAGGTTTTTACTAGGGTTTATATGCATGGGCCAAGATGTCAGCAGCAAACATTGATTTTATGCCCTGCAGCCATTTCCATATTGATTTGTATGCTGTATAAGTTTGGGGTTATCCTTTTCCGGGCAAAATCCTGACTATTACAGTCTTTCAAATTTATTTTATGACTGCTTTTATTACCGTTCTGGTTAATGGTATTTTAAATGTATGCTTTTGTATTGTCATAACCTATATCTTGATCCTTGCTACAGTATAACTTGGTCAAAGACTATTGTCTCTTTGTATTGAATGTTTTTTTTGTGTTCTATGCATGTGTGCAACCTTACATAGATCATAAGAGAGGAGATTTTGCACTTTTTATGCAAACCAGTTAATTCCATCATTCATTCATTCATTCATTCATTCATTCACCTTCAGTAACCACTTTACCCAGATCAAGGTCTTTATGTGTTTGCGTCCTGTATCGAGAACAGTGGGGGTGAAGCATGAATACACTCTCGATGAGATGTCAGGGAATATACACACATTGTCATACCTTTGGGCAGTTTAGCAGTTAGCCAGTCCACCTACTAGCATTTCAGGGGGTCACCATGTCCCTGCTTAATTTATTGTTTGTATTAGTATTATTCAAGAGTTTGGGGTGTCTTTTTTTTTTCAAAAGTGGTTTAAAAGATTTTTAAAAGGTTTTAGAGGATAGTACTGTATGTTATAATAAAATCCCCAAATTTTCTCCTGCTAACAGTTATAAAGGAAGTTGATAAAGTGGTGGTCTAAACGGTAACAATGAAATTCACTATGTTGGTGTTCTCTAAAATGTTCTTTATCATCGGTGTGTCTCGCATCATGGGTTGTGTGTTATTGGAACTTGCCCTCTGCAGCCCTCCACCAGCAATGCTGTTGGAACTCGAGGTGAGAGCATGAGGAGAAATGGAGAAACATAAACCTGTTTCATCTCTTTTTGCCTCAGCTTGCCCTCTGCTAACTACTTCTCCTCTCCGCGTCCCTCTTTCTTTTTTTTCTCCCTCTTTCTTTTTCTCTCTTTCTCAACACAATCTGCAATGCCCTCCCCTTTCCATGTCGACTTCCTTGGACGGATCGATAATGGCATGCTGGGGCAGCCTGGTGTTGGCAGGGGGGGCAGCAGGGAGCGCCAGCTATTTCACTCACCCTCATCATCCTCCCTCTTTCCCGCTGAGCCTGGCGAAAACAATCAGCGCACATAGCTTAGGAGCAGATCCAGTTGCACCTGCTTGAAACATCATGCCAAACTGCTTGGATCTCTGGCCCTAAGTAAACAGACTACACCACCTTCAAATCCTGCTAATTAACTGCATTTTACCAACTCATTTATATTTCCAAATACAAGAAAAATACAATTATTTACAAAATGATTTGATTCAGCAAATAATATAGCTGCTGTTTATTACTGAATGTGTTGTATTTGAGCAGGTAACATTTCAGGATTTTAACTCATCATGAAAAATAAACAAACATAATAATAAATAATAAGTAATAACACTTAAGTAATTATTTTTATTGATACTTTAATTACCAGAACTTACCAATTACCATCATTTAATACACTGGGTCACAGGAACAGATTTAAAGGGATATGTCTTAATATCTTCACATTTCTTAAACTGTACATAGCATACTGTATGCTTTACATCACTTTCATATTCATCAAACAATTCAGAAAGCCCTTATACTGTGTGTCTTGTGGGTACGGGGGTCCTGGATGAGGCCACTTTTAATAATGAACTTTATAGAAGCAAATAACACAATTTATTGATTACAATTTTTCAAATAAATTAATAAATAGTTGTAAATAGGACAAAAAGAATGTGGACCTTGTCAGCATTATTGCCTCACATCTCCAGGGTTCTGTGGATTTCCTCTGGGTTCTCAGTTTCCCGACTCAGTCCAAAGACGAATGTTGATTGGTGTTCCAAAATTACTTGTAGTGTAAGATTGGGTGCGTGTGTGCACCTGTGCCCTGTGCTGCATTGACACCCCATCCAACCAGTTCCTCTCCTTGTGCCCTGACCTCAATGGTATGGATGAATGAAAAAATCAGTTTGCTCTCATTGCAGAATTTGTTCTTTGTTTCCTGCTAGAAAAGCCTCCACTCATTTGCCTTCTACTAGATTTTGGAACGTGACTGTGGAAATAGCTGCCCATTAAGCCACAAGGGTATTAATGAGGTCGGGCATTGATATCAGACAAGAAAACCTGGTGTACAGTCCTTGTTCCAGTTCGCCCCAGAGATTTTGAATGGGTTTGAGGTTCAAACCGACATTGCCAAACCACTTGTTCATGGAACCTTTTTGTCCACAGTAGTACTGTTGTGCTAGAAAAAAATTGGACTAGGCCCAAATTTCAGTAAAGGCAAATTGTAGTTGCGATATACAAAGACATTCTACATAACTGGCCATCTATACAGTATATGGCTCCCAAATGGGGAGTTTGAGGACAAGCACATTTTTTATTTCACATCTTTCTTTGAGATTGCAGGTTTATCACTCCAGCTTCTCAACCTGCTGTTCATGTCATAGGGCAGCTTTATACATATAGAAGAGTATATTAACGGTAACTGTCCATGGTTGCTCGTATTCTTTTCGTAATTCAATTCAGGTAAATCTTTATTTTTATAGTGCTTTTCACAGAGGATCTTATCACAGAGCAGGTTTATAGAAAATTAAAAATTCCAGATATAGGTTAAATCAAAAACTTATACATTTATCCATGTAAAGTAAAATTCTGAATATTGATTTAAAGCTGAACCTATATTAATACTGTAAAGTATTGAATCAACACTCCGGGTCTTAATTCAAGATTTTGCTTTATAATGAACAAGCCAGATCTCAGGGTAACAAGGAAAAACTTCCTGAAATGATGTGAGATAGAATCTTTCAAATGAACCAGACCATTGCAATATTGAGAGCACATTTGAGAGCAACTCTGTCATAGTCTGTTGTGGCAACTCTGTCATAGTGTCTAAAAGGCAAGTCCTGGTTAAAACACCACCTCACACAGCTACCAACCATTAAACATCTTCATAGCAGATGCCTGAGCAGAGCACGCAGCATTATGTAGGACTCCTCCCATCTGAGTCACAAACTGTTTGACCTCCTTCTATCCAGGAGAAGGTACAAAAACATTTGCATGAGAACCAGCAGCCTCAGGGTCAGCTTCTTTCTCATAGCCATTACCTTGCTGAACTCTTCATTGAGCTGTATAGAGATCCACTGTCATTCAATATCTCTGTATATTCTGTATTATCTATAGATAATTGTAGGTTCATAATATTTATTCTAGCCTAAGTATTGTAATAATGTACACAGATAATGCACAGATATAAGTACTTGGGCTAGAATAAATACTGTTCATTCTGTACACGGTTACAATATATTATAGTGTATACTACTGTATATATCATATTGTACACGGTTAATCTGGTAATGCTGTATATTCAAAGTTCATATATTACACATTTACAAATAATACTTTCTTATAGCATGTCTCTTTAAAAAAAATTTAACTATTAAGCTGTTAACCTTGTGTGACGTTACAGTTTATTATAATTTACAATTCACATGTTTATCTAATCAATAGCCATTGTACATATTCAATGCCCAATCCTTGTTCTATTTTATTTACTGTTAATAAACGCATAAATAATGCCAGAGACAGTTTACTGGAAAGTCTGAAGAAAAACTTAAAAAGGGCTGATACATGAGACTCCTTCTACAAATGGTATATAAACATTTACACATTGACAGCTTTTTTAGTTAGTTTTTTAATAACTCACTCACTGTCCTTTCCACCTATAATTTACTGGACCAAATCTTAAATCTCACACATGGCTGCAAGGTCAGAATGCTAATTTGCCCTGTGAAGAAAAAAAAAACAACTAATGTGCCTCATAATTCTTATGTAATGTGTAATGACACAGGCTTGGGCAATGCAATTAACTCCCACAAGGGAGAGACAATGTCTTGATTCACTTGCTTTGCTGTTTCTGGTCATTAAGATGCTTTCATGCACTGGGACTGGCCTGCTGTCCTCTGTGGCAATTAGTATGTATTACACAGTTAATGAGTGTGGCATGTAAAACTCAGTCAAGTGATAAATTCTAGGCAGTCACTGAATCACATTTCCTAAGCTGGTGGTTTGGCAAGGTATATGGCAAAACATTTTTTTTACCTGGAATGTTTAAGACTCCTGGAAATGAATTGCAATATACTGTATCTCTACTACCATCCATCTATCCATCCATCCATCTAGAAATCTTTGTAGTCTAGGGACCGTGAGGTCCTATGGTGATTACCATAGTATTTGTATTCCACAGGCAATATGGGAACGCCAGTTAACCTACTCTGCTTGTCTTTGGACTGTAGGAGGAACCGGGAGTTGGTGGACGATCTAATCCCGATCTAAACCCTGATCAAGGGCACTACTCGTTATGTGGGTCCAAGACTTGAACACTACATAGCACACTAGCGTTTAATTTATCACTATTTGGAAATCGACCTCAGTATCTAGAAAGAGTGGAAATATAAATAGAAACAGAGATTTACATGACCGCCATGGTTTATTCTGCTCACTTTTTTGCTACGTAGTACACCACCAGAGGCCTTGCGTAGTCATGCTTTGAGAGGCTAGAGCTGTCCTGATATTCATTGTCCCTCAGATATATTTAACAAATCTGTTGTCTAGTTATTTATTCACTTGTTAAATTGTTTTCCTTTATATTTAGCAGTGCAGGCATGTGTCATTTTATTTTGCACACTAACATGATATGTATAAATGTACAACATACTGTAGGCTTTTGGCATTTGATTATTATGGAGAAGATAAAAAGCACACACACTGTGGGAAAGAAGGTCTTTCGTCAATGCAGACAACGTGCTACACTGAAAAGCAAAAGCCTGCATTACCCACAGGTTTCACTGAAGAAATGCTTTATCTCTTCAGTGAGTAATAGCCAGCAGGGGAATGCGTTTAAAAAATAATTAATTACTGTCCTTCGGTTTGCATTTCAGGTTTTCCCCTTGGTGTGATTGATCTAAGTTGATCTAAGCACCAGTGGAGCAAAGGCAAGATGGCTCAATCGCACAGAAAAGACATTGCACACCAACTCCTGAAAAAAAGGCTGGGACCCAGCAGGCAAGGGAGACACTATATCCGGACACTACAGCTCACCACCAGAGGCCTTGTAGAGTCATCTCTTGAAAGCCAGAGCTGTCCAGGTGGCACAACTGGAAGCTACACAATACTGTAAGTAATGTTTTGCTCTAATGTTATGGCTGATGTACGTCTATCTATTTTCCTGGAATAAATTTACAGTGGAACGTTGGATTGCCAGTAACTTGGTCTGCCAGCGTTTTGCCAGATAAGTAAAATGAACTTGTTAACCGGCAAGGTCTTGATATACGAGTACTGGAGTACGTATACGCTTTGTCTTCCGAGCATCATGTGATCACGTCTAAGCCAATGGTTCTTTTTTCTCTTGCACTGTGGGATTGTAGGTAATCGTCTTCCGAAGCCGAGTCTCAGCGCGCGTACGTCCACTCCTATAGACAGACAGAAGTGATTCCAGTCTGTGTGTGTGTCTGTGTAAAAGTCTACACACAATATACACAATAAAGGAACTTAAACATATCACACAATGGTTTCTGGCATCAGGATATACAATAGCAGCATCCCATGCACAGGTATTCTGGTGCCTTTCTATGCTGAAAAGGATAGATATTGTTGTACAGTTAAACCTTAGATTCATTCCGGAATCATACTTGTATATCAAATCGCTCATATATCAAAGTGAATTTTCCCATAGGAAATAATTTGAACTCAGACAATTCATTCCACAATCCCCAGTGCACCACAGCAGGCTGTGCATGGGACCCAGCAGGCAGCTACTGTATATCCTGATGCCGGAAACCACTGTGTGATATGTTTAAGTTCCCTTATTGTGTGAAGTGAATCATTGTGAGGGTTGTGGCAACTATGATGTATGACTACATATCCCATCAGCCACTGTGAAACACCTGATCATGACACCGATACCACATGCTTTTCATCTGGTTTACATTTATGTTTACCAGTATGGCATTATCAAGCATTAATTTTTTATCAACGTTCATCAAGGTCTATTAAATTGAAATAAATGTAATTATTTAAGTTAACAGTACTCAGTATTGCCCTTAGTTTAATTACTTTGGGCATTAGTAATAGTAGTGCACCTCATTAATCCAAGGGCCTCCTGAAATGGAGAGGCTTAAGGCGGGGTTACCCAGGCAGGACCTCTGTTCTTTGGGGCAGGACTACATGTCCCATCAGTCACTGCACACAAACCGATTGCAACATTGATTGAACCGATTGATATACATGACCGCTTTTCACTTAGTAGTTAAGTCATATAATATCCAGAAAATATATACAGTAGTATAGCACCCATCACTGACAGGAAAAAAGTTTGTAGAAATAGTTAAATGGTTAAGGCTAAAAATAATCTGATCAGCTTCAATGTAATCAGTGATATTATTCACTATTCATAAAATTGCGTTTACTCACTTTTATGGTGCAGGTAAAATTTCAGACAGATACCTACAGTAAGTACTGTATTGTAAAAGATTCATTAAATTCTGTCCAGCGGTCGATTTAAGATGTGCCCACAGTTTGACGTTCAGTTGACGCGCAGTTCATGCTCAGTTCACTGTAAAACTTTCCCTGTGTAATCTGGCACATTAACTGCTCCTCTCAGCTCAACTTCACGTCTACTCAACATTTTCATTTCATTTATGGTGCAAGGTTTAATTTTAGGCAAATTCTGTCCAGCCAATATTGCGAGATGTTGTGAGAAACTAGCAGACAAAGGTTTTCCTGAGACTTTTCGGGTCCACCAGTGTATGAAATGTGAAGATATCATAGAAAGAGCTTTAGACCAGTGAACAGAAAAACCTTTCTTATATTTTTATAGATTTTTTTTCCTGCGTCTGGATAGTAAATTCTTAAATATAGTAAGAATGTACGAACACCTTAGTTTACAACATTTTTTTATAAAGTCCTTGATGGCAGTGTTCTGTTACATCCATGCTAAATGTTTCTTTTTATGTATTCTCTCTAATATCCAGTTAATGTCTAATGTCTACATACACACATGGACAAAATTGTTGGTACCCTTCGGTCAATGAAAGAAAAACCCACAATGGTCACAGAAATAACTTTAATCTGACAAAAGTAATAATAAATAAGAATTCTATGAATGTTAACCAATGAAAGTCAGACATTGCTTTTCTACCATGCTTCAACGGAATTATTAAAAAAATGAACTCATGGAACAGGTCTGGACAAAAATGATGGTACCCCTAACTTAATAGCTTGTTGCACAACCTTTTGAGGCAATCACTGCAATCAAACAATTCCTGTAACTGTCAATGAGACTTCTGCACCTCTCTGCAGGTATTTTGGCCCACTCCTCATGAGCAAGCTGCTCCACTTGTTTCCGGTTTGAAGGGTGCCTTTTCCAGACAGCATGTTTCAGCTCCTTCCAAAGATGCTCAATAGGATTGAGGTCAGGGCTCATAGAAGGCCACTTTAGAATAGTCCAATGTTTTCCTCTTAGCCATTCTTGGGTGTTTTTAGCTGTGTGCTTTGGGTCATTGTCCTGTTGCAAGACCCATGACCTGCGACTGAAACCCAGCTTTCTGACACTGGCCAGCACATTTCTCTCTAGAATCCCTTGATAGTCTTGAGATTCCATTGTACCCTGCACAGATTCAAGACACCCTGTGCCAGATGCAGCAAAGCAGCCCCAGAACATAACAGAGCCTCCTCCATGTTTCACAGTAGGGACAGTGCTCTTTTCTTGATATGCTTCATTTTTCCGTCTGTGAACATAGGGCTGATGTGCGTTGGCAAAAAGTTCCATTTTTGTCTAATCTGTCCATAGGACATTCTCCCAGAAGCTTTGTGGCTTGTCAATATGTAGTTTGGCATATTCCAAGTCTGGCTTTTTTATGATTTGTTTTCAACAATGGTGTCCTCCTTGGTCGTCTCCCATGTAGTCCACTTTGGCTGAAACAACGACGGATGGTGCGATCTGACACTGATGTTCCTTGAGCATGAAGTTCACCTTGGATCTCTTTAGAAGTCTTTCTGGGCTCTTTTGTTACAATTCGGATTATCCGTCTCTTTGATTTGTCATCAATTTTCCTCCTGCGGCCACGTCCAGGGAGGTTGGCTACAGTCCCATGGATCTTAAATTTCTGAATAATATGTACAACTGTAGTCACAGGAACATCTAGCTGCTTGGAAATGGTCTTATAGCCTTTACCTTTAACATGCTTGTCTATAATTTTCTTTCGAATCTCCTGAGACAACTCTTTCCTTCGCTTCCTCTGGTCCATGTTGAGTGTGGTACATACCATGTCACCAAACAACACAGTGACTACCTGGAGCCCTATATATAGGCCCACTGACTGATTACAAGATTGTAGACACTTGTGATGCTAATTAGTGGACACACCTTGAATTAACATGTCCCTTTGGTCACATTATTTTCAGTATTTTCTAGGGGTGCCATCATTTTTGTCCAGGCCTGTTCCATAAGTTTATTTTTTAAAATAATTCTGTTGAAGCATGGTTGAAAAGCAATGTCTGACTTTCATTGGTTAACATTCATAGAATTTTATTTAATTATTACTTTTGTCAGATTAAAGTTATTTATGTGACCATTGTGAGTTTTTCTTTCATTGACCGAAGGGTACCAACAATTTTGTCCACGTGTGTATCATCTACATCTACAGTCATAGAAAAGGAAATATTTGTTCTTTTTTGTATTGCACTATAATGTCAAACTGATTTTGTCCTGTGTGTGTGTGTGTGTGTGTGTGTGTGTGTGTGTGTGTGAACAAATTACAGAAAATATATTGATATAAACGTCTTGAGATGCTTTTATTGCTTCCAATGTCTTCATTTCAGGAACTAAAAGTCTCCCAAATTATTTTTGGTTACCGGGTGGTTTTGTTGTTGTTGTTGTTGTTGTTGTTGCAATGATGTGCAACAGTGCATACAGCTCAGAAATAATTCAAGATGTCTTCAGGAAGGTGGGCATTATGATATGGCCAGTAAATAAGCCAAACGTGTGTGTGTGTGTGTGTGTGTGTGTATGTGTGTGTGTGCGCGTGTGTTCATTCTGGATGATGCAGCGTTGTTGCAGGTATTAAAAACTATTCGTCAGTGTCAGACAGGTCCTGAGTACAGCCCTGCCAGACCAATCAACACACAGACCTTGTTGCTGATGGCAACTGACCAAAGAGGCATGAGGATGAGGATGAGGAAGAGACAGAGCAAGTGCATCCCTTTTTAGTGGAAAATTCAAAATTATTATTATTATTATTATTATTTCCTCATTTTCCCTTTTCTCCTTCATTTTTCCATCACCCTTTCCTTTAGAAAAAACTGTGCTCTCCTGTTTATCCTTTTCTGTCTCTTTACTTTATACATTTACTCCTCTGGATCTATTTTTCTCTGTCTCTCCATGTTCAGGCTATAATACAGGGGTCAGATAAGCTTCAGAATCACCAGAAGGTCAGCTCAAAGATCGATGTACCAAGAAAGAAAGAGAGGGGAAAAAAATAAACAGGAAAAAAAGAAAACCAGCCACACAAACTCACTCAATCAATGGCTTTTTATATTTATCTGAGGAGGAGCAGTAGGGTCTTATAGTGTCTTGGGCCTCAAAGAGCTTTTTCGAAAGCTCAGCTTTGATAGTCAACAGCCAACGACACGATCTCTCTGTCTTTTCCCTGATCCCAGGTGTGTGCGTGTGCGTGTGTGTGTGCGTGTGTGTGTGCGTGCGTGTGTGTGCGTGTGCGTGTGCGTGTGTGTGCGTGTGCGTGTGTGTGTGTGTGCGTGTGTGTGTTTGTGTGTGTGTGTCCGCGTGTGTGCGTGTGTGTGTGTGTGTGTGTGTGTGTGTGTGTGTGTGTGTGTGTGTGTAGGTGGGTAGGTGGGTGCGCACGTGTGTGCGTGTGTGGCATGGATGGCTCCGCACTGCATGGGCTAGAGGTTTGATAAATGGTTTGATATATACGGGAGAGGGTTTATATTTGGTAGGTCTCTTTTTACTATCTGCTTATAAATAAAAATCGTCTCATACGCCGCAGACATAAAAAAATGTGAATAAATCTGTAGTGTTGTTAAACAAGTATGGAAGTTTGCAAAATTAGTGCAATATGGTGGAAAAATGATTGAATCTCCAAGGTTGCATTTCATCAAATAAATTGTGTTCAGATCGCTCTGTTTATGTATATTTATCTATATTTATATTTACATTCATATTGAATAAAATATTTAATTTATGAATGCATATAAAATAAGTTGTCTGAATGGAAACTATTTAAATCACAGACAATTAGGTGTAATCATTTTATTCATGAATGTGCAAACGAGGCTGGTGTGTCTGTGTGTGTGTTTGTGTGTGCTCAGTCTCTTGGTGGATCTTTTTAACTGCACCAAGTTTGTTTTATATACAAAATACTATAATGTGCTAGTAATACCCATCTTTGGTTTCCTAATATGTTTTGATTCAGTGATCTTTAACTATTTACAGTGGCGTTCAAGTCAACCTGGGAATTTTGACTGTGCAGAATAACAGAACATTGTTATGAGAGTAAAATGTACCTTTATTTCTCTATATAATCCCCACTTCACTAATGCACTTATCCCAGGGTTTCACTAGTGCTTGTATACCATCAAGGTAGAAACTTCTCAGTACGCCAGAGCCATGAGGGTGCTGTCTGCCTGATGTCTGAAACGCTGGCCTCCCAGGAACTCCATTAATGGGTCAAACCTGTAAATGGAAATGGCTTGGACCGAGGTCAGGACTGTATGGAGGATGTGGCAATAACTCTTAGCCGAGTTCCTGTAATGTGCAAATGGTGTTTGTGAATGATTGTGTGTCCGGCTCCTACAGACAGATGTGTTTCTGCTGCAAGTGACAAGTTATGTGTCAATTTTTAAGGATCAGGTGTTCCACTTCCTGGATGTTCGTGATGGTCTCAGAGCCACATTGGCCAGGATCATCATTCACGCCCTTCTTCAAAATATTTGCACCTTGCAAATGTTTTAGTACAGCTAAGAGTCTCATCTCCGCACTGTGCTTGATGTCTTCTGTAAATGTCAATCAGGGTTATGCCCTCATACATCAGAAATGTAATCAGAAGCCCTGGGTTGATGCTGCAGTGAACTAAACAGATTCCTCATTACATACAGATAAAATGATCTTAGTGGTTGAGAAAAAAAAAACATTAAAAACGGATGGAAACTTAAATATGTTATTAATGTTCTATGGCATCCTGATAACAAAACTTGTTACAATAATTATTAATTTTGTAACAAGTAAAAAAATAATAATAAAAAATTAAAATAATAAAATGTAAATACATTATTTAATACAAAAATTATATATTTTTTAAATAAAATTATCCAAGTTTAAATATCGCCTGTGAAAAAAGAAACCCAAACGCAGAATAGATTATTCAGTCTACACGTTAGTACAAATTACACAAAATTGTAATAATGTAGGATGACTTCAATTCTTTTGTGGATGCTGTTCTATGCTATTAGTGTACAGTACATTGATTTTCTGAATGTTGTGCTAAGTCAAATATCTGCTTAAATGTAAATAACATAAGTTGCCAAAAAAAAAAAACAGAACAAAAATGATTTCTCGATTGTTTCCCATAATAATAACTATTATTATAAAAGCAAATGCAATAATTGTAACCCTATGACAAGACATAACCCTTTAACTGTACTAATTAAAAACTTATGTGATCTAGCAGAAATAGTTTAATATTTCACATTTATAACATAATATATGTTGCAAGTGTTTTTTTTTTATTTTTTTATTTTTTTAAAGTATTATCACAAAGTTTCATTTTGCACTCAGATTTATGAAATCCCGGTGTGCTGAGATAAGATAAGTAGCAAATGAAGTGTGATGTTTAGCAGGTGCTGATCTGAGAACGAGTAGACGAGTGAACAGGTTGCTTTTTTTGCTGCCCAAATCAGTCCTCAGGGGACGTCGGAAATCCTACAGCTAAGGCCATTAGCAATTAGCATGAATATGTTACAAAAGAGAGAGCGAGAGAGAGGGTCGGAGACAAATCTCAGAGCGGGGAGGGAACAGTGTGTGTGAGGCAGGGGGTCAACTTTCAAGTGCTTTTCCCTGTTTCTTGTCTTAAGTGGGCAAAGAGGAGTCACTCTTACACACACACACACACACACACACACACACACACACACACACACACACACACACACGCACACACACACAATTCAATTCAATTTGTATAGCGCTATTAACAATAGTCATTGTCACAAAGCAGCTTTACAGAATCAAAAGAAATGTATTGAAATGTGTGGGGGAAATGTGAATCAAAATGATCAGATAGTCCCTGATGAGCAACCCTAGGGTGACTGTGGCAAGGAAAAAACTCCCTGAGATGGAAATAGGAAGAAACCTTCCAGACTCAGCAAGGGAACCCATCCTCATTTGGGATTGATCTGCAGTCATACTGTGTTTTAGGCAGCTACTGTCTTTAAGTTAATATGGAGTCCAGTTGGTTATTGGAGGGTCAGGTATTAAACTGTGGGAAATTCCAGCCATGAATTTCCATTATTGTCCTCAGAGAACAGCTGTGTGCATCAGCCGAGGCCGGGACCGTCTTCATGGTGCAGTGGAACCATTTCCAGTCACCACACGTATCCCAAACAGACAACACGGAGTAGACAAGATCTCCAACCAGAAGCGGGGCATCAGGAGGGTTCAGACAGGTCCAGAGGGCAGAGGGGGTCTGGATCACTGGCAGCTCAGGAGCGACATGCGTAGCTCGACAAAGAGAAGAGAAGAGAAGAGAAATAACAGTTAGGTATGGTCACAGTCATGTAACGTACAGTATAAAGGGGAATGTATATAGTGCAGAGTGCAAGTAGGGACTCCAGCAGGACTACTGTGACTATGGAACACTGACATGAGGGGTCCCTGGGAAGTAAAGCAACCAGTCACTTCATTGTCAACAAACCTGAGTGATCAATGAGAGTGGGGAAGACAGCATCTACACATCCCAGTTCACCAGAATACTCTACGTCCATGAGTCCCCCAGATCTGCTCATTAACCTAAGGCAAATCTTTTATCAAAAATGCTAGACTAAATTGCTTTCAGTCTAGGCTTAAACACTGAGATTGTGTCTGAGTCTCAACATTAATTGGACGACTATTCCATAACTTTGGGGCTTTGTAAGAAAAAGCTCTGCCCCCTGCTAAAGTTTTCATAATACACAGTACTCACAAACAGCCTGCATCCTTCGATCGAAGTAGGCGTGGCTGATCGTAAGACACTAGCAGGTCACTCAGATACTGCGGCGCGAGACCATTTAATGCTTTATACGTCAATTGTAGTATTTTAAAATCAATATGACATTTCACTGGAAGCCAATGTAGTGTGGATGAGATGAGTTAAAAAAAACAACAACAACAACACATTATGATATACTGACATATCCATTCTTTTCACAAATTTACATGAGAAGTTTCCACAGGAAATGCTAATATATTAATAGAGATTAAAAAAAAAACCTCACCACATGTCAGATTGTGCATATAAAACCAACAGCACACACACACACAAACACACACATAGAAATATTTATTCTTCTACTCGTTTCATCATTCTTATTATTGTTGTATAGGTTGTCTCAGAGTCACAGCTTTAACCTTCCTTTCTACAAGAATATTAATTTTGCTCAAATCACATTAGATGTTTTTAAAAAATCTCCGTTTATCACCACATACTCTTTTTGCAATCAGACGCCTCCATTTTATCACCCAAAAGCACACAATCACACAAGTTTTATTATAATCTAAAGGCAATGTGCTCTCAGTGCATTTCCACATGTCATGATTTTACATTTCTATGAAAAGCAAGTATTAACTACGAAGGAGAAAGTCTGCTCTTTATGGCACTCCTGTCCATTTTTTTGGGTAACTTGTTGTGGATAGAAATATTTCCCGTCCTCGTCCGTCCTGAATTTTTTCCCTTTGCTCAGCCATAATTTTTCTTGTTTTATTGTGTGTCCAGCCTGCAGGGAAAATTACACTGAGCTCTCTCTCTCTCTCTCTCTCTCTCTGTCTTCCTCCTTTGCTTGCTCCCTCTTTTCCCTCGGCTTTTCTCAGCTCTCAACCAGTCAACGGACTGTAAAGAATAAATAATAAAAAACTATTGATTATTTTGATGACTGCACTATTCAATTAGGTATTAATTTTGCCCTCCACTGGACCTATCCGTGCAACTCAAAGGGAAGACGGTGTGGAAGGAAGGATGGATGGATGGATGGAGGGGGGGGATGCTGGTTTAAATGAATGCAGAGCGAGAGAGGCACTATCGTTCAGCAGCGCTGGAAAATGTGTTTACCTCTCCGGTAAGGGGACAGCGCGGGGGGCATATCGACGCATGGTTGAGTTTCTTGCGCTTAAGTGCTCGGGCCCCCAAAAAAGAAAGAAAGAACTCCAGCTAAGCGATGACAAGCGACATTGTTGCTGTGTATATGAGTATTGACCGGTCCGCTTCACCAACGACAGCTTAAACTATTCCTATTGATTAACATTTTCATAGATTATCATGTGTCACATCAAAGTCTGCCGTGCTTGGGCTGATGAGCGCATTTGTGGCGGCCCCTGAGGGCCCGCAATCATTGAATCGCCCTGGTTGAGGGAGGGGTTGGGGGAGGGCGGGAAGGGTGCATGCATGTGTGCAGGGGCGGAGGGGTAAATATGGTGATGTTCAAGTCTGGGTGGCCACATCGCCCCTCCACCTCACCCTCTACCGCTTTCATTTCCAGCTTTTTTCAGAATAAATTCAAACTGATCACCTGTCCCCTGTCTGCCACTTAGGCAGAAACTTCTTCCTAAATAAGAAGCACCAGGAAGGGAGGGGAGGAGAGAAGTGGAGAGAAGAGTGAGGAAGACAGGAGAGGAGAGGAGAGGAGAGGAGAGGAGAGGTTTCTCTCTTTTTTCCCCCTCCCACCTGAATTTGTTTATGATGTGCTCGACTATCAGGAAAGCAGGGAGGAGGTACATCTAAGGAAGGAGGGGCAGGACAAGAGAGAGAGAGAGACGGAGAGATGGAGAGAGGAGAGAGGAAAAGAGAGTAGAGGTGACATCTCTGGTGAATCTCTGTAGGTGACCCCAGACTTGAACCAGCCGATGCTTTTCCCTGTCAGAACCTTTTCCGGCCTTTCGCAAGAAGTCGAACTGCTTTTAAATTTCCAGCGCTGATTTCTCAAATTTTGGGATATCTTTACTAGAACTTCTTCAAATTTTTCCTTTGATTCTGGAGACACCATTTGAGGTAGGATTTTTTTTTCTTCTTCTTCATTATTATTATTATTATTATTTTTATTATTAATATTATTATTATTATTATTATTATTACTCTCAAATTACCATCAAGTACCCACTGCCCACGCTGCTGTGGGAGTTTTGCACTTGTGATTCAAATTAAAGCATAAAATCATTACAGCATGCCACTTTTTTCTCCCTGTAGCCTCATAAAAGTGCTCTTTGGAACAAGTTACGCTGATTGCAGGAGTGCAAATATGAATTGGGGCAATTAAGAGTATATGTAAATTTCTGTAGGCACTTGACTGAAGTGTGCCATTAAAATCCACAATGGTGCCTGCTGTGCCAACTCTTACACTGAAGTGCTGTGATTTTATTATTATTATAATTTTTTATAATTATATAGAATTGTTTTAAGCTACTGATTTTTATCATTTTACCTGTAATTGAGAGGAAGCAAAATAAATAAATGATTCATTGGATGCTTTTGAAGTTGCATAACAAGGTTTATTGCGTGTTAAGGAATAAAGTATGTAAAATGGGGCACGTGGGACACAAATGGAATCGTTCTGGATCTCTTCAGTGTGTGAGAGGCAGCAGAGAGAGAGAGCGAGGGAGAGAGAGAGAGAGAGAGAGCGCTGTGTTTGAGTGAGTGATCAGCACTGGAGAGAGAGAGAGAGAGAGAGAGAGAGCAAAAGGTGGAGAGAGCAGGAGAAGGGGAACAGAGCGCACATGCGAGTGTATGTGTGTGTGTGTGTGTGTATATGTGTGTGTGTGCATCTGAGAGCAATAGCAAGCGAGAGAACCCAAGTGCTAACTAGTGATTCTCCCCTCCTCCTTCCATCTCTCCTTTCTGCTCCAGGCTCCAATGATCACTGGGCAGCTGAGCAAGCCGTTGCTCTCCCTGCGAGGAGAGATGGAAGGCGCAGAGCTGCGTGAGGACGAGAGGGCTCCAAGCCCGGACAGCGAGACTAATGAGGAACCTCTCCTGCTGCCTCCGGATGCTGATGACAAGCTGTATGGTGAGTACATCATCTTCATCATCCTCACCTCGTTTTGTCTTTTATCTTTTTACTTCTCAGATCTTTCAATTTGACCACCAAGGTTTGGGGCCACACTTGGCACAGCCGAGGGGTTCGAAAACAAAATAGTTGATGTGTGCCTATGTGTGTGTGTGTGTGTGTGTGTGTGTGTGTGTGTGTGTGTGTGTGTGTGTGTGTGTGTGTGTGTGTGTGAGTGCAGCTGAGAGATGAGTTGGAAAGTTTCGCTCAGAGGAGTTTTATCATGTGCTGATAAAATGCCAGCTGTCAGGACTGTAAAAGTGTTGGATGGTGTACAAGTGAAGCGTTTAGACAGAAGGTGCACATCAGGTTCGGATGACTTCAGAGGAGTTGTTTCGCTCATTATTGGGTTCGGTTATGAAGCAATAAAGTCATTCACTAAGTGAACTGCTGTGTGTCAGGTTTTCACATTACTGTGAAGGAAAATAACTAGCAGTATGTGTGTGTGTGTGTGTGTGTGGGGGGGCGGGGGGGTGAAACTGTCTGTGTTCTGTTGATGATCAGCATAAATTGCATCCAGCCTGATTTGCACTAAGAACTCGTCCTTATCACAGAAGTGTCCATAGAGGATGTTTTTTCAACCAGAATGCCAAAAAAAAGAAAAAAAAAAAAAGAAAGAAGAAAAGTATGACAGAATCTGGGGCAAACTGGCAACAGGAGACAGAGACGCACTCATCTGTCACACCGGGTGACATTTCTTCACATTTGCAATCTCCTTGGCTGAGACTGGAGATAAAAATGAGAGAAAGGTGGGATGCCTAAGGGGGAGAGAAATGTGATTGTTGTGGAGACAGAGATACTTACTTTTTTCCATTCTCAAACTCTGTTTTCATTGAGCTGTTTCTGCTCTGTATTCTTTATTCATTTATGATAAATTTCATTCAATATGCAAGAGAACATTAGATGATTAGGTGTGCGTTATAATGTCAATTTGTGTATAATGTAAACCTGGCGTTATTGTGTTTGTTTGTTTGCTTTTGTGATATTATGTGAGTTAAAATCGGGTAGCAATAGAATGATCAGGATTTGTGTTTTTTATGCAAATAAAATTGAAAATGAAAGCAAAAAAAGAAAAACTAAATAAGGTTGTGTATTACAATCAAATTTATAAAATATTAAATGAAAGCAATATATAATTGAGATTGTAAATACACTCCAAGTTTAATTTAATGCGACTATATATACTGTATATCATGTATATTATCTTATAGATATGTATAATGAGATAACTTTTAGTAACTATAAGAAATTGGATTTGGAATTACGTGATTACACTCGGCTATATATTAAAGTAAAAATAAATAAATGCAGTAAACCAGCCATACTTTGCTTTATAAGCTTATATAAAAAATAAAAAATAAAAACATTTACAATATATGTATATTTAAAATTGATCCCTCTGACCTGTAACTAATTAGACCTCATTTTAATAGATTAAAATAACTAGAATAACTTACAGATACAGTATAGAATAACTTCTATTTTTCTGGATAATTTCATGCATTCAGTTTTAGATATTTCTATTTTTTTATTTTTTTCCTTGCAAAAACTCAAACATGCCCGTGTTCAAGCACACACACACACACACACACACACACACA